>JBBPBR010000004.1:1011116-1047585 GCA_037974775.1 Cicer pinnatifidum
TTTTCTCCTTTTGCGCCACTTAGTTACTTTTTGCCATTCCACAATCTTTTCGCATACATAATAATTTATATTTATGTTATATTCTATAATATAAATATAAGTTATTATGTATTATTTTAATTATATATGGCTCAAATGATAGAGTCGCATCAATATATTTTTGTTTTCAAATTTCACAAGATTTTTATTAATCTATATTATTTTATTTTCATATGGTTAAATATCCAAATACAAAAACATGAGAATGAGTTTAAATTAAAACTATAAAATAAGATAAAATAGAGGATAAATAGTCTCTTAAAACCATATAAATATAACTTTATTATTGTTTTTAAAATCATGCATTATCTCTAAAATTGTACCAATAAATAATTATGATACACTATAATATGCTAAAATTAGCATTTTACAGTGTTTTTTTTTTTTACTAAAAGTGCTGTTGTAAAATTAACGAAGGATACAACAACACTTTTCTAGCAAGCGCTTTAGAAAAAGCGTTGTTGTAGGTCATATAGGTCATAATATTTACAGCGTTTTTTTTTTTTTTTTTTCTGAAAGTGCTGTTGTAAGCTCAATTAGCGCTCTCACATAATGTTTACAACGATTTTTTACATGGGCAAAAATTACAATTAAGCCACATTTTTTTACTCAAAATTCAACCTAATTTAATCTTACAAAAACAGAGTTGACAAACTTCTTACATTTATATTAACATAAACTCTGATAACTGAAGTAGAAATATCAATTATAAGGAAGGGGGGTTTGAATTATAATTGACTCCTTTTTAAAAAAAAAAATTATGTTTTAAAAATTTTATCTCAAGTTCAGATTGACCTTATCAGTGGTACAGAACAATCTTTACTCAGAAGATTAATCTTTGTTTTATAAAAGATCAATCTTTTAGTTAAAAAACAGTAATATTAATTTTACCAAAATATGTTTTTAAAGATAAGTAAAATAGAGATAGAAGGAGTACACAGAAGTTTTATCCTGGTTCACCCAAACACGCGTTACGTCCAGTCCTCACACGAGTGAGATTTTCCATTATGTGCTCAAAGGCTAGATTGTTCTTGATGTACACTTTTTCTTCAGATCAATCTTACACTTTACACACCTCTTACCTTTCTATCTAGAAAGGATTTCTACCTTACTATTTGTAAAGACTTTAACAACACGTCTTTCAAACTTTTAAAGGATTTTACAACTTACTCAAGATTTGTCAAAAACAATCTTGAGTTACAAGGTGATGATGTTGAGGCTGTTTAGAATTTACTGTTTTCTCAACACTTGTTTGAGAAATCTATTCTGTTGATCAAACAATATATGAATGATAGCAGCACCAGAAATAAAGACAAAAACAGCAAGCTAAAAGAATTTGAGAAACTTGAGTATGATCGAAGGAATTGATCTTTTGCTTAGTGCAGGTTGTTGTGTTTTTATTCTTCAGTTTGCAGCTGCATTTATAGAGTTCCATAGAGCTTAGGCCAGCTAATATGGCTGTTGGAGAAGGTCCAGCTGTCATAAAAGAGTTGTTGGAAAATCTGTCATGGCTTAAGATTATTCTGCTGCTTCATAAGATCGATCCAAGATTGATCTTTTAGTCTGTTAATGAAAACAGCCTGTTCCCTATGCATTGTGTCAGTATGTCATCCCTTGGTCAAGTCCTTTGTCAGTTATGTGCGCAGACTTTTTAAGAAGTTCAAATCAGTAGTGTACTTCACTACATGTAGCTTTGTACTTTTCCTTGCTTTATGTAAAGAATGATCTTTTATGCCTTAATTTGAAGTATGCCTTGATTCTTCAATTTCTTGAACACTTGTGATTTCAACTGTTCTTTTGCTAATTCTCTATGAGAGTGAATGTGGCTTCTATGAATGATCAGATTAATTATTTACTGCTAAGAATGTTCTTATTATTTGCAGAAATATTCAGATTGATCTTTGTCTTCAAAAGATCAATCTTTTTTATCAATCTTCTTTCTTTAAGAATCAATCTTTTTATCAATCTTCATCTTTTAGGAATCAATCTTCATTCTTTAATAATCAATCTTTTGATCAATCTTCATCTTTTAGGAATCAATCTTCATTCTTTAATAATCAATCTTTTGATACCTATCTTATCACACTCAAATGCACATATTAAAAATCAAAACATTTAGAATCATAATTAATAATCTTTGATTAATCTTTTGTTTTGTTTATCATCAAAATATTTAATTAAGATTTTGTCTCAACAATAACATCTTCAAATTTGAGAGATGTCAAAATTCATACTACATAACTGACATAAAGGTAAATATCTTTCACTTATAAATACATTTTAAGATCACGTATCATATGAGTCTTTAACTAATATATATTTCTATTTTGTTATTATTTTTCAAGAATTTTTTTCACACTAATTAGGAAAAAATTGATATAAATTGTGGAGAAACTTCTAACTCCACTCAATTGATTTTGGGAAATAAAAAATTACAGAGACACTTCCAAGATTTGGAGGTTCAGTCTACCTAGGATCCTAAAAATGTAATTCATGAGATCATTGATTTCAACTTATCTAATTTAGCTTACACAAATTATCTATAAGAGAATCGTCAATATTCAGATACGTGTATTGTTGGTTCTTCAAGTGATGGAGTGTTAAAGGAGAACTATGTTTAAAACCATCAAACCTACCAACGAAGGTTGGTTCACTTAGTAAGGAGTTAGTCCACCTCCAACTTGGTCGTAGACTCAACTACCAATGTGTGAACATCTTTGGTGAGTGATCTATAAGTACCTTTGTCAACGCTTTTTTGAGTCATAAAGTCTATCTTGACCCTGATAAGCTTCGAAATCCAACTCATCTAAACTTTATTTAATAAAAAAATCCATCAAATCTCTTATAATTTGGAAGTCATCTAAAAGATTATAGTGTATAGTATGACATATCTCAAAGTTATTGTTATTGATGATAATTTTCATCCCATTTTTGCTCAAGACTTGGAGATATTGATGGATTTTTTAAAAAATAGATATGTTAGCGAAACAAATCGCAAAAATGACAAGAAGATAGCAAGTATTAGCTCGCAAAATCACCAGTGCCAGTGAAAAGTCTTTTATGAAAATAATTTCTAAGAAAAAAAAATATATGTTAAGGACGCTATAGTATATAATTTCAGGAGAAAAAAACCTATATAATTTGAAAAACTTTTTTAACATTTTCTTCTTTTTTTTTTCCAAGTTAGATTTATGTCCCCCAATTATTTATTTTTCTAATAAATTTGTAGCATAGCAAAATAAAAGAAAAAAGACATTCCTGTGATTCTTCACTCATTTACACTACTGACTACTAGTATATGAATGAACAGCAAAAATCTTCTGACAAATTCCTGTAAGTAATAATAACAAAATCAAGGTTCTTGGTGCAATGTCACCAAGCAATAAAATCAAGTTTACAAATAAACACCTATATCTTGTAAATCACATTATTGCTAACAAAAAAACCTCATCCCCTAAATCAACTTTTACATAAAGTAACTATGAAATCCACCACACAAAAAGTAAATGTTTTTTCAAATTCTTAGATGGCTAAATGATGCACCCTGTAGTTTATAATACCACCCACCAATCATTCCATACTTCATTTTGTATGCTTTAAAAGTTAGAGCTTATTGGAATTTATTCGGTTGTATAAGCATATATCTTCATTAACCATTTTACATATGCACTTTATTATAACGATGGAATGCACACTGCAGCATTTTCTCTGGTACCTTTGAAGCTGATTTAACAAAAAAGAAAGTAATCAAAGTTAGCAACTGTAAGAGATTTAGAAGATATCACATAGTTTCATGATTGTATTTGATGATAATATATAACATTAAATGATCTGTTAGAAATAGCTTTATTTTTCTCCTTTGGAATTATGTATATTCCTACGTTGTCAATAGTGCCGCTCTAGGGTTCGGCATGACGTCATGTCCCTAGGAGCTGCGGCCGCAAATTACGGTCATCCTGCTATCCGCTATAGCAATTTGGAATCACTCTAATTAGAAGTGACGATGAGGCAGACGCATATGAGGAAGCATGCTTTTGATTACTTTTAGAGCTTCATTTTATTGGCTTCTCATTTTGTTTAATTTTTCGACTTGATTTTGTCATTTTAATGGGATGTCATGTTGAATACTATGTTATTTTGATTACATTAGAGCTTATTTGATGGAAAATGATAAAGTTGATTATAATGAATAAGAATGATTGTCCCTTTAATTTTGTATATTTTTCTATTTTTGAGTATTTATGTATCCTGTTGCAATTTAGGCTTACTTTGTATATTATCTTTTAGTCTTCACAATAGCAGCCATCTCGCTATAGCATTTTTCGGTTTCACCGCTATCTGGGATTAACAACATAGGTATGTTCTCAAAAAAGGGCAGCTTAGTGCACAAGGTTTCCAGCAGAAATGGTACATGTATGCAATCTTATCCCTGCAAGTGGAGAGAATGTTTTCAAATTTGAAGCCATGACCAGTTACAAGTAGGGATGGGAATAGGCTAGGTCGTCCGTAGGGGCCTATGGCCTGGCCTACTTATAGTCTGGCCTGGTCTGGCCTATTTAATAAAAAGACTAGGCTCAGACTGTTTTTAAAGCCTATTTATTTAAATAGGTCAGGCTCAGACTTATAAAAAAGCCTATTAGGCCTGACAAACTGACCTATATATATTTATTATATTTTATTATTATATTAATAATATTATTTTCTATTTTAGATTCTATCAATTAGGCAATCACTTAGTAATCATTCCATATTCAGTAGTCGTTCCATATTCGATAGCGGTTCTATATTTGATAGTAGTTTCATATTTGGTAACCGTTCAATTAGTCAATCATTCAGTAATTGTTCCTTATTTGTTTAAGAGGTAATAATGGTTGTGTTTAAAAAGACTTTTAAAAAGGCTTCCAGGCCAGGCCAAACTATTAAAAAAGCCAGGCCAGACCGAAAAAAAAACCTATGATAGGCTGTAGGCCAATAGTCGTTCCATATTCGGTAGCGGTTCTATATTTGGTAATAGTTTCATATTCGATAACCGTTCAATTAGTCAATCACTCAGTAGTTGTTCCTTATTTGTTTAAGAGGTAATAATGGTTGTGTTTAAAAAGGCTTTTAAAAAGGCTTCCAGGCCAGGCCAAACTATTAAAAAGGCCAGGCCAGACCGAAAAAAAAAGAGTTTTAGTGAAAGGTTTGCGAGAATTTGATTCACCAGAACATCTCGAATTAACAGGTGAATCTTCTACCAGGGGTGAGAAATTGATTTTTAGGGCTCAGAAAATAGCTCTTGATACCATCATTTAAGTATAGTTCAAAGAGAAAATTGAGCGACATAGAATCTGAATTATGATTCATTGATAGAAAATGGACTATTATAGTATGGTTACACACTTACACTAACTACAATGTAACTATATGTAACTAACTTCAAAAGTGAGGATTGTATTCGAGTGACTTGGGTTTTCTTACTTCAGCATAAAAATGAAGTCCACAATTTTCCCAAATTTCATCTCGCTGGTGTGAAATGGTGAATTTCAATGATGATTTCTTAAGATATAGTTGGATATTTTTAGTGAAGTATTGTTTTGGACTCAAGTGGTTATTGAGCTTCAATAAGAGGCAAATCGTTCAAAAGAACCCAAGTTCGAACCCTAGCTAGAAATTGGAATGATCTTTGGTCAGATTTTACTTACCTCCCAGTTAAACTCCGGATTTCTAGAGTCCATTTCCCCAAGGAACCGAAAAGATAAGATAAAAAATCAATTAGGAGAAACAAATCATACTTTGTAAGTGACAATGCCAGAAAACAGATGTCCTCACACAGCATGACAGAACAGCATAACATAATGAAACACGGGGGGTACTGATAGGCAGTGGCATAACTTGGGAATCAGTGCTCTTCCATAAAAATGTATTTCAATTTTCAATTGTTTTTCACTGATCTACTTTTTATCATTTTTCAATCCATTAATCAATGCAAGAAACAAAACATTACACTCTTACAAAATGGCAACAAATAAACATTAGCGACTGAAAGAAAGAAAGGATGTTCAGTTTTAAGGCAGATGTGATTTGTTTTTGCTACGGTTGAACCAGGAAAATCAAATATTGCTTACACAAACAATCTCACTAAAGTGAGAACATTATAAGTGAATATATGCATAGACAACAGAAATTCAACGAAACAGGAATTAATGATTTTGTTAATAGACATCAGCTTCTAAACTAATTAACTAATAAATCTAAAATCAAGGCCAACCAACCTAATATTTAAGAAAATTTTGGTGCTAGTGCTTATGGTTTGCTAAAAAAATAGGAAGAGGAGCATTGACTTGTAATATAAATATAACTTTTCACATTAAAGCATGCCATTTTTATGCAGGTATCCTGCAGAGATAATGTAGACAACTAGGGTTGAGAGAGACACTGGGCTTAAAGATAATTTATAGTCAAAAAATAAAAGACCATTTGGAGGAAGAAGATAGCAAATAGAATGTGTTTTTCTTTTATATAGACATCTCCAAAAACTATTTATTGGATGACAGTATTCTAAGTTTGGAAACGAAATAATTCGAGTCTTCTCCTTTAGATGACACCAACCTCTTAATGCATTAAAACAACACATTATTGACCTCAAAATAAAACATTTATGGGTTGTCAACTGTCAAGAATGGCATGGTCAACAAGTGACCAGCCGTAAGCAATGGTTATTGAAGTTGAAGTTTCATTTATTATCGGTGATTGCAAATGCATCTTTGTATTTGGTTTCATTGTTGTTGAAAGACTTTATAAATTCTTTTTTTACTTTCTTCATCTCATCATAAATTAAGTTTGTGGCTGGTTTTCTTTCACCATTGACATCGCCATCGATGAGGCAAAGTAATTGAACAAGAGAAGCCAACCATGACTTTTAGAATAAAATCGCATGGTTGCAAAATGAAAGCATGAGGAAAACATGTGCCTCTTCCCTCCCCTTAGTTTCCCTAGACAACTTGTTCATTAGAAGGAAACATCCTTCTAAAATTTGTTTTAGCTTTATGAAGCATTTTTAATGATGGAAAAGATGAAGCAAATCTAGTACCTTGGATTTGTTGACATATTTCACAAATAAGAGGGATTTTGTGAGAAGAATATCTATAGATGAACCAACAAGGTTTACCTCGCCTTTTAATCATTGTTACCATCTCCATCTTCTTCGCTGTTGCACCAACTAATATTTTGGACCAAGGTACTAATAGTTATACGTTGCTTCCTGGTCGTCAGCAGTTCTCTCTATCATTTTTAACGCAGGTGCATCTCTTATTCCTATTGCTTTCCACAACTCTGTTTTTGCTTCTGGATTTTCCAGCAACAACTCCTCCATGTAATGCTTCATCTGTGCTCCAAACCTTCTAATCATAGCCCTGGAAAATAACTTCCAGTCAGCATTGAGGTCTTCTTGACATCGAAAATTGAACCAATACATGGCCTCTCCCTCCATGCTCGTGAATACCCATTGCAGCATATCATTTGGGTGAATTTTGTTCTCCTCAAAGAACCTCTCAGCTCTTACAATCCACCCAACGGGATCTGTCCCCATAAAATCTGGAAGCTCTACCTTCTTGGCCCAAACGTCCTCCATTTCTCCTAAAGCGGCCTCTACCTCGAGTATCTAGTAGGTTGGACCAATTGATAGAAACCCATAAATTAAGTGAAACTACAAGATGTATTACAGAAGTGAAAATCCCTGTAACCCCAGAGCACAACTCCTCGGAGAAGAAATCATTCTCTCTGCCCAAACCTCTTAGGTCCTAACTGAAAATATTATGAACGATGTCTTATAAAAGAATGGGTCGTACAATTTGCTCACCCCTCATTGTCTTGCCACATCACATTATTTCCCACCTCTTTCCTATATTTGTATAACATCACTCGCTAACTCTCCACATAATGGGCTTGTGCAACAAATTAAGTAATGGTCTATTTGGGCTCACATTTTCATTTGGGGTCCTCCCAAGTTGTCACTTTTAAAAGTGGCATGGTAGCTTTGGGTGTGCAAAATCACAGAAAAACCCTTGCACCTAGTGTGAAACTAAAAACACAACTATTTATTTTAAGTTTTAATGTTTAAATTTTAAGGCATACTTTTTTAGTTTTGCAGCTCAGTGGTGGTGAATGCATGGCAACAAAGCTCCAAAATGGCAAAACCTAGCTATCAAGATTCTTAGCAGGGAATCTAGTACAACAGAATGTGAACGCAGTTGGAATGTATGAGCAAGTAGCGGTCATAACACTTAATATCTTTTTGTTTTAGTTTAATGGTCAAACCTATTATAATGTTATAAGATTAGAATTTTACATATATATAATTATATTTATATTGCAATTCTTTCAAAAAAAAAAAGTTTAACCATAAGAAGTTGCATGATTAAGTTTACGTCAATTACAAGTTAAAAGGTAATACTATACATGAAATTGACCCAACTTCACTCAATGACATGATGTGTTCAATGAATGGTTAGTAGGAGAAATATATGATAATAATGATGTTAGAAATGAGTTGGTTTTTGGTTATGACAGCTACATTATGCAATTCTTTATGAAGCTTCAAGGGATGGAAACCCTAGAACATATACTAGGTAAAATATAGGGAAAAGAAAGTTGCCATAGACTGGTGTTACAATTGCCAAAACTTCTCTGAAACATCAAGCAACAACTTTAACCTCAAAAGGGATGGTGAAGGTGGTTGAACATGAAGATGAATTTGAAGAGAATGAAGAATTTGAAAAAGAGAAGGTGGTTATTGTTGTGGAATCTGAATGAAAACAGGAAAGAGGGAAATGATCCACTTGACAACGAAAATGAAGATTTACTGTGTTTGCATTGCTTTTTACTAACTTTTTTGTTATTTTGATGTCTTGAACTTCATGAAAATGAGATTGTCGGTAGTTTATGACATTATGATTACGAGACAAATGACATTTCTATCAATTTAAGCATATGGTTATTGATATATGTTGCTAGTTTTTTCGTTTTTCACTTATTTCTACAACTGTTTTAATGTATTTTATTGTCCGCCATAGGCCACTCTGCCATCTGCCACTGACAGCAATAGTTTGCCAATAAGTATTTTACGAGTGATTAATGGAATTCGTGAAAGGCAAAAGAAATGGAACTATTTTATTCATGTTAGATTAGACGCCACAAATAGGAGGAGATTTTAACAAACTGCTACACAAACAACTATAACCAGACACAAGACAGTCAAGTTTCAAGGCCCACTTCTCAAAGCCAGGCACCATAACCAAGCAAATGATACAAAAGGATCATTATTATATACTCCATATACAAAAGCTATCCTCAATTAAGTAAAAGAAAACAGAAGTTAGAAACTTACATCAGAAAATGTGAACATCAACCGTCAACTTAAATGCATGTTAGCAAGAAAATCCGACAGCCTGATAGCATCATGTATAAAGTTAGTGAAATTGGAAGGACCAAAGAGCACAAGGCCAAACATAAGAACCGTGAAATGGTAGGGAGAAACCTGATGTCTTTGGCAATTATGGTGTCACCATCTGCAGCTCCAAGATGTCGCAAAGCTACCTCCTCAAGACGGCCGTCTCGATATGCATGCTGCATTCAAGGATAACAGAAACTAATTAGGGTCTAGTTATTCTGTAAGCACTAATTTCAGACACAGTTTAAAGCCTCACAGTTATCTAAACATTATAATTTAATGCTAGGTAGGAGAATAGAAATTGTATGCCTGCAAATCTAAATATACTTGGTTACCAGAAATAAGTTGCAGTCATTAACTTCAAGACTGTATAAAAAAGAAAACTGAAGTGCACTCACATTAAACTGAACCTAGAACACATTGGTTTCTATGGCCTTGTCTGGATAAACAATTTAACAAAACATTTATCATATTAATGCTTATATAAGCTATTCTATAACAAATTTTGTAGCTCTCCATAAGCTATCCTGGAGAGCTAATGGAAATAAAGTAATAAATTGAAAACAACTTTTGTATATGTCATAATTGGTTTCAATAAGCTCTTCCAAACAGTCTCATAAATGCTTATACCAAAAGATAAGCTCAAATAAGTCAATCCAAACAGACCCTAGATAAAAGATGATTTACTAATGTCGTAAAGCATCAAGGCTTAGAAAAAGGAAATCTAACAGGTGCCGAGATATATAAGATAACTAATGTCTTGGCAGGAAAAGTAAAATGGTCCAAACAGGGAGGAGTTGGAGGAAGAAAAGCAAAAAATAGAACTAATATTCAAATATTTACCTTGTAGAAGCAGCTAGTTCCAAAAGGGCAGTTTCCATCCCCAAAGTCAAAATGCTTGCAGTCAATTGACCTAAAATGGTATTCAAACAATACAACAATAACAATATCAGAAAAAGCTCGACACATTATCTCTGAACTATTATTTTGCTTATCAAGAAATACAGGCTATGTGCATATGTTTAACCATTAGCCATCCAAGGTTTCCTTATGACTAGTTGTGTAGCACATACACTTCAGATTGAAGGCATGACTGATTATACATTCAACTTCTTACATTTTTCAAATAATTATCTGTGTTAACGTGTCAGGGTTGTGTCCTAGTCCATGTTTTTGTCAATGCTTCATACATGATTAAATTGTGGATCAATTAGATATAAAAGGCAAAGCAAAATTCATAAATAGATGCTGTGAGTTATGAAGAAATTACTTGAGCTTTGCCTTGTAGGTATCGATGATTTCCAGTTTCTCATCACTTGTAGCATACCAAATAACACTTGGAACGACAAAGTAAGATAGCTTGCGACATATAGGACATGCCCGCAATGTGCTATTAACATCCATCCCTAATGTCGGGTTACTACTACGCCAATTTCTAATACACGATATGCAGAATGGATGGTCGCATTCAGATAGCAGCCCAAACTTACGTTCAGCTGCTGTAGGCTTTGAAAGAACACGCTCCAGGCAAACACTGCATTCGATTTCTTGACTTCTTTTCAATGCCTCAAGATGCTTTTGCTTATTTTCGCAACTCATCATATGTTCTTCTCTTTCTTCAGGCCGGAAAGGATGCAAGCAATGTCTTCCACACGAGGGGCATAAATCTCCATGTACATGAGGACATTGTTCACCTCGTGGACAGTTTCCAGCAGCAGCAAAGGAACAAATTGGAAGCTCAGAAGGCGAAGTAATTATCGATTGAACAACATCATCTTCCCTTAAGAAATCATGATGCACAGATTCTTGATTCCAGGCTGGTACACCGGGCAGAACATAAGGAGTGTTGGAAAGAGAAAACTCGGCAGCTGTAGTAACATTGTTAGATGTAATTCTGGTATTACCAAGTACAACAGATTCTGAAACAAGGGGCAGGTTTTCGATTATTGAAGAAGATGGAGTAGAGGGCTGCGCTCGAGAAGCTTTGACATGATCATACCTGCAGCGACTACCATAAGCACAAACTCCTTTCTGATAAAAGGTGCATATCTGCAACAACAATACAACAAGCACAAACGGTCAGCGAAACCTAACTCGATAACCATAAATTGGTAAGATGTTTAGAATAGAAGAGGCTGTATCACCAACATTATTCGGAGGGGCTTTCCAGTCATGAGAAAACTCACAATGCTCCCCTTTCAGACAAGCACCATGAGCAAAGAACTTACAAAGAACCCTAAAGGAGTCAGAAGACGAGAAAATACACAAATTAGAACAGTTTTCAAGTTGCATAGGAACACAAAGAAAATTAACATAGAAGGCAAATGGGCGTGCAACACGTGTCCTCAGTATAAAAAATCAAAGACACCATTGAAAACTTTATAACAATGTTTCAACAAATCGAAACACAAGCTTGATTCAAATGAATCCGTGGTTAAAACACATCAACTACCATTAACAACAATCATCATGAAAAGATAGCAACATCAAATTTGCAATCTTTAGCTTTTAAAATGCAAAATTGGTACAACACCAAAGATTGGTATCCACATTTATTCCCTGCCATGACCTTAAAAAAGGTCTCTAAAATAAAAAGGGCAGCAAACCAATGCGCGAGCATCCCACCAAGTGAGATCTCTAGAAGGTATACGCAGCATTACGGCTTATGCCCAAATACCGAGAGGCTGTTTCCAGGATTTGAACCAGAGACATCAAGATCACAAAAGCAAAGCAAAGCAAAAAACATCTCTAGAATAATAATCTAAAAATTATAACCTGAGCCTGATTGAGTTCCCAGTTCCATATGCTATCTAATCATCCAAATAACAATTTTCCAAATAATCTCCAATTAACGATTATCCAAAGAGGGGAAAAAACTCAATTTTGTAACTTTCAATTCGTAATTACTAAACTCTAATCAAAGAAAATATATAAATATTCATGAAATTCAAGAAATAACAACAATCAGAAACCCCCAATATAAAAAATCACGAAACTCCTAAAACACAAATCAAAAGAAAAAAAAATTCAATTGACCATAGAAAAAACCTATGATAATCAATCTCACCTCTTTGACATAGCAAAACCGAAACAACAATCCTTAAACTAATCGAGAGGCGTGAGGATTCAAAACCCTAAACCTCAAAGTGATTATTGATTATGGAAAAAAAATAGGTTAACAAATAAAAGGGGGAAAAAATAAAAATTGAGGGAGCAAAACACGTGGGGTTTTGCAGCCACTCAAAATAAGAAAAGATTTGAGAGCACCGAGAAATGGTGTTTGTGGGGTTGTGAAGATAGGATTTTTATTTAGGATTTTTATTTAAGAATAGAAAAATGAGAGAAAAGATTGGAAACTTAGAAATTGAATGGAAAATAAAGAAACGTCACTTGTATGAGAGACAAAACATAACACACAAGTTGCACACCAAGGTTTGATTCAGCTGTGTTCACAGCCTACCAAAATCTATGCCGGATCATCTGTTTATTTGTCGTAAAGCACGTGCGTTTGCTTTTGTTTTCATCACTCACGTGTCTTTAGGTTTTTGGTTATCTAAAAAAAATTACATTAAAGTCTTTTTTTTATTCATTATAGTCTTTTAAAAGACAATTCGTTATGGTTTTTCGTAAAAAATTAAATTTATAAATAATTTAAATATTATTTTTTATTAATAATTGTTTTTAGTAGTTTCTCAAAAAGCTCATTTTTTTATAGCCGATGATTTTTTAAAAAAAAAAGTAAACTTTTTACATCAACAAGTAACAAAAAAAATTTGCTGCTCTCAAAAATCTATAAATTATTGAATATCAAAATCACATATTTTTTAATACATAATAAATAAACTTGAAACATATAAAAATTATCCATCTTATTTCTTAAATATATGTTGCAAGTGTCATTAAAATTTCTTATTATATAAAAAATACAAAAATAATCTCAAGTGTCTTCAATTAGTAATTTTATAAAGGGAAATGTTGATTTTTTTTATTTTTCAATTGAGTTGGACCTTAGGAATGAAAAATGTTGATTATTATTGAGAGATATTTGCAAAAAAATAAAATAATAATATATAGCAATACGTGTACAAATCATATTTGTCAACTATCATGTATGGTCACACAATTGTTAATTGGTTAAAATTCGTATTTTTGTGTATTTTTTCCTTTCTTGTGCCAAATAGTAGCACTCTTTTATAAATCAAATTGATTAACATAGAAATACATTTGAAGACTAAATTAACTAATAATAGATTCAATCAACACCAAATTGAATAATAAAAAAACACATTTGATTATTTTTCTTTAATATTTTTATAAATTCGAGGATCATAGTGATAGTGTCAAACAAAATTAAGAATCAAAATGATTATTTAAGCAACTTTTTTTCTTTTTACTAAAATACGACGATATTCATTCATTCAAATGAGTAAATATATCAATACAATACAAATTTAAAATCATTAAAACCAAAACGAAATAATTTAGGAACAAACTCACAACATCCAAGTTTATAGCACAAAAAAACAATATGCCTACGAATATGACCAAATTTGATGTAAGGAATATATATGCCTTCAGATCTATAACGTTGATGACGCTAAAATCATTGATTGAAATATGTAATGGATCAAAGTTGTTTTGTTGATCTAAATCAAATGAACATTGCACCAAGATGTGTAGAACAAGAAACACAAGAAATGGAGGAGTGAGGAGGTTGAATTATGTTTTATTTTAAAAACGTTTTAGCAATATTAAAACCAAGTGATTAAAATAGAGTAGATAAAACAGAAACATAAAATAACACAATCAAGTTATCCTGGTTCACCACCAGTTCCTTCAAACTGAAGGATTTAATTCACTAATTCACCAACTGAATCACAATTGCACTGAACATATGCTTGTCAAACTGATTGTGTTCAACTCTTCTCAACCTTCTAGCTTAGTGCAATCAAGTTGTTTAAGAATCCAACCACTGTTGGGATAGGTTACAAATAGAATGTATTTAAGTGTCTTTTAAATAACTCTCACAAGAGTGTGATTTCAAAATTGTACTCTGGAAAAATATTTATCAGCACTTAAACAAAATAAAAGGATTAAGAGCAAAAGTGTAAAGACGGTTGTATCATACTTATTGTAGTATTATCGTTGGGCTTTTTCAATGAGGGTTGCACGTCTTTTTATAGAGAGCATTAGGGTTTTTGGTCGTTGTCTAGATTGCAAGAAATCAACATGAATCATGATCTTTTGTATCAAATCTTTCAGAGATTGATTCACCATTAAAGCTTGTCTAGAAATAGTCGTTGTAATTGATTCTCTATATCTTGATATGGAAATAGAAAGAATAGAGGATATCATGATTAGAGTATATCCTATAGTCCTTCAAACGAATAATGAATTCACGGTGTTGAGCAGATGTTACACAAATTTTGTCTTCTTCAGAGCATTGACTTTTCATAGCTTGCCATTTTCATAATGATTACTTCCATCAAAACATTGACTATCATGAGTATTGACTTTTTATCAAAGAGTTGACTTTTAAACAGGGTAAGATGATCAGTGTAGTACCTCAATTTTGTCCGACCAATTAAAAATAATTCTAAAAAAAATATATGTTTGTTATTATTAAGTCTAAAAATTATCATTTTGTTAAATCTGATATGATTTTGAGTCCATATGAGTTTTCGTTACGTTACATTTAACACAAAAAAATAAAAAGAATAAAAAAAATGTTAAAGAAAGGTTGCTTGTACGTCTTCTGCTTCCTCATGCACTCATCTTTTGGCGGTTTCCTACTGCGTGCTTTTTCAGAAAGTCCCTCCACTTTATTTATTTTTATTTTATTTTTTTATTTAGTCTAATAATGATATTATTTTTACCATTTGAATAATCAATGAAAAAGGTAAACCCCTCGTTTCCTTAATTGTATGAGTTTGCTTGATTTTGCTGCAAAACCAATACAAATACATACCTTAATTGTATCTGATGAATACAATCATTCATCATTTTATCCTATAAATTGAGGCAAAGAATCAACCATTGAGGGGAGGAAGTTTTATTATTCGGAAGAGAAAAATCAAAAGATAATAAAATGAGACTTTTTTTTTTTTTTTCTTTTTGTTTTTGAAATAAACAAAAAAAAAAATAGAGTAGAAAAGAGATCCATCATAGTGCTTCCTCAAATCAACCCATAACCATAAACATACTCAAACCTATTTTAATAGCACAACTGACGAAATTAGACAAGAGAACCGTTACAACTGCACACCACCGTACACCGTCTTTATCTTCACTAATATCTAAAAAGACATGTATTTTCTCATTCTCTTCATGTTTGCTCTGTTGTTAAAATCTATTTCTTGCTTGATATTATTTTCTTGGAAATACGTAATTTGTTTGCTTAGTAATAGATGTGATCGATGGGCTTTTCTTCCCTGTTGGTCCTCTATCTTCACGTTAACTAAGTATTAGCTGTCATGATATTTATTTCATTTAACATAAATAATTCTATTTAATATAAATAACTATGTACATAATTAAATAGCGATAAATATAATTTATTTTATATTATAATAGATTTTCTTTTTGTGTTGTGCTATTTAATATTAAAATGAATTTTATTTCATCACTTATTAAATTACAAAATATTTTAAAAGAGGATCACACTTGTAATTAGTATTTTTTGGTTCTATTATTAAAATGTGTTTTTGTCTATTTAACATATTAAATTACAAGTCCATATATTTTTTTTGTTGCTATTTTGTTTTCATGTTTATTACTGATTTTATTTCGTACAATCATTTAAATTTATTTAATATTTAGCATCAATTTTTTTTTAATTTATAAAAAAAAGAAAGATAAAATTATAATCAAATATTAAAGGGTTAATTAGATGTGACATGTGTTAACCTTTGAGATGTTAGGACGCATATTGTGACAACATGATAGTTCTAAAACTCATTTTCACAAATAAATTATAAAATATACGAAATTTAGTTTAATTTGATTAATAAGATGTGACATCTTTTTAATCTTTAAGACACAAGTTGTGACAACTTGATAGTTCGAGCACTCGTTTATTTTTAAATTAACCCAAAATTAACTTTTAAAATTTGATTAATTTAGATGTGACGTCTTTTTATTCTTTGAATTTTAGAGACACAAGCTATACAACTTGATAGTATTGAAACTCATATTTAAAAATAATTATTCAAATCAAACAAACTCATTTTTGGGTCAAAATAACTTTTTTTTTTGTCAATAACTAAACACACTTTCTTTAAAAACACAATCAACACATCCGCATTTTCTAGCAAGAACTACGTAGCTTTGATTTTTCCATCGCACTAGGAGATACGTAAGCGCAAGATCACACTCTTGTCAAACACATTAATAAAAATCTTTTTTTTAAGCATACTTTTATTTCAAAATCACATTCAAAAAACAAACAATTGATATTCATATTTAATAATAAGTAAAAATAAACATATTTAAGTTAATATTAATTTTGAACAATTAATTATAGGTAACTGTATTTTTAACGAATGTCCTAGGATGCTAATACCTTCCCTATGTATAACCGACTCATGAACTCAAATTTTGGTTTTAAATACTTTTTTTCTCTCTATTTTTAAGCATTTCCCAATATTTCATCTATTTTAAAATAAATTTTGGTGGCGACTCCATTGAATTCGAGAAAAACTCAAAATTTTATGTCGTGATAGCTGGCGACTCCATTCGGGAAACTTAGAGAGTCAAGCCTAACATAATTAACTGTGCATAATTTTTAACTTTTTGTATATTTGTTTGATTTTCATTTTCTTTTATTTTATGTGTTTATTATTTCTTAATAAATATTAACTGTCATTATCATATTCTTTTAAGATAGTAGACCATTTTTTTTTTATTATTATTATTATTATTATTATTATTATTATTATTATTATTATTATTTATATGTATATATGTTTTATGAGCATTATGGAGCTATTGAATTATACTTATTTCACACTCTACACTTTTACTAAGACACACACTTATTAGTGAAACTTTGTACCCGAGTTTGAACAAAACTTAAGCTTACTTTTCGAGGGAAAGTTGTCTGTTGTATCTCCCAATTAACCCTGTACCCCCCATTTAATTTTTTTTTTTTCATTTGAATTGTCCAAAATTCCCTTTAGAAAACTGTAAAAACATAAAAGTTCCCTCATACCCCCCACAACTTGTGATTTCCGGAAAAGTAAGTTATGAATTTTCTTTTTATTTACCGGAAATTTCACGACGAATGAAATTTCCGGGAGTTATAATTCAATACCGAAAATTTAAAAAATGAAATTTTCGGAAGTACCATCAGAAATTTGAAATATCCGGTAGGTGTTTTTAGTACCGAAAATTTCAAATTTACGGGTGGTACTCCAGAAAATTTCAAAAATAAAATTTTCGATATGATATTTTAACTATCGGAAATTTGAAATTTCCGGGATGTTCACCGGAAATTTGAAATTTCTGAGATGTTCACCGAAAATTTCATTCCTCAATGAAATTTCCGGAACAATTTTGTTTTTTGTTTTGTTTTTTTTCTTACATAATTTTTAACATTTTTAATTCTATTTTTTTTAGTGAAGACAAGATAAGCAAAAATAGACGGTGAATATTCTCGAGTTCGACCTCCTACACAATCTAATAGGAGACCTGTGGTTGAAAAAAGAAGAAAGAGGAACAAAGAAATGCAGGCACATGAGTTTGAGCAAGATCCTGCGTTTGATGAAGAACAAGATCAACAGCACCAGCAAGATCATGCGTTTGATGATGAACATGATCAACAACACCAGTTTGAACATGATCATCAGCAGCAACCTGATTTTGAAGAACCTATATTTCCTGGAGGTCCTTACGATCTTTCTATGCTTAAGGATTATGAGCACCATATTGCAGTTAAAGTGTGGAATGGGCAGGTTAGTAAATATTTTATTTTATTACCTATTATAATATTGCATAATATGTATATTTTAATATATTTGTAGTAAAGGTTGTTACAAAGCTGATTTTAGGATAGACGTAAGTTGATTTTAGGTTATTACAAAACTGATTTTAATGAAATAATTGTATATTTAGATTTTAAATTCATTGATATTAGATATGTATTACGTGCTCATATAGATCCTTGGATTACTATATCTGGATTACTATATCACTTCATAGTAAATTGCATTATGCCGCATATCCACAAGAGTGTGTTGAGGGAGACATTCATTAGTACTATAGGATATCTCATCCTCGGATGATCCCTTAAGTTGCTGTAGATGGTGGTGCTTGTCCTAGTTATGATGCTAATGATGGTGCTGGTCCTAGTCATGGTGTTGGTCATAGTCATGATATTGGTCCCAATACTACTAATAGATGTACACGGTGTCAAGAAATTGTTGGTCTAATACAACATAGTTTAGATTTACATATGGGTGGTCCTGAACATGAGATGTGTGTCTTATTAGAAAGAGCTTTACACATTTCTAGAGGAGGAGATTATTAGTAGTATTATAATTGTATTTTAATTGTCTTATTTTACTATTCAAACTTATTATGGTTGTCTTATCAGATTTATTGTCATGGAATATTATTGATTTATCTTATTTATTTAAATGATTTAAAGTTATGTGAATCAAAGGATGAAACAACATATATATTGAATGAAAGGAGGAAACAACGTATATATTGAGAACAACATATAAATAAAAATGCATATCACCTACCAAAGACATATAATATGAGATATTTTCTAAATCTAATGAACCCCAATGATGTAGACATCTTGCCTAAGCTATAGCCCATGATGTAGACTCATCACTACGGTGCTCCTTCCAATGCCAAGCAAGTGGAGGTAATGGACATGCAAATTTCAATTTAACATGAACCCAATGACTTTCATTAACAAAACCAATGCTGATAATACAATCACGTGACAAATCTCCATTGTGTGCACCCTTCAATGGGAAAAAAGTCAAACAAAAAGTTTTTCCCAATGTAACAAGAACGAGATTATATTTTATTGTTATCACGTAACCCATATCAGAAATGTTGATCAACTTCTCGTTGGGTTGGTTTTCTAACTCAGTTACAAGTAAAGAGTTTGTGACTTCTTGAAAACGTTCCTTGAATAATGCTACATATAAATCAGGTTTGGACTTAATCTCTGTATAAAACTATCGATGCACAATGCTCCAGTATTCTTCACTATGACCAAGTAAAGCAGCAATAGCACGATATCCACAGTTTTCATCGTCTTTAACATTAACTATGTCTTCAATATATGAATGAATTAAATGAGGAAACTTGTTGAAATATTTTCTAACTTGCTGGCAGACTTGTTTGGGTGCTTGCTGAGATGCTTGAGTATTTGCATCAACATGGTCAAAGTATGAAGGGTTGCGATATACATCAAATCCCATCGGCTTATTGCCTTTTTTTCTCTTAACACCACCTTTTTTTATCTTATCCAATGGTGCACACATTGATGTTGTCTTTGGATATGCTATTTCCGACAACTTGCTCTTTAATGCCTTTCTTCCAGCAACATTACGTGTTTTCCAAGTTTTCCAAATTATATTCATCTCCGATGTAATGTCTAACTCTGAATCAGTTGCTAACTTTTCTTTCTCTTGATCACTATTCATGGTTAATTTCCTCCAATGTATATGAACAACATCTAATGGGATTGGATCACCTTTCAGTTTGTATTGTGCCAACTCACATGCACAAGGTAAACCATGAGTGTTTCTATGTATAGAACAACACGCAGCTTTGTCGTTACCGACATAGCTGACTCTGTTGTGTTCATGAACAATATCAGATAAGGCTTTCTTGGATACAACCCAAGTCAATTTCTCATAGAATGGATTGTTGTGTATATGCTCTTTGCGGCCCTTACTTATCTCAAATGAACCTTTTATCTTCATAATTTGGAACTTCAACATGTCATTCATACCATTCAATGCCTTACATAAATCTCCTTTACTGTGTTCCAAAAATTTCTTCAATGACCAATGAGCAGACTCAGCCTTAATATTCAAACATACAAAATATTTGATATTATTTCAATAAAAATTATGTCATGCATGTTTAATCATATATAAGTATAAACATAATACAAAATGCAAAGTTTTAATGACATACCTATTAGTCGTACTATTTCTTAGATGCAATACTCGATTGGTCCATGTTTCCACAAATCTTTCCTTGTGAGGATTCAACCATGTGTCTCTGACGTAGTCAAAGAAAATAATATTATCCCTACATGCTTGCTCAAACATTTGCAAAACTTCATCGTACTCTTTCTCTTCAGAACAATAAACAATTTTCCTCCACAACTCAAGAACGGTTTCTTGCATCTCTTTCTTTAATATATATTGTTTGCATTTGGCTCCAACATTTTTGTTAATATGAAGTTGACAAAGTAAATTTGTTGAAGATGGAAATACAACTTCAATTGCATTCATTAAAGCAAGTTCTTTGTTAGTCCCGATCACTTGAGGAAATGAGGTGTTTGAAACAAACAACTCTTTTAACTTCTCCAATGTCCAACAAAAGTTTTCTTGATGTTCAAAATCCATATAAGAAAATGCAACGTTAAATGTCAACCGAGTTGAAGTTACACCAACAATTTTAAACAATGGTAACCTATACTTGTTGGTTTTGTAGGTGTTATCCATGATCAATACAAGGTGGAACATGTTCAACAAAGTTATGGAATCTGGGTGCATCCAAACATGTCCCTCACAACATTGGAGTTTCCATCAGTCCTACTCCAACAAGCATACTTCTCATCTTCAAGTAGCTTCAACAAATGTTGCATATCAGTTCTAAGTTCTTTCAAATTATTTCTGTATCAGCTTCGTTGCCTGTAAATTTGATAGATATTAGTGACATTCTCTGTATCTTGATCTCTCAAAGATGAAAAGATGTGTCTTAGTGCAATGTGATACTTTGTCAGCTCATCAACATGTTTCTTATCTTCTTCTTTTAAGCGTCCCATCAATGCATTATTCTCAAAAGTAGCCACTAACTCATGGTTTTGAAGTCCACACATTAAACTAATAATCCATCCTTCAACATTTTTCAATGGTCTCGATCTATGTTTAAATGGACAACCACAACTTTTAGCTGAAGAACCTATGTTACTTTTATTTGATTTATATTTTCCACCTCTATCACAACCAAGAAATAATTTTGACTTCCTTCCTCTCTTTCTAGTCTCTACGTCAGATCGGGTAATGATAACTGCTACTCGATTTTGTTGGTCGACCTCTCTTTCCCATGATATGACAGCTTCTTGTGACTAAAAAATTTGACCAGTTGTGAATACTTCAGTTAAATCAATATATATTGGTTGTGTTTATTCCATCTCTATTTAAAAAAATAATAATACTGGGCTGTTGAAATTTCCGGTGAAGAAAATATAACTATCAGATATTTCAAAAATTTGAAATTTCTGGTAAGTAAAATGTAACTCCTAAAAATTAAAAATTTTCAGGTAAATGTAACTACCGGAAATTTCATGGCACAAATTTTTGGTATTAAAAATACCTACTGAAAATTTGGTGGCGAAATTTCCGGTAATTAATTTGAACTACCGAAAATTTGAATAACGAAGTTTTTAGTAATGTATTTTATTGTACCGGAAATTAAGGAAAAAAAATTACGTACTGGAAATTTGGTTGAGGGAGTGAGATTTTGAAGTAATTTTTTTTTACCACTCAGTGAATGAAATTTTTAAGGACAGTTTTGAATTTTTAACAAATTGGAGGGGGGGGGGGGAATAGGGTTAATTGAGGGGTACAAAAGACAACTTTTCTTTCGAGGTTGTGTAATACTCCAATTTTTTTCATTATTATATTTTAATGATATAATGATGCACAACTACTATTATAGGTGTGTTTGATATGTGTGTTAATTCCTATGCAGTTTCCTTATGTGCTTGTCTACTTGATTGAAATTGTGATTTCTTATTCTGTGATTGATGAGACTGGACCGTTTATTGTGAGTAGTGTAAATCAAATATCGAGATTTTATTGTGATTGACTGATATACATATGTAATGATATAAATTCTAATGAATATTGTGAATTCAAACTGAAACTTATTGAATTGTGATAATCGAGTAAGTATGAGATAGATGTTGTAGTTTGGAGTGAGGATTATTTTGTCATCATATAAGGAGAGTTTGACAAACCTAGTGATTCAGGGAAGTACAACTGAATGAGCCTGGTCGTGGAGGGATATCGTCGAACTATAAGGTAAGACTGATAGACCTCGAGGGTACCTCTAGTGGGGAATTCCTAAGTGGATTAGTGGGTTATTCCCTAAGGTCGGGAGCTACCGTGCAACACAAGAGAACCTTGATCGTCACGTATATATGTCTGAGGTTGAGTAAAGGGGATCTAAGAGGACTTGGTCATTCATGAATTTTCCATAGTGGCATAGTAATAGGATATGCATAACATTTGCAAAGTAGAATGGTACCAAATGATGAATAATTATAGATATAGGATATGCATAACATTTCATCCTTGTAATAAAAAAGAATAATAAAAAAGAAAAAAATAAATTATTTACATCAATAAAAGAAGGAAAAATATTTTTTTTTTATTAATTTGGTTTGATAAGGGGAAGACCTTGCTCATACGTATCCCCAAGTGCAATAGAGAAATCAAAACACACGTAGTTCTTGGGTAGAAAATATTTATGTGTTGTTTGATTTTTATTATTACTCTATTTAATTATTTTTTTATTATAATAATTATTATATACCTATCCAAAACTAAAAATGTAATAATAATAATAATAATAATAATAATAATAATAATAATAATAATAATAATAATAATAATAATAATAATAATAATAATAATAATAATAATAATAAAGAAACAAAGAGGTGAGATGTCTGTTTACAGATTGTATCTTTTTATTTTTGTTAGAAAACAACATAATGCAGTAGCATGTCAACGAAACAGATGGACGCGATAATGAAGCAACCTATTAAAGAATTTTCTCGTGCATTGTTTGATTTGTCGTAACATAAAAGCCACCAATGATTGGGGTGAGTGATGTGGCGTGGTGAGCGAGGATGAATTTCATTCGGCAACAGCGATCATTAATTCTAATCCTAAGGGAAAAAACTATTTATTCGTTGTTATGATTTTTTTTTTGAGTTATTTGATAAGGACGTGATATGAGTTTTATGTTATATTACAATATGGTGAAATTTGTATTCTTGGTGATTGGTTTATTAATATAAATTAGTTATATTTTTTTTTAGTATTTTGTGTTGCAAAGAAAATATATGACATAGTAAGTGCATTTCATACAAAACATTTTAAGTTTTATAAAATATCATTAATCAGATCATGCATGACCTTATTTACGGTGGAACATTTAGGTTATTTCAAGCATGGAATAACAGGTAAAGGAGAACAATCAGGACGATGATTGGTGTTAGGCCAGACCATCTTTACCAATCAGGACTCAATTATCTTAGTGACCCACATTAAGATATTGGGCAATTTTTCCTTATTCCAAAGGAAAAGATTTGAGGTGATGCATATGTTTTCACAATATATATATATATATATATATATATATATATATATATATATATATATATACATGCATAATAATAATAATAAAAATAATAATAATAATATTTTTATCATGAGATATATAATTAGTTTTCACGTTTTATTCACTTTTATGACAGAAACTCTTTGAGATTGTTTTTCCCTTTTATTTTTAGAGCTCACTGAGATATTTTTATCTCACCCCAATTATTATATTTTTTTTTATTTAGCAGCTGGAGGAACATGAGACATGAATTTAGCATCAGAAGATTAATTCCAAACTCGTGGAATTAGAATTTGATGTTTTGTTTTATGATGTAATCAATCAATCGTAGTTTTTTTTCAAGATGTAATATTTTATGAATCTACTAAACAGGTCGTAAACTATATTTATGAATGTAGTTTTCAGTTATGATGGTGATTCTAATTTATTAGTTATTGTTAATTGTCTCTGTTTTATTAAGGTGTATGGGTCAAATTATCATATTCTAGATAAATGATAATGCGTCTTACATTTTGGTATCAGAGCCATGTCGATTCATTTGGACTATGGATTATGTGTTAGAAATTTGAATATCTTTGTTTTACTATAGATTCTAAATATCATTTCACCTAATATTAAGTCTGATCAACTTAGTATTTTGTGTGTGGTATGTAGAATTATGGCTGAAGGATCTAGGAGGAATCTTGTCCATGAAGATAGTATGACTACACCACCCACTACTGAACCATGGGTAAGGGTTATGGAAGCTATTCAAATGCAAGCAACGGTTACCCATAATCTGGTACATTAAATGGGAATGCAAAGAGATGGCGCTTCAAATGTCAATAGGGTGTTTTACGATTTTCTTAAGTTGTAGTATCCAACATTTCAGGGCAGCCACAATCCCTTAGAGGCCCAAGCTTGGCTGGATGAGATTAAAAACGCATTTGAAGTAGTGCCTTGTACTGAAGAACAAAAAGTAGCATTTGTTGCCCATCTACTAAAGGGTGGGTCAGAGTATTGGTGGAGGAGTGCAAAGACATATCTTCAAACCCCAAGGAACCCATATGAATTGGGAACACTTTGAGGTGGCCTTTTTAGATAAGTATTATCCAAAAAGTGCCAGAAGACAAAAGGAGTTGGAGTTTGTGCACCTGCAACAAGGAGACATGTCTGTTGCAGAGTATGTTGCTAAGTTTAAAGAATTGGTCAGATTTTCCCCACATGCCCAGTATGTACCCACAGAAAAATGGAAGATAAACCAGTTTGAATGAGGATTAATGCCTGAAATCAGAGGGAACATAGGCGATATGGAGCTTACTAACTATTCCACTCGTGTACACAAGAGCTACGTTGTTGAAGACAATTTAAAGAAGGTACAAGAGGAGAGGCATGCTAAGTGGCAACAAAAGAAAGAATTTGGAAAATTTGGCCATCAATTGAAGGTAAAGACTCCCCAAGGGAAGGGAAAACAAGTACAGACCTCCAGTTCCCCAAGAGCAAAGAAGTGTCTTAAGTGTGGCAGAGATCATGGGGAGAGTGCTTGGTTGGAAAACAAGTCTGCTACTACTGCAAACAGCCTGGTCATATGGCTCCCTTTTGCCCAATACGCCAGAAACAAGCAGAGTCCAACCCAAACAATTCTAACATTGGAAGGGTCTTTGCTCTCAGTGCAAAGAAAGGTATGAATCATAATCTAATAATTGGCATTGGATTCATAAATGGAATCCCTTTAATTGTCATGTTTGACACTGGCGCATCCCATTCTTTCATCTCTTCTGATTTTGTTTTGCAACATAATCTCATTGTATTTGAAATACCTATCCCTTAGTTGTAAGCATTGCATCTAAGAATTCAATAGAGACCTCCTTAGCATGTCACCAGTGTCTAATCACCCTGTATGATAGAGTTTTTCTAATAAACCTATTATGTTTTCCCCTTAAGGGCTTGGACATCATATTAGGAATGGATTGGATGTCCGACCATTCAGTAACTTTGATTTGCCATGGTAGGGAAGTCATAATTCCACCAGGAATTTCCCAACCAGAGGAAACCAAATACCCTTCCTTGACCAACAGTTCTTTACTCTTCCAATGCCTGACCAATGGGGTTCAAGGCGTACTATTATTATTATCCTCTAACTCAGGGTCTGAAATGGACTTGTCCGATATTCCTATAGTCAGTGAGTTTGAGGATGTCTTTCCAGAAGATGTGACATCATTGCCTCCTGAAAGAGATATAGAGTTCTAAATAGACTTGGTCCTTGGAACAGGACCAATCTCCATTGCCCCTTATAGGATGTCCCCATTAGAATTGAATGAGTTGAAAAACCAATTAGAGGACCTTATAACTAAGCAGTTTATCAGACCAAGTGTGTCTCCTTGGGGAACCCTTATGCTCTTGGTAAAGAAGAAGGATGGCAGCATGAGGTTATGCATAGATTATAGAAAATTGAATAAAGTGACCATCAAGAATAAATACCCTCTGCCCAGAATTGATGACCTTTTAGACCAATTAAGGGGAGCTACTCTGTTCTCCAAAATTGACTTGAGATCAGGGTACCACCAAATCAGAATAAAATCAGATGATGTACCAAAAACAGCCTTTAGAACTAGGTATGGGCACTACGAATTTTTGATTATGCCTTTTGGTGTAACCAATGCCCCAGCTGTGTTCATGGATTACATGAATAGAATTTTGAGGCCATACTTAAATAAGTTTGTGATAGTATTTATAGATGACATACTAATATACTCTAAGACCCCAGAAGAACATGCAAGTCATCTTCAAATAGTGTTGCAAGTACTTAGGGATAGAAAACTTTATGCCAAACCAAGCAAATGTGAGTTTTGGATGTCAGAAGTAAAATTTCTAGGCCATGTGATCAATAAGAAAGGAGTGGCAGTGGATCCCTCCAAAGTAGAGGCAGTGCTGAAATGGGAACATCCTAGGAATGTGACAGAGGTTAGGAGTTTCTTAGGACTGGCGGGGTATTATAGGAGATTCATTAGGAAATTCTCCCAAATTACCCTGCCTTTGACCAGACTGACTAGGAAGGACCAACCCTTTCTGTGGGATCAAAAATGTGAAAAGAGTTTTTAGACTCTTAAGACCAAGTTAACCACTGTCCCTGTGCTGGCCATACCAGATCCAACCTTAAGATTTGAAGTGTTTGGTGATGCATCCCTGAAAGGTTTAGGTTGTTTATTGATGCAAAACAATCAAGTAGTGGCTTATGCTTCAAGAGAACTAAAGCCTCATGAGGGAAATTATCCCACTCATGACCTAGAATTGGCTGCCATAGTGCTTGCCTTGAAGATCTGGAGACATCATCTGTATGGAGCACAATTTGATGTTTTCAGTGATCACAAGAGCCTAAGGTATCTATTCGACCAGAGGGAACTTAACATGAGGCAAAGAAGGCGGGTGGAGTTTTTGAAATATTATGAATTTGAATTGAAATACCACTCAGGCAAGGCCAATGTAGTGGCTGATGCATTAAGCAGGAAATCCCTACATATGTCTCATCTCATGATCCAAGAACTTGCACTGCTAGAAAACCTTAGAGACATGAACCTAAATATGACAATCCTTCAAGGGGGAATTCTTTTAAATAAACTAGAAATAACTAGTAGCCTTAGAGACCAAATTAGGCAATCTCAATGGATGGATGGAGAGTTGATACTTAGAAAGGACCAAGAAAGATTTACAAGGGCACGAGATGGAACAATCCTATTTCAGGGCAGAATTTGGGTACCTAAAGACTCAGAATTAAAGAGACTATACTAGAGGAAGCTCACAAAAGTAACTTGACTATCCATTCTGGATCCACCAAGATGTACCAAAACCTTAAGAAAAATTATTGGTGGCCAGGTATGAAGGTTGATGTAGCTACTTTTGTGGGTCAATGCCTGACGTGCCAAAAGGTGAAAATAGAACATCAGAGGCCAACAGGATTGTTACAACCTCTGGAAATACATGAATGGAAATGGGACTCAATTTCCATGGATTTTGTTGTAGGTTTGCCACTCCCACACCGGGTATGATTCCATTTGGGTGATTGTGGACAGACTAACTAAGTCAGCCCATTTCTTACCAGTAAAGTCAAACTACAACACCCTCAAACTAGCCAACTTATTCACTAAGGAAATAGTGAGGTTGCATGGGGTGCCTCTTAGTATCATATCAGATAGGGACCCTAAGTTTACCTCCATATTTTTGAAGGCATTTCAAAAGTCTCTAGGAACTAGACTACACCTTAGTACTTCCTACCATCCCTAGACTGATGGTCAAACTGAAAGAACCATTCAGACTCTAGAGGATACGCTGAGAGCATGCATTTTAGAGGAAGGAGGAAACCAGGATACGCACTTGCCCATGGTAGAATTTTCCTACAACAATAGTTACCATGCCAGCATTGGCATGGCACCTTATGAGGCTTTGTATGGAAGAAAATGTAGGACATCGTTATGTTGGTTAGAAGTAGGGGATAAGAGGATCTTAGGTCCTGAAGTTATCCAAGAGACCACTAAAAAGATTAAGGTAATTAAGGATAAATTAAAGATAGCCCAAAGTAGGCAAAAGAGCTATGTTGATATCAGGAGAAGACATTTGGAGTTTGAGGAGGGAGATCATGTTTTTTATAGAGTTACCCCCACCATTGGCATTGGAAGAGTGCTAAAGGTCAAGAAGCTAAACCCTCGTTTTGTTGGACCCTTTCAAATATTGTAGAGGATTGGTCCCTCTGCATACACAATAGCCTTGCCACCTAATTTATCCAATCTACACAATATTTTTCACGTCTCCCAGTTAAAGAAATACATTCCTAACCCTCACCAAATTTTGAGTCTTGAGTCTGTCCAACTCAAGTCAAACCTTACTTATGACCCAATGCCAGTCCAAATTATAGATAGAAGTGTAAAAGAATTGAGAAACAAAGAAATTCCCCTAGTGAAGGTTGTTTGGGAAGGATCTTTTGTAGAAAAAGCAACGTGGGAAGTAGAGACAGACATGCAAAGGGAGTATCCTTACCTTTTCCAATAGGTAATACTTGAACTTTGAGGGCAAAATTTTTTTTAGTGGTGGAGGATGTAACAACCCATCTATTTTGTTAAATCTATAGGTTAATTATTAAAAATTGTTAATTTTAAAATAAAATAACTAGTTTATATGTTAAAAAAAAAAGCATTGTTGTAATATTTGGACAAATGAAGGGCAATGGCATAATTTCCACTTTATCTCTCCACTATCTCTCTAATATCTCGTTTCAGAAAACATTTGTTCCTTCTTCTTCATTATTGTAAGGCTACTCCATCCTCCCAATCTCCAACCCCTCATTTTCCTTCATTTTTTTCAAATCAGTCAAACCCAAAAGCTTGACAAAGCTCTTCAAAACCATTTTTAAGCCTTGCATGTCTCCATTTGTCTCTAACCAAATTCGAGGAAGCAGTAGGGAATAATAACAAAAAAAATGAAAAACTTGAGTCAAAGTGGCAATTCGAGAAAAAGAGGAGCTCAATAACCAGTTTAATCAGAACATCGTCTTCTCCCTTATCATAAACGATGAGTTTTTTTTCCTATTAAAGGTTTTTTTTATGATTAGGGATTTAATTTTTGAAGTTGTTTAGAAGAAAATAGGAATGGAAGACAAAAACTCACATAGGTTTAGCCCGCAAGGATTACATTGAATATCTCAGTAAGTTAAAACGTGTGTTTATGTTAGGAAAAATTTACTTAGTTGTGCATAACTAGATTTAAAGTGATTATACTTGTCGAACACGATTTATGCTTGTTACTGTTGTTGCCTGTGATGTATTTGTGAAATTGTGTTATGTTATGTTATATTAATTTCGTCTAATATGAGGATTTTGGACGCTAAAAGTTTTTTTTTTTTTTTTGAATCAATTGTTTTGGGTTATTACGGATTAGGAGAATTAGAGTGTGATAAAATGGAATTTTTACATATAGATGTTTTTAAAACTGCATCCAAATAATTTTTCATGATTTTTTTATGTTGTTATTAATTTCATGACCTTTATATTTTTTTTTTCTATTTTCATGACTCCAATCTTGTTTCTATTTTATGATTGTGAATTTACGTTTTGAATTAAGGACTTAAGATTAAACTATTATGAGTTTAGTATATCGCTTAAGTTATTTATAATTGTTGTGGATGAATGATGCATTTTATATATGACATAGTAAGTGCATTTTATACAAAACATTTTAAGTTTTGTACAATATCATTAATCAGATCAAGCATGGCCTTATTCACAGTGGAACATTTAGGTTATTTCAGGCATGGATAACAGGTAAAGGAGAACAATTAGGACGATGATTGGGGTTTGGCCAGACCACCTTTACCAATCAGGACTCAATTATCTTAGTGACCCACATTAAGATATTGGGCGACTTTTCCTTATTCCAAGGAAAAGATTTGAGGTCATGCATATGTTTTCACAATATATATATATATATATATATATATATATATATATATATAGACATGCATAATAATAATAATAATAATAATAATAATAATAATAATAATAATAATAATAATAATAATAATAATAATAATAATAATAATAATATTTTTATCATGAGATATATAATTAGTTTTCACGTTTTATACACTTTTATGAAAGAAACTCTTTGAGATTGTTTTTCCCTTTTATTTTTAGAGCTCACTGAGATATTTTTATCTCACCCCAATTATTATATTTTTTTTTATTTAGCAGCTGGAGGAACATGAGACATCAATTTAGCATCAGAAGATTAATTCCAAACTCGTGGAATTAGAATTTGATGTTTTGTTTTATGATGTAATATTTTATGAATCTACTAAACAGGTTGTAAACGATATTTATGAATGTAGTTTTCAGTTATGATGGTGATTCTAATTTATTATATATTGTTGATTGTCTCTGATTTATTAAAGTGTATGGGTCAAATTATCATATTCTAGATAAATGATAATGAGTCTTACAGTTTTGTTTGGAATTATGAGTCCATGCATCTTTGGCATATATGCATTGCATTAGGATGCTTGGCACGCAAGTCATGTTTGATTTAATGTTATGATTGCGTGTGTAAACTCAAGTTGTTGTTGTGATTATGCCATAATTCCTAAGTGTGATTGTTTGGATTTGTGTGCATGTGTTGATTGATTGCGAAACCTTGCAAATCATGTTTGATTTAATGTTATGATTGCGTGTGTAAACTCAAGTTGTTGTTGTGATTGTGCCATAATTGCTTGGTGTGATTGTTTGGATTTTTGTGGAAGTGTTGATGGATTGCAAAACCTCTTTAAAAGCTGATTTTTTCTGTTTTCTATTGTTTTCTGATGTGTATTCGAATACAAGAGGCTTGTAGTCGAATACAGATGTTCTAATTTGGCTACTGACTTATGAAACAGCTGTGTAGTCGAATACAAGAGGCTTGTAGTCAAATACAGATGTCCTGTTTTTGCTACTGACTTCTGAAACAACATTGTATTCGAATACAAGGATGTTGTCCTCAAATACAACAGTGCAGTTTTGTTAAAAACTCCATTTTTCAACTTTGATTATGCATGTCTAGCATATGAAAACCCTTTCAAGGAGTATGCTAAGATGAAAGGTTATTTTGTGCATTTAAAATTTAAATGCTAAGTGTTATTTGTTAATTTCAGTTGGTGACCTTTAAAATTATTGTGTAAATCTAGGCTTTGCCCTCATATGAGAACCAGGATCTTCCCACTGGTTAGTACCCTGTAGATGGGAAGGTTATTTTGTGCATTTAAAATTTAAATGCTAAGTGTTATTTATTAATTTCAGTTGGTGAGCTTTACAATTATTGTGGAAATCTGGGATTTGCCCTCATATGAGAACCAAGCTCTTCCCACCGGTTAGTACCCTGTAGGTGGGAAGGTAGTTTGACACACCTGACTGGAGCTGTGTCAGGAGGATCTTGCGGGGCGCGTGGAGATCACCCTGGTCGTATAGTTTTTATAGTATGATCAGATTAGACGGTTGTATATGGACTAGAGGTCTTTCTTTTGTGGATGTATTTACTGTATGTTGGAAGACTGTACCTATACTAATATTGTCAGCTTGACTTTTATTTTGATGGGTCCATGTACCACTTTTTTATGTGACTTGGGGGAGTTAAATTTTTTGGGGCAATCCTTTTGTACAGGTGTCTACTGAGAATACCCCAGGGGTATGAACTATGTCTGATAGGTTCATAGCCCCAGTGTATTTTGATGTGTAAATACTTTGGATTTGTATTTCAAAAACTATTCCGCTGTTTGTAAATACTGTTGACTTTTGTCGTTGTGTTACGACTTAAATATTTATCCAAAAGTATTTCCTTCTTTATTTCTTTGTTTTTATGAATTTGTTTTGGAAAAAAAAAATACACTTGCGCTGTTAAAAATCGGGGTGTTACAAAATCCTTCATATGCCTTTCCTCTGGTAACATCGAGTGACTGGTTAAAACTATGTTTAATCCCCTAAACTGCCAATGTCTCATATGTTCTAACACTTCAATGCAACCTGGATCAGCTTGAGATTCTTCACGAATTGAAAGTCGATCTCACAAAGTTAGCCGAGAACATTTCAACTTCATCGATAACATGGTTGCAGTAGGCTAGTTTGAATACTTTAACTTAGGACAAGAAGTTGCTTTGGATGTCCTTGTAAAAGAGTTTTGAAGGTTTGTTGATGCAAACATCGACGACGAGGTTTATAGCACTGTGTTGGGGCTCCCCATCAAGATCACTCAACAATCTCTTGTTGCCATCACAAGATGCCTAGACGAAGGCATGATGCTTGAAAATGGGTATGAATCAAAGGTTGCACCTTCATAATCAACAAGGAACTCTTCAAAAACCCCCAGGTGAATTCCAAGTTTGTTCATCTTAAACCTAAGTATCGCATTCTCTTCAAAATCATTCTTGGGTGTGTGGTGTCGCAGGGAGTGTCGGTGGACCATGTTAGCAAAGACCACAAAGGTATAATAGGGAACATCTCTCGAAGAATCAAGACAAACCTTCCCTACATCATCTTGGAGCACAGACGGTCCTACATCATCAACTCCATAATAGGAAAAATCAAGATTATTCTCTACCTCAGACTGATAACTATTGTATTCATGCGTACATCCCTCATTCAAGCTCTAGAGGAAGTTGGAGGTTCTGGTCAAGAGAAATATTTGGTATCATCCTCTACTCCCACATTTAATATCTCTAACCTTATCAAGATGAGGTTGATGTCCCCCAAATAATTTAAATATTTTAATATCGAATAATTTAATTATTTTAATATAAAATAATTCTATTTTATTTTTTATTGTTGGGATCATTTCCCAGGGGCATAGTCCTTGAAAATGGTGTGGCATGCGATGATAGTGAGGTCGTAGTCTTGGTAAATGGTGTGTGACATGCGATAATAGCGATGGCTACAATCTTGGAAATGGTTATGACAAGTTACAATAGCAAGGGCCATAGCTCTAGGTAGGGGTGGGAATAGGCCAGGCCGAGCCAGGCTTTGAAAGGCCTGAGTCTGGCCTACGATTTATTTTTTCGGCCTAAGCCTGGCCTACGGCCTATCATTTTTTTTTTTTGGCCTGGCCTGCCCTTTTTAATAGTGTGGCATGGCCTGGAAGCCTTTTTAAAAGCCTTTTTAAACGCAGCCATTATTACCTCTTAAACAAATAAGAAACAAGTACTGAGTGATTGACTAATTAAACGGTTACCGAATATGAAACGACTACCAAATATAGAACCGCTACTGAATATGGAATGATTACTAAGTGATTGCCTAATTGATAGAATTTAAAATAGAAAATAATATTATTAATATAATAATAAAAAATAATATTAATAAATAATAAATATATATAGGCCGGCCTGTCAGGCCTAATAGGCTTTTTATAAGCCTGAGCCTGACCTATTTAAATAAATAGGCTTTAAAAACAGCCTGAGTCTAGCCTTTTTATTAAATATGTTAGGCCAGGCCAGGCCATAAGTAGGTCAGGCCATAGGCCCCTACGGACGGCCTAGCCTATTTCCATTCTGAGCATAACTCTAGGTAGTTTGTGAGGGCTTTGGCCCTAGGAATGGTTCACTTTTTTATTAAAAATATATTGTTTTGTGAGGGCTTAGCCTTAGGTATGCGTTTCCAACCAACGTTATAGCTAGAGCTCTATAATCTCATAAATGCTTCATTTCCCATGGATTTTTAGCATTCCTAGAGCTTTTGACCCTAGCAAAATCACAAAATTCTTGTAATAGTTCATTTGAGCTAGTTGCCTCGTCCTTGTATCAATGGCAAGGAGAGAACCATGATGACATCGGTAGAAGAGTATTTGGCAGGATTGGAGAGCTGTAAAAACAACTTGCATAGTGCAAAAATATAAATGGTTGAATAGTGTAACTTTCCTACGTATTGATATGTTGCACGTCAAGATAACGATGTGGTGGAAGTATTTAGAAGATGGGGTATGATCTCTCAAGAGAGATGCTTATATAATTTATATTTCTCATTTGTGGAAGACATGAGAAGTGTTAGAGTGGTTGCTTCATGGACAATCAACTTAAGAGGCGAGTGAAGTCGACACTCTTGAACAACCCACATACTATACTTTCGTTGTCTCTTGAGAAATTATAATACATGTGGTCTACATAGAAAGAGTAAAGAATATTCTAACTCAAGAACCAAGAGGCAAGTGAAGTATAATACATGTGCATAGAGAAGCATTATAATTTAGCTAGTTGAACTGTTGTGTACCTATTGTCTCTGTAAAAGAGTTTGACGCTATCATCCACTATTAATTTGACACCAAATTCTTTCACTTTTAAATATACACATCATACAAATATTTGGCCAAAAGTCTTTCTCTCCCATCTTCGAACAATTTTTCTTAACACAATTCCTTGTTGGAACCAATTTGTAGTGTCAAATGACTAATATGAACACATGTGTTTAAGTATTAGAAGAGTATATCTTTTACACCTTAAAATTTTGCGTTACTTCAATTAAAATATTGCGTTACTTCAATTAACCCAAAATTGTATATCAACCCAAAATTGTCAATGAAAAATATTGCATTACTTTAATTAAAATTCCATTTAATAAAATTAAGTTATAAACCAACTCGATCAAAGCTGAAAAATTAATTTATAATTGATAGATGATAAATGATAACTCAAAAGTCAATCAATTAATTTTAATGTGTTTAATAAATTTAACTGTTACAAATATAAAATAACATAAAAGTATATAATTATTTAATATAAATATATTTGATTTTTTTAAACGACTAAAGTTAGTATTAATTTATTGTTATCTTAGTATCTTTTTTCTTTCATCTAAATGTGAACATGGATCCATGAATTCTTCATCCTTTAGCTCAAACTAATTACTTACTCATCATTTAAATATATTTCATTTGATTTTTAAATGTATAAAAAATTTAAAAACAAGTAAAATAAAACTAAAAAGAGATAGGTTGAGTTATCAATCAAATATCCTCTCTTTCTTCGAGTATTTCTGTCTTCCCAACATAAACATCGGTTGCCTAACCGCCACCTTCTAGTTAATATTGTCATCGGATGAGTAGAACTTAAGAAAATCCCACATCTTTTGCATAAGAAAATGAGACTATATACTAGCAGCATTTCGTACTTCATTTATATCCTTGAACAGTCCCTAAAGTAAAATACTTTTATGATAAATTGTTGCTATTGCTTGCCTCTCGACTGTCCAAGTGACACACAGAAAGAGATTTTTAATATAAAAAAAAAAAGTCATGATATTGTTAGAGATTTAGGCCTCAAAATATTTTTGTACGAAAAAAAACTTCAAAACTAAATAGTTTATGATATTATTAATCATATTATAAATTTATTTATAGTTAGATTAATTGATAAAGTATAAAATTTTGAAGTTGTTGTCCACAATTCAAATCTAGATTAAATCATTATTTTTATCAGCTTTTACAATTTAAAGTCTATTTTTAAAAGTCACTTTAGAGCTCTAAACTCGTTGGACCCACTTTAATTTAAATCAATCTAGAAAAAACATAAATAAATGAAAATAAAAAGTATATTAAGAAAATGGTAAGAGAAAGTAACCAATTTAATTATGGTACTAAATTTAGGGGTGTTGGTAGTGGGGTTTGAATCAATTTAAAATTAAAATGTTTGTGATATAATTCAGTTATGGTTGATCCAAATTATAATAATATTATAAAATTATATTAATGTAATAAGGTTGAAGTGAAATATTATATATAATATATTAAAAATTAATATTACGGAATAACATGGATTAATTATATTTGAATTATATAAAATAGTAATAAAAATATATCAACTTATATAAATAATTATTATTATAAATTAATTATAACTAATAAATAATA
>JBBPBR010000004.1:1047989-1078902 GCA_037974775.1 Cicer pinnatifidum
ATTAAATATTTGTACACTTTAATGTCATTTTATAATTATAAAAGCTAAATTTTGCATACATTATTTTAATCCGTTTAACTATCAGCTAAATTTTTAGTTTTACCAAACAAATCCTTCGTTAAACATTTTTGTTCCTATTACAATATTCAACATTAATTTATCATATGATACTTAACATTCCCTTCTTCCATCCATTACATCTTGCAGTTTCTTCTCTTCTGTTTGAGGTCTTTTTTTTATTGTTTCTGAAAAAATGATTTTCCTTTAAAGTGAGTTTAATGTAAAAATAATTTATATTTACATAAAAATGAGTTGAATAATCAATTTCAATGTAAAAATTACATTTAGACTCAAAAGTTATAAATCTTAACACCAAATATGTCAAAATCAATTTAACAAGACTCCAGCTGCAATCAGAAAAATTTGTTTACCAAACAGATCTAAGTTAAATTTATAAACTATTTCAATAAGCTAGCTGTTGGCACAATCGACACTAAGTATATACAAAAAAAACTTACACAGTTATACTTATGCTGCAATAAGTCAACAAAAAATGTACACTCTTAGAAGTGCTTCTCATCTTAAATAACAAAACGCACCAAACAAAATTCTATATCAGTGAACTTTGGAATTTAATTGATAAATGCAAGTACTACTGAACTTTAACTAGGCTCAAAACCAACCAATCTTTTCATTGTATTATGGATTCACTGGTGCAAAATAACTACCCAGCAAATCACAAAATCCAAAACAAAACCCCTAAAGCCCAAACACCTTTTAAGTACCATGACTCAGAAAGTACTAATGCATGATGGCACATGATCTTGAAAATATGGCTTATAGACGGGAGCACTAAACACATCATCACAAACTAGAAGATAGGTGACATACTGTGATAAAGGAAACTTCTCCAAAAACCATTAAAAAATCATATGAACAAAGAAAATCTAATATTGTTCATCACTGTATTCTTCATCTTCATCTTCGTCATCTTCTTCCATATGAGAATGCATCATCATTGATAACAAGGCCGCATCCATAGGATCCATTTCATCGTAAAAATCATCAGAGCCAAAATCATCCACCCCATCAGCTAGGGCCTCTGACAAAGCAGCCATTTGAAAAATATCAAACTCATCGTCCCCCTCATCATCGGAATCAAAAGGACCCATACAAGGAGCCGAACCACCAGCCAATGAATCAGCTATCGCCATCATCTCGAATGGATCCATCCCCTCAAAAATATCCATGTCCCTCATGATGGAATAAAACTCTCCACCTGACAGATCAACTTCACCGAGCATGTCCAACACATCATTCACACCAAAATTGTTTTGATTGCGACGAGGTGGCGGCGGTCTGTTGTGTGGTGGCCTGTTGTGTACCCATGTGTATGAGCCAGGTCTCACTGTATGCTGACAGTAACAGATATCAAAATGATTAAAAGGGAAACAAAAACTAAGTGGACATGCATATATTTAAATGTGAGTAGTCTTTACTCCAGATATTTTGTAGTATTTTAAGATTTAGTTCAAAATTTTGAACATAGCAAGTCACTAAGGCTTAATTTCTTCTTTTTTTAATTACGTGTTCTGTAAATAAAAGTTTTAGGAACAAATATTAATCTACCTTCATGTTCTAACCAAGAATGCTCATTATCTGGAATCAAACGACAAGTTACAAATCCTAATCTGGCTTTGCTCTTAAATCATACTATGCTTTACTACTTAAATTTTTACCACTACTGTTACAATAAGACAACGTAGTATGGAAGTTAGCACGTAAAATGCAATGAAAATGGTAGTGCATATTATAGTAACAATAAAAGTAAAACTAGCATTGTAACACACAAACTTCACTTGGTTTCTTAGGTGGCAAACAGATTTTAATAAGGGTTGTCAATAGCAGTGTAGCAGGTTTTCTATAGCAACAAAAGTAACTGTAGCATTATATAAACCAAAATAACATATGGACATGTGTGTGTGTGCCGAATGTTTTGTATTCAAATAGGCATTGGGAGACAAGTAGACTACAAATAATTTATCTGTGGTAATATAGATGAATTTCGAGAAATAATCCAATAGAGAAAGGATAAACATGGTGGAGAGCAATTTATTGCCCAAAAACAATGTTACTCATATTTGTCAACAACCATGATGATGATAATAAAACTTACCCAAGGAAAATATAAAAGAAATCAAGAGACTGAAGAGAATTGGTAACTTGAGTACCTTGTAGAAACAACCAGCCCCAAATGGACAATTCCCATTTCCACCAGAAAAATGTTTGCAATCAATCAATCTGAAAGGAACCAAAAACCAATAAGTAAACTCAAAATTCAAATATCAAACAATCAAGCTTAATCACCAGATTGTTGTCTAGCTAACCAAATACATCCACATCACCGTCTAGTTAATCAACATAAATCAACTAATCATAACTGAATAGATATATTCACAAATTTCCAATCACCATCGCCAAAACAAACTTTGAAACAATAATTTCAAATGACTATATTATTAAGTAGATATGAAATTACCTGCAACTTTCCTTGTAGTTATCTATAATTTCCTGTTTTTCTTCCTTTGAAGTATACCAAATACCACTTGGAATGACAAAATATGATAGTTTGCGGCAAACAGGGCATGTTCTAACTGTGTTGGCATTAATACTGTTAATTTCCAGTCCAGAAGTTGGAGCACTACTACTACGCCAATTGCGGATACAGGACAAACAGAAAGCGTGATCACATTCTGGAAGCAACCCAAACTTACATTCAGATGGTTTTGGTTTGGAAAGGACACGCTCCAGGCAAACATTGCATTCAATTTCTTCACTATTTCTCAAAGCAAGAAGGTACTTTTCCTTTTTGTCACAAGTCCTCAAATGATTTTCTTTTTCCTTTTTATCAACAGGATGTAAGCAATATTTTCTACAGTATAAGCATTGATTTCCATGAATATGGGTACATCGATCTCTATTGGGGCAGTTGGCCGCGGCATATGTACAAAACAATTGTTCATGTGGTCTAGCACTAGCAGTACTGGATTCACCAAAGTCACTGTTCCCGATAAATTCCTGATGCTTGCGTTGTAAATTCGTTACCCGCTTGTCAGGTGAAGGAACCTTTGTACCCTTTGGAACCCAATTCGATGATACTCTACCAAATCTGTTAGATACAGGCACAGCCGAATCTGAAACCATAGATGCTGAAGATGATGCTTCAGAAGGTCTCACATGCTTATATCTGCATCGACTACCATAAGCACAAGACCCTTTCTGATAATAAGAGCAAATCTGTTTTCCAGAAAAGAAAACAAGTGAGAAAAAATATAAACAAATAAATCTATCACTACATCCGTCCCTTTTAAATTGTCAGTTTAAAGTTGCTTATGCAAACCAATAAAACTATAAATTTTACTATTTTTCAAAAACAATTTCATTTTTCTCCTATATTACTCTTAACTATTTATTATCTCATCTCACTTATTTCTGCAGCAATAATTTTGACAAATCAACATTTAATACAACTTTAAATTTTTGAAAATGACACATAAGAAAGAACAAAAATTTTATGAAAAAACTACACTTAAAAAGGAACAGAGGGAGTAGGAAGTAACAGTTCATAGAAATCAGAATTACAGTTGCATCAACTGGAGTATCCTTTCTCTGATGAGAAAAATCACATTGCTCTCCTTTTAAACATACCCCACGGGCATGGAACTTGCAAACCCTAAGACAATGCATACATTTGAGTAATAAGTAAATAAATTACAGAAGAAAAAAAAAAACAAGTAATAATCAATCAAGAAAGAGTGTTCAATTACTAAATAAGAAAAGAATAAAAAAATTACAAGTACATAGTCCCTTGTTATTGTTAGGATTAAAAAAAAAAAAGAAAATAAAACCCTAAACATAAATTTTCAAAAATTATTCTTTTATTATAGATCAAGTACACCCATGATCCCACTCCAACCTTAACAGAAAAAATAATTGATTACACTTTCTTTATATCAAAATTCTAATTTGTATAAACAAGAAAACAACTAAAACAATAGAAAATAGCTTAAAGAATCATCAAACAGGTCTTTGAACACATCACCATTAACAAGCATCAACTATCACAAGGAAAATCTATATCAAACAAGAAGATAAACAGCAAAAAATTATCAAACGGTTATTTTTTCTCTCTTTCGAGACCTAAAGCACATACATCTTGCAAATAATAATAACAAAAAAAGAAATGGAATGAAGAACAGTGAAATCGAACATGAGATCGAAGGAAGATAAAAATAATGATCGAAGGAACTTCTTTAGATTTACCTGTTGGACATGGTGGAAAGACGAAAGGGTGAGATTTTAGGAAATTCTGAAAACGGTAGAAAAACATAAACCAGAAAAGAAATGTTTTATGTAAATTGTAATTTACATATTTCTATTGGTATTTTTATTTATTATTTGACCAATCATGAGTTTAATTTCCTACATTTTAAAAAGTTTTATACAATCATTTAAATTATTAATTTTATAGTAAAAATTAAATATTACTAACGAGATAACGTTAAATGAGAGGAGTTTTGTTATCTTGAAGAAGAAATTATGTGACTTTTTTAATTAATCGTGTTATGTGTATTATTAAATAATTTTTAATTATAATTATTTATAAACAGTTTGTGGTTAAGATTTAACTTTTTTATTAGTAAAAATCAACTCACATAATTAGATATGTTATTTATTAACTATTCAAATTAGTTTACTTTGTAATTTATTTTTTATAAAAATTAAATTCTTTATTATTTATTTAATTTATTAACTCTGACTTAATTTGAAAATCAGATACGGTGGATCTCATTATTTTTATGATGCAATTTGTTATAATTTCATTTGACATATAATAAAATATGTCAACATTTTAATTAGATTGATTTTGTTCTAATTAAATAATTGTTTTTAGAAAATTTGAAATTCAATAAAAAAAATCAAGTAAAATAAAAAACAAAAAATGGTAATCATATTCCCTTATTTTATTTATAATTAAAAGTGGATCAACTTAATGTAATTTATTCTAAATTCAAAATATAGACTATATACATTAAGTTTTATTGACCCGCTTTTGATAAAAAAAAAAATAAATAAAGTTCACATTGTGTCTATATCCAAAATAAAAGAACGAGGACTAATCCATCAAGAGTGGGTGGAAAATGCTCAAATTAACAATTTTGTCAGCACAATAATTATTTTTTATATAAATGTGAGTGATTTTAAAAATCATAAAGGAGACCAAACTCATACATTAGCTCATCTGTTTTTCAGTTGCAAATGAACAATAAAAGAGCTATTAAAGGCCAAAGTAACTAGTTTCCACCTATAAACAATGTCAACCATGATTGAATGCAATCTTTATAGCTTTCATGACTCCTATAATTTTAGTAATTTATAAAATATCGCCACATGCATCGAGACCAGGACAACATATAAAGGATCCATCTGTATTGCATTTCATCCAAATGGAGAAAGGAGTTTACCAAAAATATTCTTTGATGATAGGGAAGTAGGATGAATGGTAATCTTCAAATAAACACACAATTATAACTCAGTTCATAGTTAAACTCCTACGTTTGGGGGACTAGATCCGACTTCAAATCATCACTAATATGAGATGGAATGATTACAATGTTTTACACTCTTTGCAAAATTACAACTTGCTTCATGTTGCGAATCAGCATTGCTTACTTTGGCTTATATACTAGTTGATTAAATTTAGGAGCAACAAATAAAAGTAGTTACAACTAATTAACTGAAAACTAATTGCCCAAAACAAATTGCTTGTAAGTAACTATATCTCCAAAGTCTTGTAATTGAGTACCACTTTTACAAATCTCCACCTCGGTACTATAACAACCCGATTTTCAAATGCGAGAGTGTATTTTTTTTTTTCAAAGGAATTAAAATAAAACAGAGAATATAAATAAGGAAATACCTTTGGATAAATATTTAAGTCAATATAATTTACAAGCAGCGGAATAGTTTTTGAAATTTGAATCCAAAGTATTTACACATCAAAAAGTGGTACATGGAACCCATCGAAAATAAAATGTCATGCTGACAATATTAGTATAGGTACAGTCTTCCAATTTAAAATAAACACAATCCAAAAGAAAGACATCTAGTCCCTATACGTCAACCTAATCTGATCATTCTACAAAAACTATACATCCTGAGTGATCTTCACGCGCCCCGCAAAATCCTCCTATCATAGCTCCAGTCAGGCGTTTCCAACTACATTCCCATCCACAGGGTACAAACCGGTAGGATTGTCCTGACTCTCATTTGAGGGCAAAACCCAGATTTCCACAATAGTTGTAAAGGGTCACCACCCGAAATTAACAATTAACACATAACATTTAAGTTTTTAAATGCACAAAATAACCTTTCAACTTAGCATGCACCTTAAAAGGGTTTTCCATATGCTAAACGTTCATATAATACTTGCCAGGTAAAATGAAATCAAATAAGGTTTTTAATCAATCAAGTAATGAATCAACTGACCAATCAATTGATGAATCAATTTGGGCAATTGACTGTATGACTCAGAATAAAAATTTCTACTGAGCAAATCGATTGGGAAATCGATTTTCATAAAGGTTTATAGTGAAACCTGTATTCTAGGTCTAAATCAATCGATTGGGAAATCGATTTCTTAACTAGTTGTGCCCCTGTAACTTGCCAAATCGATTGGCAAATCGATTTCTTAAATAGCTGAGCCCCTGTAACTTGTCAAATCGATTGGCAAATCGATTTCTTAAATAGCTAAGCCCCTGTAACTTGCCAAATCGATTGGCAAATCGATTTCTTAAATAGCTGAGCCCCTGTAACTTGCCAAATCGATTGGCAAATCGATTTGGTTCAATATCTTTTAACAGAATCGATTGGGAAATCGATTGTTTCTGAGGTTTTTCTAAAACTACATAACTGAATTGATCACCATTACACACAATTCCAAAACATAACACTTAGCACTTATAACACAATCACTACGACATCATGAGCTTCAAGATAGTTCTGCAATCAAACATACTATCACACAATTCCAAAACATCCACACTTGACAATTAAAACACAGTCACCAAGACAACTTGAGTTTCGAAATAGTTTTGCAATCAAACATACTATCACACAATTCCAAAACATCCACACTTGACAATTAAAACACAATCACCATGACAACTTGAATTTCGAAATTGTTTTGCAATCAATCACACTTACATACAATTACAAAACATAACACTTAGCAATTACAACGCAATTACCACAACATCTCAAGTTCAACCACTCAATCATAATCTTGAATCAAATACGACTCGTGTGCCAAGCACCCTAATGCAATGCGTATATGCCAAAATGCATGGATTCGGAATTCCAAACCAAAACCCTCCTCGAAGGGCCGTAAATCATAATTGTACCACCTATCACAGGCCAAAGTACTAAATTACCGAGGTGCCACCTATCACGGGTCAGCATGATTTACTAAAAACGTAAATTGTAAATGTACCGCCTATCACAGGTCGAAGTACTATTTATCAAGGTGCCACCTATCACGGGTCAACACGATTTACCAAAAATGTGCAGTCTATCGCAGACCTTACACGACACGATAATCCCTACAAGGACAAGATGAACCAATAAATCACATGGAATCATCTCGACGCGACAATCCCCACAAGGACAAGATGAACCAACAAATCACCTGGAATCATCTCGACGCAACAATCCCCACACGGACAAGATGAACCAACAAATCACATGGAATCATCTCGACGCGACAATCCCCACACGGACAAGATGAACCAACAAATCACATGGAATCATCTCGACGCGACAATCCCCACACGGACAAGATGAACCAACGAATCACATGGAATCATCTCAACGCGACAATCCCCACACGGACAAGATGAACCAACAAATCACATGGAATCATCTCAACGCGACAATCCCCACACGGACAAGATGAACCAACAAATCACATGGAATCATCTCGTGGCCCATCCGGTCACCATGTACTATGAAATGCATGAGCATACTCTGACTCTATCCACAACAATCGTTAAGTAAATGCAGATATTAAAGGATTCCCCATTTTTAATACTCATTTAACTCTAACAATTTTCACGACAATCATTAAGTAAACAGAGATATTAAAAGATTCCCCATTTTTAATACTCGTTTAACTCTAATGGTTTTCACGACAAACATTAAGTAAACAAGATATTAAGAGATTCCCCATTCTTAATACTCATTTAACTTAAACAATTCTCACAACAAACATTAAGTGAACAGAGATATTAAAAGATTCCCCATTTTTAATACTCATTTAACTCTAATGATTTTCACGACAAACATTAAGTAAACAAGATATTAAGAGATTCCCCATTCTTAATACTCATTTAACTTAAAGAATTCTCACAACAAACATTAAGTGAACAAAGATATTAAAATATTCCCTATTTTTAATACTCGTTTAACTCTAATGATTTTCAAATTCCACACAGAACATACTCAGACATATTCTCAAATTCAATCCACAATTCACACCAAAACACATCAATTCATTTCTCCACAAAATTCAACCAAACATATCTCAAATTTCATAAGTATTAATTATGAACACGTCAAATACGACGAACACAAATCATCACAACCCACCACTCAAAACACATCAAATTTCATTTCTTCAAAATCATACATAAATGAGTTAAATTCATTTTCCACAAAACACCCATCAATATCACCAAAACCCCACTCTAAGATTTTTTCCCATAAAAGCCTTAGATTCATTTTCCCCCAAATCAACACTTTAACCCTAACAAAATTCTTTTCCACACAACCACATATAAGTCCCTAAATGCAAACTAAAAGTTTGGAAGGATCCCTTACCTTGACGTTAGCTTTAACGTGCGATTACAGTACCGCGAGTAAATTCGGTAAAATTTCCGCTCGCGACGTCGCTTCCAAAGTTAGTTCACTAGCACCGTAGAGTGGAGGTGAACAACTTCCCTTTCTATCTCTTTGCGAAACGAAGCTTAGATCTAGACGAAACGTGAAGGTTTTCGTTTGACGGTTTGAAAATCCCTAACACCATTTTTCTTCGTTTTCAAATCAAAGAGGAAGTATGAAGTTGAGAATTCCTTGCCTTCTTACCCACTAATCCTTGGGTTTCTATTCTTCAAGCCAAAGAAAGAAAAAGAAAGCAAAACCAAGAAGAATAAAAATGGGTTAGTCGCGAGGCAGGGGAGGAAGAAGACGGACTCTTTTTTTCTTTTGCTTTTCCTTCCTTCTAATTTCCTTTTCTTTCTTTTCTATCTCCTTTCTTTTTCCCTCCAAACAAACACACACACACACACACACACACACACACACATATATATATATATATATATTAATTATAACCTAACAAATATCTCAAAATATCTAGATATTTATTAACATTACCATTTCACCCATAACCTCTCCAAACCACTTTTTGTTAAAAATATCTACTATCGTCGCAACTCAATTGACAGATATAATTTTTAGCAACTCGAGATATTTTTAACAAAACTCCCTAGAATTAAATTCTTCGTAAACCTAAACAAATTATTCTTCGACAAATAATTTTAATCCAATTTCCAAAAATATATTTTCGGCATTTAACTCACTAAATACCGAAAACTAGGCTAAAAGCCTAAGCAATTTAACACCAAATACCCTAAAATTGCATAATTTAGGATTTAAAATTAAGGGTGTTACAGGTACCAAATGAGAAGTTTCAACCTATGACTCTTCAAATCAGATCCTCTTAGTCCTTTGTCTCAGTTTCTAGAATTGATCATAAGAAAATTCAAACAATGTCTGAATTTGTTAAGTGTGACAAGTTTTGTAAACATGTCAACTGGATTGTCACTTGTGTGCATCTTTGTCACATTTATCTCACTCATTTCAATGACATCCCTAATGAAATGAAATTTGATGTCTATATGATTGGTTCTTTCATGATACATTTGATTTTTACTCAAAAGAATGACACTTTGGCTATCACAATTTATGCAAATAGACTCTTGTTTAACACCAAATTCAGTGACCAATCCTTTCAACCAAATTCCTTCTTTCACAACTTCAGCAAGAGCAACATATTACGCTTCTATTGTTGACAATGCCACTATGAGTTGAAGATTAGTTTTCCAACTGAATGTGTTGTTGAACATTGTGAACACATATCCTATAAGAGATCTTCTCTTATCTATATCCCCCAAAAATTAGAGTCTACAAATCCTTAGACTGGTTTTGATGCTTTTGAAATTTTGATGTATTCCAAACACATGCTTTGAGTACCCTTTAGGTACCTTAGAATCTATTTGACAGCTTGCCATTGGCTCACCCTTGGATTTCACACAAACCTATTGGTGACACTTACAACATGAGAAGTGTCTGGCCTTGAGCAAACCATAATGTACATGATGCTCCTTATGGAACTAGCATATGGTATTGTCTTCATGTCTTCTGTTTCCTGGTTTGTGTTTGGTGACTGGGCTGAAGAAAGTTTGAACTGAGCTACAAATGGAGAGCTGACAACCTTTGATTCACTCATATAAAACCTATTTAGGACTTTTCTGATGTAGCTCTCTTGGGAAATGTTCTCCAGTGAGGTCAGCTCCTCAATCATAGCTAAATTCCATGTGTCTTTGTCTTGAGACCTGACTACTTCATTGTAGTTCTTGAGATCTTATTGTATTATTTCTTCAGCAACATGTAATGCATAACTGATCATGTCTGCATAACCATATCTTTGCGGGGGTTTTGATGTCCTTCTTTCTCTATCCTTGGAGAGATTATAGTCATCTAATTCATGTTATGTTGGATGGTCATGATATGGGAACATAGCATATTCAGCTGGGTTTGCATCAGTCTTGTCTTGTTGAGCCTACTGTTGATATAATATTCTAACACTCTCCCTCAAGCTAAAGCTTACTAATCTTTAGCTTGTTAAAAGAAAATAATGTTTTGCTCTAGAAAATAATAAAAAAAAGATTGAAAGGCAACTCAGGGATGCTTGTGGAGTTGGAGAGAATTTCTATAAATATAGCCTAGCCAGATAGCGTGATTGATCATCAGCCTGAGAGAAATGCATGACAAGCAATTGAACAAAGCAAGTTATGTTCTTCTAAAAAGCTTCATTTGGAAGCTTCAAATCAATGATATCGGAGATTCAATATTTAAACTTGAATATGCTTCAAGAAGATAGAGGTGTGCTTTAGGTAGAAAAATGCAAGACCAATACATCTAGGTAAAATTTCCAAAATAAAGTAAGTCATGAAAATAAAAAACACTGTTAGAATAACCATCAACGGAAGAAGAAGAAGAAGTCGTCACTAATATGATTCATATGTGGGAAAAGGAACACCACCAGAATAATCATCGATGGGAATAGAGACCACTGTAATAATCTATTTGTAAGTACTAAATTACATGACAAACACCAAAGAAGAAGCAGCGCACCTCTAACGAAACGAAGCCATGATCGATCAACAAAGTGAGAAAATGCGTCCAAAATAGGAGAGATAACAGTTGAACAAGAATGCATATTTTCGTTAATTGAAATTGGAAAGTAAGGGCAGATCTGGAACCGTGAGGAAAGAAAATCCAAGAAAGGTCGTGTCGTAACTGGTTGTTGAACCATATACCTTTGACCTCCTCTACAAGTGGACTTATCAATTGCATTACCAATATAACCTTCAGGTACGGTATGACAACATCATAGTATTTGTGAAAGTGTTCTTGAGATAAATCAGCAACTGATGCCAAAGCAGTTAAAGCTCCCTCTTGCACCATATGTTTACCATTATGAAGAAGTACAAGTAGTTTGCTAACTATTCCACCCAAGTATGACGTTAAAATATGAGGTCTGCAATTCTCAATGAAGTTAGGCACAACTGAAGCAACATGAGCCTCTACATGAAGATTCTGAAAATCATCCATCGCAACAACTAGGGCTGGCAACATCCCCTAATGATATTGAACTTGCAAATCTGGACCCAAATCAGTAGGTAGTTGCCCAATTGCATTAATAGTTGCCCACCTTATACGAGGATGTTGATCAGGAAATGAATTCAATACCATAGCCACCATTTGCTCCAAATGCTTTATCATGACCTTTGAGCATCCTTAAGCTATCTAAGCAAGTGGAATCAAGAGCACACTCAATATCCAAGTTGGATCATCCTCAATATCCAAAAGCATTTTCATAAAAATCGCAAACAACTTGCTAGTAAACTACAACATCTTCCTCACCATACCAAGAGCACACCCATTTGCTTCAGCGAGAATTATCGTAAACTGCTCAAAGTGTTGTTTTTCCGCAATAGCCTTTAATGCCCCATCCTCAATTTGTTTAAAGTTATCATCATTCAATCCTAAGTCACCATAGAAAGCATCATAAAAGAATCCCTTGCCTCTTGTAGTACACGACCCAATGCAAAGCTTGCATCCATACTCCGTCTCAAGTGACTGGCCAAGAATGTGAGCACTAGAATGCCAAAAAGTGTCACGTTCTTCATCATCATTAAACCTAAAGATTTGAAGTTGAGAATCCTCTTCAAGAGGATGGGTCATACCCCCAAAAACACCACTAACCTTAGAAATAAGAGCATTATTGGCCAAATTCTTTGAGATTTCACGAGCAACGTCTAAAATAATAGTTTGCCATTTCTTTCCTTCCTTCACATTTCCATCAAGAAGCGTTACCTTAATCGGATTTGGAGATAGCGAAAGTCGGCGAATCTGTTGCTCCTCCTAAATCAATTCGAAGATATGAAGGTGCTTAGGGATTGTGGCAGCTAGTAGGGTTCATCCTTTGCGTGAATAACTATGCAATAAGCGGCGGTGGATGAATACGAATAGAAACGAGCAACGACAACAGATGAAGATGAATAGAAACACAAAGTGAAATGTTGAAGAAGTGAAGTCGAAGGTTTACGACTGTCAGACGCGTTTCCATGCATGGTGAAGAGCGAAAATGCATGGATCTAACGTGCGGTGGACGGTAAGGCGCATGTGGGCACGTGCGGTAGCTTTTGGTGACGCACTTTGCGATTTGGGCCAATCTGGAAGAGGCGAAGCTGATGGGGTGGTCGTTTGCCGAAAAAACCGCCGGAAACAATGACAACAACAATAGCGAAATAAATAGAAACTGGTGTCGTTTGAACACAAATGATCACGTTGGAAAAAAGAAACTATGGTTATATTCCCTAACTATTGGGAACTTGGAAGCTGCACAACAACAACATTGTTCAATGAGGATCAAAATAGGCTCTAGATCTCATGTTGAAGTTGGGGGATTTTAGAGAAAAGGATAAGAGAAAATAATAAGTGTTTGAATATTATTGATGATTGTTTTATGTTAACTTCTTTACAAAAGACTCAATACTAATCTCTATTTATAGAGAAACATAGACTTAATCCTAAATCAAGATATTCTAACATATTTCCATATTCATCATCATTATTTGATCCTTTCTTTCTTTTCCAGTCTAGACATTCTTTCTTGAAATACCCCTTTTTCTTGCATATGAAACACTTCATTTTAGACTTGTCATTTTCTTTATTCTTGAACTTATACTTCTGTTTTTTATTCTTCTTCCTTGCCTTGGCCTTGACAAACAATCCCTCACCATTGCTTTCTTATTTCCCATCTGATTGTTGGAACCAAGTTGGTTTTACATTTAGAGTCTTGATGTTAACAAAAGTATTTTATGAGAACAATATATTTGACTTCAAATAGTATGAAAGAAGATTCATGTTTTTGAAGAAAATCTAAAATAAGATTTGATTCAAATTTATAATTAAAGAAAATCTAAAATAAGATTTGACTCAAAATTATAATTGATGAAAATCTAAATTCAAATTTGATTCAAATTTATAATTGAAGAAAATTTAAAATAATATTTTTTTCAAAATTATAATTGATGAAATCTAAAATAAGATTTGATTCAAAATTATAACTGAAGAAAATCTTTCACCAAGTTGAAAATAAGATATAGTTAAGATTTGAAGAATATTTGAAGAAGACTTGAAGATGATTTGATCAACATTTGATGAAGATTTGAAGTTGATTTTATTTGAAGAATTTATCAAATTCAATCTACACAAAATAAGAACATAATCAATATGAAGAATTTACAAACTCAATCTACACAAAATAGGAACAAAATCAATCTGAAAAATTTACAAACTCAATCAGAACAAGATACAATTAAGAATTAAAAAATGACTAAACGGAAGCCTAAATTTTCACTATAAAAAAATACTCAAGGCTGAAGGAGAAAAGCATCAAAAAGTAGAAAAGAGTATAAAAACTCAAGCTCAAAGTTCTGAACTCATCTTAGAGTTCAAAGAGATAAACACTTGTTCAGGTTAGAAATATTTTTTGAGTGTTCTTTTCTTAGAGTGTGAGAGTTATTATTATTATTATCAGTTTTGTTAAAAGCAACTACTCAAGTTTCAATCTTTTGTATCCAACCCGATAGTGGTTTAATTCCTTCTTAAATATTGGGTTGTTAGGTTTTTAGGAGAAGACTTGGCTTGTAGGGTCAAGGTGGTTAGTTCCTCAAAAATATGGGGTTGTCAGGCTTGGAATGTAAGATGCTTTATAATTCAAGGTATTTAAATTAGTGGATTAAAGCCTTCTAAATGAAGGGATTGGATGTAGCCAAGTGAGTGGTGAACCAAGATAAATAGATGTGTCAAATTAATTATGCTTTTATTGTTTACTACTTATGAATCTGATTGCTTCTTATTTGAGTAATTAATAAAAACCAACCAACCTTCATCTAATTTGCAAAAAGTTATCAACTTTATCAAACACAATTCAACCCCTCCTTCTCGTGTTTGCACCTTTAGTTGGTATAACAGGTCGGTCTCAAGGCTAAGCACTTTACAATATTTGAGGAAAGATCCAAGGTTTCAACATGTCTTGATTTAGTGAATCAACTGATGAAGAAATTGAGGTATTTTATGAATTTGTTGGACCTGATTTTATTACTGCTATAAATGATTTTTTAAATAATAATCACAAATTGTCTTTAAAATTGAAAACACTTAGGATAGAAAATACAAATCTAACTTAAAAAGTTAATGCTTTAAAGAATCAAAGTGTTGAATTTAAAATAGAAAATGAAAATCTAAAAACTAATATTACTGAACTTACAATAGAGAATGCAAATCTGAAAACTAATATTACTAAACTTAAGACAGATAATGCAACTCTGAAAACTGATATCACTGAACATAAAACAAAAAATGAAAATCTGAAAAGTGATATTGATGAACTTAAGGCTAATAACAGTGAAAAGTAATTGTAGTTTAATATCAATTGAAAATACCGTGTGTAACTGATAAGCATGAAGAAATATTTCAAGATTTAATGGTATGGAAATAAGCAAGTATGCATCTATGTTTTATGGTGTTAGTCGGAATGATAAAAGAGGGATACGATTTCAAGAAAAAGTAATTGAACCTAAGTTTGTTCCCTCTCATGATTTATGTACTATTTGCTATAAGAAATGTCACACTAAAATATCTTATCATATGCTAACCACATAGAAAGACAACAAACCTTTAAGAACTACCAAACCATGACCCAACCAGATTTGGGTACCAAAGGATAAAATTGTTTATGTTGCAGATGTTTTAAGCAGTCAAATTGAAACACCAGTCATGGTGCTTGGTCAATTGATGCTTGCAATATATGAAGGAAAAAAGGTTTATGTTCTAAAACCTACCAAATAGAAACCAATTGACTCTAGTGGAAGAAAGACTGGTCACCACAATACCTATTAGAACCATAACCATATGATGAACAAGATACAACACCTATTCAAATCCCTTCATCAAGACTCTTTAATAAAAGAATATGCAAATCCAAATCTGAAAACCTAAAAAGAAGAACTAAGAGGGTTTTCAGAGTGAAATTGAAATTGTTAACATATAGGTAATATCTTTCTTTAAAGTATTGTTTGATATTATGTTTACTGTGATAACAAGAAGCTTGATCTTAACAATCAAAGCTAGATAAGTATTTTACAGGTTCTCAAAAATGTAGAGGAACAAGGAGATCCGCATATCTGAATACATCAACAGAAGTAACATACAAATTTGGTTTTCAGAAACAAGTAGAAACCACAAGAAACATCACTAATGTTTTGGTTGTATTAATTTCATTCTTCAATTATATGATTTATATTATGTTATATGACAAACAACTTGACCTTAAAAAGTCAAAGCAAGTTGAGGATACTACAAGTTTAACAGAACTAGAGGAAACAGATGTAGACAAATTAGAAGATGACAAATCTTTAGAGGATGAATTTGATCAAGTTAGAATCAGTCAAGATAAGTAAAAAAAAAGATATAGATGGAAGTACAAGACATCTCATCTCATTGGAAGTTCAAGTAATCCTTTGAGGATCATATCATCATTAAAATATACCATTTTTTTGGCTCACTCTCGTCAATTGAGCCTACCACTATTGATGAAGCATTGACATATGATGAACAAATTTTTGCAATGCTAGAATAGTTAAATAAATTTAAGAGGAATGATGTTTGGGATCTAGTACCTAGACAAAAGAAGAACATTATTGGAACCAAGTGGGTTCTCAAGAACAAGCAAAATGAAAAAGGTGAAATGGTCAAAAACAAGGCAAAACTTGTCACACAAGGCTACAATCAGCAAAAGGGCATTGATTACACTAAGACATTTGCTCCAATGGCCAGGTTATAAGCTATTCATATTCTACTTTCTTATACTGCAAATAATAAAATTGCATTATTTCAAATGGATATTTAAAGTGCTTTTCTAAATGGTTATATAAGTGAAGGAGTCTATGTTAAATAATCCCCAAGCTTTGAAAGTTCTGAATTTCAAAATCATGTTTTTAAATTTAGGAAATCTTTATATGGTTTAAAACAAGCACCTAGGGAATTGTATGACAGACTCAATAACTTTTTGCTTAAAAATAACTTTGAAAGATGACAAGTAGATAATACACTTTCTAGTAAATAATAGGAGATAATATTTTTATTATTCAAATTTATGTTGATGACATTATTTTTGGATCTAATAATGGCACTCTTTGTCATGAAATTTCTAAATTGATGCAATTTGAATTTCAAATGAGTATGATGGGAGAACTTAAGTTCTTATTAGGGATCCAAATTAAGCAAAGTAAAAAGGCTATATACATTTATCAAACTAAATAAACAAAAGAGCTTCTTAGGAAGTTTAAGATGAGTGATTGCAAACCTATGGCTACACCAATGCTCCTTACTTGTTCATTTGAAAAAGATGATTTAGGTGAAAAAGTTGACCAAAAAACCTATAGAGGAATGATAAGATCCCTACTTTACCTTACTGCTTCCAAACCTGACATGACGTTTAGTTTATTGTATGTGAATGATTTCAAGTTGACCCTAGGGAATCAAATTTAATTGTTGTTTAGAGAATCCTTGGATACCTAAAAGGCACTACCAACCTTACCTTGTTCTATAAGAAATCTCCTAAGTACAAACTTAGTGGATACTGTTGTTAGACATAAGTCCATTTTGATATTATTGACAAACATATATCATTTGATAAATCTAACATTTTAAACTGAGTAAAATTTCAGGAACAACAACTCAACCCTACATACTTGAGACAATTTCTTGAAACTCAAGGAATCAACCAAAGTTGGAAGACTTACTAAGAAAATCGATTAGGCAATCGATTCTGTAAAGGGGTTGTATGAAAATATGTATTATGTGATTAAGACAATCGATTAGGCAATCGATTGACACATCTATTGATAAGTCGATTTTGTAAATCACAGAACCAAGCCTTTAGTGATTAAATCGATTGGAAAATCGATTGTGCAAATCACAAAACCAAGCTGATAGTAAAATAATCGATTGTACAAGTCACAGAACCAAGGTTTTATTAAGCTAATTAATTGGTAAATCGATTTCGAAAATAAGGTTTCAAAAGGAACATGTTCTGTGATAAACACAATCGATTGGACAATCCATTAAAACTAATTTATTTTGTAACAAGTTTGGTATCAATCGATTGAGAAATCGATTGAATGAACAAACTGGGAAATCATTTTTTAGAAACATATTACATAATCGATTGGCAAATCGATTTGCTTGAAATAGCTAACTCTCTGTAATAATCCAAATCGATTGGCAAATCGATTTGATGAAAATAATTGAGTCCCTGTGACCAGTGAAATCGATTGGTAAATCGATTGGGACAAAAGTTTAAGTTACAGGGAAAGACTTAGCCTATTGCCAAATCGATTATGTGAATTATTAAATCAACTGAGTAATCGATTGTTTTGATCTCGTTGTTGGAACAAAGCACCTTTAATCGATTATGCAATCGATTCCAATATGAACTGAATATCAATTTCTGAAAAGTGAATTAAAATAATCGATTAGGCAATCGATTAGTTCATATAGTTTCAAGATTCAAGAAAAACAAGACACGCGATAATCGATTGAGAAATCGATTGAGCCTGTTTAATACATTAATGAATCGATTGGGAAATCGATTTATATGTTGTTTTTCAGAAACTATATAAGCGATTTCAATCACTTTCTCTCATAACTTTGCATAACTTTTCATAACCAAGTTTCATATCTTTTGACACACTTTTTGATATTACTTTTTCAGAACTGAACCAGTATAAATCTCTGTGCACAATTTCCTATCCCTTTCTCTTTTATTCCAATATTGCTTGAATAGTCAATCTTGAATGCATGTGTTAGCAAAATATCTGTCTTGATCAATATTGTGAATAAGTAGTGTATTTGAAATATGATATTGTTATTGCATGCAATAGTGAATCTTTAATTATGTAGAAATTCTATATACGATCCTTATTAACCTGTGTGATAATCTTGTAGAACTTAGTATAGGGATTTCATCTAAGTTTTAGTCAATAGAGGCCATTAATATCCTACAATTGGTATCAGAGCCTGACTTTTTTTAGAGTAACTCTCATAAAAGAAAATGTCCTCTGTAGAATTCCTAGGAGAAGGTGCTTCATTGGCAAGTCCCCCTGCTTTTAATGGGGCTGCCTACATGTACTGGAAACATAGGATGTTGATTTTTCTAGAAGCTAGTGGCATTGATATTCTAGATGCTGTAGAGAATGGACCCTATGTGCCAACAATTGCTGGCACTGGTGAAACAACCATTTTAAAACCCAGATCAGATTGGTCTGAGGAGGATAAAAAGAAAGTAGGATACAATGCCAAAACTAAGAACATTATAACATCTGCTTTAAGCTGTGATGAATTTTTCAGGGTGTCTAACTGTAAAACAGCAAAAGAGATGTGGGACACATTGCAGCAAACACATGAGGGAACAACATATGTGAAAAGGGCCTGAATCAATACATTAATGCATGAGTGTGAGTTGTTCAATAGAAGAAAGAGGAATCAATAAATGATATGCAGACCAGATTCACACACATAATCAACAATTTAAATGCTATTGGTAAAGTGATAGACAATGAGCAGCAGATCAGCAAGATCATGAGATGCTTAACCAGAGAGTGGCAACCCAAAATCAATGCCATTGCAGAATCTAAAGATCTAGGAAGCATGTCTATCGCAACAATATTTGGAAAACTGAGAGAGCATGAGATGCAACTACACAGGCTGAGAGAGACAGAACAAACAGATAAGAAAACAAAAGGTTTATCACTGAAAGTTCAAACTCAAAAACCAAAGCCTGAACCAGAAGATTGCACAGATAATTCTGAAAGTGAAGATGATACAGAACCCAAAATTGGAATGTTAGTCAGGAAATTTAAGAAGTTCCTTAGAAAGAAAGATAACAAGTTCAGAAAGCCATCAAGTTCAAAGACGAATGATAGCAAAGTAACTTGCTATGAATGTGGAAAGACTGGACATATCAAATCTGAATGCTTCCAATTGTAGAATAAAAAAAAAATGAAAAGGCTAAAGACAAAGAACCAGCTCCTAAAACCAGAAAGGCTTACATAGCCTGGAATGATAATGAAGAATGTTCTTCATCTTCAGAAGAAGAAGAAGCTAACCTTTGTCTTATGGCCAATACAGATTCAGATTCTGAAAATGAAGTAAGTTCTAACTCTAATCCATCTTATGATGAGCTACATGATGCATTTAATGAACTACATGATGAATATGTTAGTACACTCAAACAGTTAATTAGTACTAAGAAGATGTTTGAGAAACAATGCATGACATGTGATGAAATTAGAAAAGAACATAAGGTGATTGTTGACTTGAACGAGCATTTGGAAAAAGAATCACATGATAAATCTGCTAAGTGCATTGAACTTGAAAGAACTGTTGCATCTTTGAAATTTGATTTAGCAAAGTTTACATGTAGTAAAGACAAATTGACTGATCTTCTTAACAACCAGAGACATGCACATGTAAAATTTGGACTTGGTTATAGGCAAAACAGAAATGCTAACAAGAACCAGAAATTTGTTAGATCTAAACATATGCATGATATCTTCACTAAACCAAATCAGAATTCATCCTCTGTTGTTACATGTCACTTTTGCTGTAAAAAGGGACATATGATGTTTAATTATAAATTGAAAAAACTTGCCAACAAAGGATGGAAACAGATTTGGAAAGTGAAGACACCAAATTTTGAAACTAACCCTCCAGGACCCAATTTGAATTGGGTACCTAAAACCAAAACTTAATTCCATTTTGTAGGTATGCTTGGCATCCAGGACCAGTTTATGGTATCTAGATAGTGGATGCTCCAAGCACATGATAGGAGACAAGTCAAAGTTTTTGTCTCTAAACTTAAAAGATGGAGGATATGTCAAATATGGTGACAATAACAAAGGTAAGATATGTGGTGTTGGTGACATAGGCAGTGAGTCAACTGCAGTCATAAACAATGTCCTTTATGTAGAAGGGTTGAAGCATAACTTGCTAAGTATAAGTCAGCTCTGCGATAAAGGATTTCAGGTATGTTTTACACCTCAATCTTGTATAATTGAGCATAAGGAGAATAAAGGTATGAAACTGGTAGGTGATAGAATCAATAACATATATATGCTTGATTTTAATGCTTTGTCTGCTAGTACTATTTGTTGCTTATTATTCAATGCTGATGAAAACTGGTTATGGCATAAACGAGTAGCGCATATTCACATAGATCACCTCAATAAGCTAGTTATTAAACAGTTAGTTCTAGGACTCCCAAATAGGAAGTTCACTAAGGATAAGTTGTGTGATTCCTATGAGAAAAGCAAGTTAGTTAAGTCATCCTTTCCCCTATAGATTCAGTTAAAACCACTAAGGTTTTACAATTAGTACACATTGACCTGTATGGTCCATCCCAAGTGAAAAGCTTTGGAGGTAACTTGTATGGTTTTGTGCTAGTAGATGATTACTCTAGGTATACTTGGACATTTTTTCTGACTCACAAGAGTGAGGCTTTCTCTATTTTCAAAAGATTTGCAACTTTAGTTCAAAATGAGAAAAACCAGAAAATAATCTCCATCAAAAGTGATCATGAAGGTGAATTCCAAAATGATTCCTTTAATACCTACTGTGAACAAAATGGAATACATCATATGTATTCTGCCCCTAGAACTCCTCAGCAAAATGGAGCTGTAGAAAGGAAGAATAGGTCTCTAGAGGAATTAGCTAGAACTATGATTAATGATTCCAATCTTCCTAAGTATTTTTGGGCAGATGCTATTAGCACAGCCACACATGTAGTGAATCGAGTTCTTATTAGGCCAATACTTAGAAAAACTCCCTATGAGTTATATAAGGGTAGAAAGCCAAACATCTCTTACTTTAGAGTCTTTGGGTGTAAATGTTTTGTTTTAAACAATGGAAAAGAGCACCTAATAAAGTTTGATTCTAAGGCATATGAAGTTATTTTTCTAGGTTACTCATAAGCTAGTAAGGCCTATAAAATCTACAACAAAAGAACAAAAACCATAGAGGAGTCAGTTCATGTAAAGTTTGATGAACTATTTGCTGAAAACTTGAACAATACTCCTCCTATAGTTGATGCTTCTTTGAATGAAGTTGTAGAATCTGAACCATTAGAACCGAGTGAAGCTGTACCTCCAACTAACCTTGACTGTGTAGAACCTATTAGAGTAGATGACTTACCTAAGGAATGGAAGTTCAACAGAAACCATCCTATTGACAACATTATAGGAGACATCTCAAAAGGAGTTGCAACTAGGAAGACCCTTAGACACTTCTGTAACTTTACAGCCTTTGTTTCTCAAGTAGAACCCAAAAACATCAAAGAAGCTCTATTGGATAATGAGTGGATAGTTGCTATGCAAGAAGAGCTTAATCAGTTTGAGAGAAACAAAGTGTGGATCTTAGTTCCTAAACCAGTAGACAAACACATCATTGGAACCAGATGGGTATTTAGGAACAAGATGGATGAAAATGGAGTCATAACTAGGAACAAAGCGAGACTAGTTGCTAAGGGTTATAATCAAGAAGAGGGTATTGATTATGATGAAACCTATGCCTCTGTAGCTAGGTTAGAAGCCATTAGAATCCTGCTTGCTTATGCATGTATCATGGACTTTAAACTTTATCAAATGGATGTGAAAAGTGCCTTTCTCAATGGTGACATCCAAGAGGAAGTTTTTGTTAGCCAAACACCTGGATTTGAGAATCCTAATTTTCCTAATCATGTCTATAAGCTAACAAAAGCCCTCTATGGGTTGAAACAAGCTCCAAGAGCTTGGTATGAGAAACTCAACAATTTCCTCATTTCACAAAACTTTTTAAGAGGAAATGTTGACAAGACACTTTTTATAAATACTAATGGAAATGACATCTTGCTGGTCCAAGTTTATGTTGATGACATAATATTTGGATCAACAAACAATAAGCTGTGCAAAGATTTTGAAAACTTAATGAAAGGGAAATTTGAAATGTCAATGATGGGAGAGCTATCTTACTTCTTGGGATTTCAAATTAACCAAAACAAGCATGGCATTTTCATTAGTCAAACTAAATACTGCAATGATTTGTTAAAGAAATTCAGTTTTGATAACTTTAAGTCCATTGATACTCCCATGAGCCAAGTATGTCACTTAGATAGAGATGAGAAAGGTAAACCTGTAGATGTAACAAGGTTTAGAGGTATGATAGGATCCTTGCTCTATCTTACAACAAGCAGACCTGACATCATGTTCAGTGTGTGCATGTGTGCAAGATACCAATCCAATCCAAAAGAGTCCCACCTAAGTGCAGTGAAGAGAATATTTAGATATCTCATAGGAACTAGAAACCTAGGTTTGTGGTATCCTAAGGGATCTACTTGCACTTTAGTTGGATATTCTGATTCTGATTTTGCTGGATGCAAACTAGACAGGAAAAGTACATCTGGTACTTGTCATTTGTTAGGAAACTCCCTTGTTTCTTGGTATAGCAAGAAACAAACTAGCATTGCACTATCAACAGCTAAGGCTGAGTATATTGCAGCTGGAAGCTGCTGTGCACAGATCCTCTGGATGAAACAACACCTCTCGGATTTTGGTGTTGATTTAGGGACTGTACCAATCATGTGTGATAATACAAGTGCAATATGTATTACCAAAAATCCTGTCATGCATTCTAGAACCAATCACATAGAGATAAGACATCACTTCATAAGGGACCAATATCAAGCTGGGAACATCAAGCTCGAATATGTCAACTCTGCTGATCAGTTAGCTGACATTTTTACCAAAGCGTTACCAAAGGAAAGCTTCCTTCATATTAGGATGAAACTAGGAATAATAGATCAGAATGAGATATGATCCCTGTGACAAATCGATTGGAACATCGATTATCTTATGGATAAATAGAAAAGGTGCTTTATAAAATCGATTGCACAATCGATTTATGATGCACAGTGTCTATTTTGTCAAATAAGAAAACACGATAATCGATTGGTTAATCGATTTGCTAATCACAGGTAGCTTGAATAATTGGTAAACAGTTTAAATAATCGATTTCATAATCGATTATCTTGGCCCCATACTTCAACAATGAGAAATTTTGTCAAACTCTAACCCGAGCGTCGATTGGGAAATCGATTGATTCAGATTTTTGAAACCTTCTTGTTAATAAATCGATTTGGAAATCGATGCTGAGATGATCAGTTTCCTGAACTGATATGGAAATCGATTTGGACATCGATTTAGTAATAAAGGACAATCGATTTGGGAATCGATTTACAATATGACCGTTGGAAATTTTTTACTAGCCGTTGGAAGGTAATTATGACTAAATCGATTTCACTTCCCCAGAAACGGTAATATAATCGATTTGGGAATCGATTTATACTAGGCAAATTCTTAAGTAATCGATTAAGCAATCGATTGTGAACAGGAGTACTTAAACCTTACCAAACCCTAAATCGATTTCCTATCAGATTTTTCCAGAATTTCTCAAACATCTCATATTTTTTTTCTGCCTTCTCTCTGCAAACCTCAACCTTCCTTCCATCTATTATCCACTCAAACACTCTCTGAACCTCATTAATCTTAAGAATGGCAAGAGTCAAGCAAACATCTACAAGAACTCCATCACCATCTTCTTTATGTAGTGGGAGAACACCATCTCCTCCACCCACTTCAAAGAGAGTTCCCATACCAACCCACAAAATATTGGCCAAAGATAAAGGGAAGGCACTTAGGCTTAGGCTTGCTCCCCTACCCCCAATTCATCACAAAGATTCTGAGACACTTCAAGATATCTCTTGTTAATGAAGAATCTTCCAAAACCACCCTTACTTTTGGTGAGTCAATTGTTAATCAGATGCAATTGAAAAAGATCAATGGTGTTTGGACTAGAGCTCAACCAACAGTGGAACAACATGAGCCTGCTGAAACTGTGGAACAATCAGCAGTGTTAGCTAAATTGCTGGAGTTTATGGAGAGGCAAGTTGCCCACAATGCTAGGGTGGAAGTAGCACTTAAGAAACTCCAAACTTCCCTAAACTCAGTTGTTCAAGATGTAGATGCGATCCAAAACCATCTAGGTCTCAAGATATCATTTGATGACATAGTTGACATCGGCAACCAGGCAGCTGAAGAAGCAAATCCTACTAACCATGATAGCCCTGAACCTCATGGTGAGGAGACACTAGCTGAGGATAATACAGCAGTCTCTACCTCATCCCCTGCTAATAATGAGGACCAGCCCCAGCTAGATTAGTTGCTTAGGATTTTAGGTTTTAGTGTTGCCTTGTATTGTTCTGTTGGTGCTGTATTATTTTTTTTGCTCATTGTACTATTTTCTTAAATATATGACAAATGAGAATGTTTACTCAATTTAACTGTGTTTAAGTTTAATTGTACTCTGATCTATACTGCTATAATCTGCTATTTTGTTTGCTCTAACGCCATAATCACCAGTGCTCATCTTTATTCTAATTTGTAAACACATATAGATTATGCTGATGTTCTCTCCTTTCACTTCTTTTTGCATTAAATGACAAAGGGGAGAGAATTTATAACTTGTATTACATATTACTTGTGTTGCTGTACTGAAATTGAATTTAATCTGCTTCTGCTACTGCTGCATATTGGAAAACTGCTCACTGCTGCATATTGGCAAACTGCTCTGATAATAGCTCTGATATTGATAAATAGCACTGACTGCCAATTGCTCTGATATCATGTTAATACTGATACTGCATAACTCTGATACTACATGATGATGCTAATCTGTCTTTTTGTCAAGCTCTAATACCCTGATACCAAAGTTTGAACAACATGCTATGATAATGTAATATGTTGATTTATTACTTAGATGAATCATGAATGCTTAAATTTAGGGGGAGCTTGCTTTTGTGATGTTATACCTTGAAATTCAAAACCCAAGTTAAAATTGTATGTTTGTCACTTAATCAAAAAGGGGGAGATTGTTAGACATAAGTCCATTTTGATATTATTGACAAACATATATCATTTGATAAATCTAACATTTTAAACTGAGTAAAATTTCAGAAACAACAACTCAACCCTACATACTTGAGAAAATTGCTTGAAATTCAAGGAAATAACCAAAGTTGGAAGACTTACTAAGAAAATCGATTAGGCAATCGATTCTGTAAAGGGGTTGTATGAAAATATGTATTCTGTGATTAAGACAATCGATTGACACATCTATTGATAAGTTGATTTTGTAAATCACTGAACCAAGCCTTTAGTGATTAAATCGATTGTGCAAATCACAAAACCAAGCTGATAGTAAAATAATCGATTGGCAAATCGATTGTACAAGTCACAAAACCAAGGTTTTATTAAGCTAATCGATTGGTAAATCGATTTCGAAAATAAGGTTTCAAAAGGAACATGTTCTATGATAAACACAATCGATTGGACAATCCATTAAAACTAATTTATTTTGTAACAAGTTTGGTATCAATCGATTGAGAAATCGATTGAATGAACAAATTGGAAAATCATTTTTCAGAAACATATTACATAATCGATTGGCAAATCGATTTGCTTGAAATAGCTAACTCTATGTAATAATCCAAATCGATTGGCAAATCGATTTGATGAAAATAACTGAGTCCCTGTGACCAGTGAAATCGGTTGGTAAATCTATTGGAACAAAAGTTTAAGTTACAGGGAAAGACTTAGCCTATTGCCAAATCGATTATGTGAATTATTGAATCGACTGAGTAATCGATTGTTTTGATCTCGTTTTTGGAACAAAACACCTTTAATTGATTAGGCAATCGATTCCAATATGAACGGAATATCAATTTCTGAAAAGTGAATTAAAATAATCGATTAGGCAATCGATTAGTTCATATAGTTTAAAGATTCAAGAAAAACAAGACACACGATAATCGATTGGGAAATCGATTGAGCCTGTTTAATACATTAATGAATCGATTGGGAAATCGATTTATATGTTGTTTTTCAGAAACTATATAAGCGATTTCAATCACTTTCTCTCAAAACTTTGCATAACTTTTCATAACCAAGTTTCATATCTTTTGACACACTTTTTGATATTACTTTTTCAGAACTGAACTAGTATAAATCTCGGTGCACAATTTCCTATCCCTTTCTCTTTTATTCCAATATTGCTTGAATAGTCAATCTTGAATACATGTGTTAGCAAAATATCTGTCTTGATCAATATTGTGAATAAGCAGTGTATTTGAAATCTGATATTGTTATTGCATACAATAGTGAATCTTTAATTCTGTATACGATCCTTATTAACATGTGTGATAATCTTGTAGAACTTAGTATAGGGATTTCATCTAAGTTTTAGTCAATAGAGGCCATTAATATCCTACAACTGTGATTCTGATTATGTTGGAGATAAACTTGAGAGAAAGAGCAGTAGTGGCAACTACAAATTTTTAGGAAACAACTTAATATCTTTGTCAAGTAACAGAACCAAGCCTTTAGTGATTAGTTGATTTTGTAAATCATAGAACCAAGCCTTTAGTGATTAAATCGATTGGCAAATCGATTGTGCAAATCACAAAACCAAGCTGATAGTAAAATAATCGATTGGCAAATCGATTGTACAAGTCACAGAACCAAGGTTTTATTAAGCTAATCGATTGGTAAATCGATTTCGAAAATAAGGTTTCAAAAGGAACATGTTCTGTGATAAACACAATCGATTGAACAATCCATTAAAACTAATTTATTTTGTAACAAGTTTGGTATCAATCGATTGAGAAATCGATTGAATAAACAAACTGGGAAATCATTTTTCAGAACATATTACATAATCGATTGGCAAATCAATTTGCTTGAAATAGCTAACTCTTTGTAATAATCCAAATCGATTGGCAAATCGATTTGATGAAAATAACTGAGTCCCTGTGACCAATGAAATCGATTGGCAAATCTATTGGAACAAAAGTTTAAGTTACAAGGAAAATCTAAAATAAAATTTACAGGGAACAAAAGTCCCTGTGACCAGTGAAATCGATTTGATGAAAATTTATAATTGAAGAAAATCTAAAATAAAATTTGATTCAAAATTATAATTGATGAAAATCTAAAATAAGATTTGATTCAAAATTATAATTGAAGAAAATCTATCACCAAGTTGAAAAAAGATACCGTCAATATTTGAAGAAGACTTGAAGAAGATTTTATTTGAAGAATTTACAAATTCAATCTACACAAAATAGGAACATAATCAATATGAAGAATTTACAAACTCAATATACACAAAATAGGAACATAATCAATATAACTCAATTTGAACAAGATACAATTCAAAATTAAACAAGGACTAAGTTGAAGCCTAAATTTTTACTATAAATAGACACTCAAGGCTGAAGGAGAAAAGCACCGAAAAGAAGAAAATAGTAGAAGAACTCAAGCTCAAAGTTCTCAATTCATATTTGAGTTCAAAAAGATATACACTTGTTCAGGTTAGAAATATTTTTTGAGTGTTCTTTTCTTAGAGATATTATTATTATTATTATTATTATCAGCTTTTCTAGAAGCAACTACTCAAGTTTCAATCTTTTGTATCCAACTCGATAGTGGTTTAGTTCCTTCTTCAATATGGGGTTGTTAGGTTGTTAGCAGAATACTTGGCTTGTAGGGTCAATATTGTTAGTTCCTTAAAAGTCTCGGGTTGTCAGGCTGTTTGGGAAGACTGACTTGGAGGGTTAGGTGCTTTGTAATTCAAGGTATTTGAATTTGTGGATTAAAGCCTTCTAAATGAAGGGACTGGATGTAGCCAAGCAAGTGGTGAACCATGATAAATACATGTGTCAAATTAATTATGCTTTCATCGTTTACTGCTTTTGAATCTGATTGCTTCTTATCTAATAAATTCATATAAATCAACCAGCCTTAATCAAATTAGCAAAAAGTTATCAACTTTATCAAACACAATTCCATTTCCCCTTCTCGTGATTGCACCTTCGCTAACTTCCTTTTTAATTCTTTTGAGATTAGTGCAGCTTGCACTTCTTGTAACGACAAAGAATCTCTACCATAAAGGAGTGTATCACACAAATTTTGAAGAGAGTTTGGCAATGAGTTTATCAATAGTAAGGCCTCATCGTCATCATTCAATTTTACATCAATATTTTCAAGATCTCAAACAATCTTATTAAACTCATCTATATGATCTTCAACTAACCTCCTAAATTTAATCTTGAAAGTATATATATTTTGTTTTAAGTATAAATGATTCGTTAATAATTTTGTCATGTATAAAGATCCTAACTTGAGCCAAATACATGTTGCAGAGGTCTCCTTTGACACTTCCCTCAGAATCTTGTCTCCAAGACTCAAGATTAGAGCACTATGAGCCTTGCTCATGATATCCTTCTTTTACTTTTTTGAAAGTATGGATGTGATGTCTTTCTTTCCTCCCAGTGCTTTTGTCAAACATTGATGAATCAACAACGCTTTCATCTTTAGACGCCATAACCCAAAATCAATCTTCCCATCGAATATTTCAAGTACATACTTTCACTTTCTTGATGTCATCTTTTCTTTTAATCGAATAGCAAGAGCTATTGATAACAGTTGTTGTTAAATTTCAATTAAGATCAAAGTAAACGAAATTGAGATTGATTAGTTTCTCACTCAAGAATGTTCTTGGTTTCATTAAACAAAGACTGATGATTTTTCACCCAAGAATGTTCTTGTTTTTACTAAAATGAAGATTGATTAGTTTTCACCAAGAACGTTATTGGTTACCAATTTTCAGTAATTAAAACAAAAACATAATCGTAACTTGCAATGCTAAAATGAACACACACAATTGTTAACCCAGTTCAGAGTTAAACTCCTACATCAGGGGGACTGGATCCGACTTCAAATTATCACTAATATGAGAAGAAATGATTACAATGTTTTACACTCTTTGCAAAACTGCAACTTGCTTCATGCTGCAAATCAACATTGCTTACTTTGTCTTATATACTAGTTGGTTACAATTTAGAAGCAACAAACAAAAGTAGTTACAACTAATTAATTGAAAACTAACTACCCAAAACAAATTGTTTATAAGTAACTATGTCTCCAAAGTCTTTTAATTGAGTACCACTTATTTACATGTAAGTTTCTAAAAAAACAAATAATATTGATGATGTTAGCGATAGTAGCAAGGATTACCACTTGACACTATTTGGAGCAACCTCTATTGCAAAGAGAGATGATAGAGTAAATTTAGTAGGATTAACTTGCAGGCTTAAAATATATGAGATCGAACCAATTCCAAAGACTGCAAGAAAAGGGACATTCACAAAAAATGTGGAAGCTAGTTTATGAAGTTTTGCCACACAATATAACATCCACAGGTCCTTAAGCTATCAACAATAGTAAGTTTTTTGTGAATAAGCCCCCAAGAAATAGTTTTGCTAGGAGGATAGGTAAAATTATGATGAGTCCTTGAAGGTCAAAGCACCAATGGTTGTATGGTTCCAAACTCTTCTATCAAGGACACTAATCAATGAGATAGTGATTTGTTGAATGTCAACCAAAAGATGAGGACAAAGCTGCACAATAGATTGAGGTATGACTCCATGGCCATTATGAATAAAGTGATGCACATTGGCTTGAAGAAAAGAAGGATCGACAACATCAACTAATATGTCAGCATTGAGTAGTCTATTTAACCAAACATCCATCCAAAAATTAATTTGCTCACCATTTACAAGTTTTCATTTACTATTTTCCAAAACCACAGGAAGATATGCTTAATGCCAATCCATATAGAGGAAACATTGTATAAGAGATGATGCTTAATTGATTGGAAGAATTGAGAAACTCCCAAAAAAGTTTAAGACTAGCAGTCTTGTTTATATTCTTGATAGATGTAAGCCCCCCCC
>JBBPBR010000004.1:1078992-1140259 GCA_037974775.1 Cicer pinnatifidum
AAGCCCCCCCCCCCCCCAGCTATAAAAGTGCAAATTTTGCTCCACAAGACAGTAACAAACTTTCTCAAATAAATGTTGTCAGCCTAGATGAAATTCCTACACCATTTGTCAATAGAATTTATGAGCTTGATATGCCATGAGTATATAATAGAATTGTAAAGAAGCATGTTTTGGATGACACTCTTGGCAAGCTGAGTCCTGCCAACAATAGAGAGTAAATTAGCCGTCCAAGTGGAGAATTTGGATCTTATCCTATCAGCAATAGGTTGAAGATGGATAACCTTAGGCTTGCCCTTAAAGATTCGGACACCCAAGTAGTTAAAAGGCAAGGAACCAACTAAGAAACCCAACATAGCAGTAATCCTTTGAATTATAGACTTGGACATAAAAGGTGCATTATTTTGGATTGATAAGTTGACCAGAATTCGAGCCATATCTAGTGAGAAAATCCATGATAGCCTCGAGAACAATGAATAAGTCGATTCTAGACTTAGGAACGACGACAAATTATTAGAATTCAGATTAGAGAGCAACTAACCATGCTGAAAAATTGAAGCACAACAGCAGATAAATCATGATACACGACATCCTAATTGTTCTGAAAATAAAAGGCCCCAATAATTAAATAAACTAAGTAATTAATTTTTAAAACTATTGTTTTAATCTAATTACTATCTCTGTTCCTTTTTAAGAAAAAAAAAAATTGATCCTTTTTAAGTGTCACTTTCATAGTTTAAAATTACAATGTGTTTCTCATTTACTACTACTTACCCATTTTCTATAAAATTAAATTTAGTTGTATTGTGTTAGAACCAAGTTGGTTTAAAAACAATGACCCTTACTTTTTGTTTTGATGATAACAAAATATATGTGAGAACAACTTATACTTTAACGTATTTTTTAAATGTGCAGATGTTCCGATAGAAAAAACAAAACTTTGAGCATGTTCTTCTAACGAGAGGTATACACTCGTTACTCCTCCGCTGAGTAATTGAGTTAATCTTTTGATCAACGTGTCTCTTTTTATTTCTCTAATGTGTCTAAATTAGATTCTTTTGATCAAACAACTTTACACAACAAATTGATTATCTAGTCAATGCTCTTTTAAAATTCAAATTCTCTTATATCAATCAATCATTTGAGAAAAGTAATCTTTTGACAAACTCAACATTCAAACAACCTCTTATCAACAAGTTTGACTCAAGTCAATTCTTTAATTGAAGAATCTACAACAACTTGTTATGAGTTCTATGATGATTACTTTATCTGATCATGATTTGTAGAACAATATATTTTATGAAGAAGTTATAAAGTGCAAAAAGAGGACAAGATTTGCGCAACATTTCCTACATCATTTAGAAAATTAACGATCAATTCAATACTATAAAATGGCACTCAAGCTTCATTGCAAACAATAAATAATGAATTGTGAATTTCTTTGAACGATTACGCTGGAAAAATACCCAATGATCATATTTTCACAATCCCTTTAAAAAGAAAGATATTCTTGTATTTGAAAAGTTACATTGTTATATAATTTGTGATAGAGTTGTCTTCATATACACATAAATCTTAATACTTTGTACTTTATCCCAGTAGGGGTTGTTCCTCGAAAGCTTGACTCTACTAAACTTGTAGTTTGAGAAGATTCGAACATAGTCATATCGAGTAGTGTATGTTTTAGTGGTGGTGATGAAAATCTATTTGATTTTAGTGGATAAATCTTTTAGTTTGAAGGGACTTACGTAACTATCGTGTTTGTGGTGAACCAAAATAAATTAATGGTGTTTTTTCTTTTTTACTTTACCTTCTTTAATTTCAAAGCTTTTATTTTACAAACAAATGTTAAAAAGGAAAAAGTTCTTACACAATTCAAACTCCTTCCAACCTTCAACTACATATTTAGTTGATTACTTAACTGTGTTTGATAAAAAACTGTTGAGAATAATTGTAATTTTTTAAGAAAAAAGTTTGCAAAATCATCACTGCAGAAGATTCGATTTTAGTTAGGTTGATAATGCACTTACAGCCAATTATCTATAACTCACATCCATAATAATATTAGGGGAAAAATATGTACCATTAACGAAAACTAGTTTTAAGCTCATGTCTAACAATATTGAGTATAAGATAGTTATTTTTAAATAGAAGTTATTAAATAAGTATATATAGTAGCATGATGCGTTCTTATTTAAATTATTTTAGATCCCCAATGCATGGTCATTAAACTTATAATATTTAATAAGAAAAAAACGATGGGAGGACATTGGGCCTAATCCAAGAATAAGCTCACATAATCTAAAACAAAACAAGTGATGCCTAATTAATTCTAAAGAATTCCAAAGCGATGGACAAAGGGAGGTTGTTCCACCAAATATAATCTGGGATCGAAATAAAAATATTCACAAGCTTAGCAATAAATTAATCTATGTAAATATGAGCGATCTTAATTCTCAATGTATGAGTAACCCTCTAGTGCAGGATCGAATTTGAGGTTAGTCACACATTAACATGAACAAGTTATTAACATTAATATTAAGTATGTGTAATTAAATAATATATATATATATATATAAATAAAAATAATGTCTGGTGTCTAAGTTATTATAATTTTATTATTACCAGCCTCATACTTTTTTTTGTAAACACTTATTATTTTTGTCCAAGTATATTAACAAAAATAAATAATAATGTTAATATTGTTTTTTGAATAGCTAAACTTTATATTACCAATCCCCCAATAGCATAAGGCATGTTAGAGGAGTAAACAAATCAATGGTTGTAAACACCATTGATTGGGGTCATAACTAAAACATTTTAAATTACACTTTAACCAAAACCAAATTAAATGCTTCACACTTTCAAAATTAGAAATAATATTTTTGTATGTTGGTGAAACACTCTATAGTTCTATTTTCCAAAATAGACAAAATCAAAGCCAATCAAACACAATGAATCTTCTTTTGTTTAATCCTACCACAACTAACCAAACCTACAAATTGATTAGCATGATAAAGTGGTGTATTCGATAAAGCACCGCTAATTCCAAAATCAATCAAGAATCCTTGGCCATTCTTAACTAAAGAATAGACACACAAAAAGTAAGCGATTAACATTTTCCTCAAAGCCACATACACCCATACATAGTACATTATCAAATGCACTAACATTCCTTAATGCCATATTATCCTTTGAAGGAATTCAAATATTAAACAAGCGTCAAGCAAAAACAAAAAATTTCAACGAAACAAACGACTATCTGACACGGACCAGACCAAAAACTAGTGTTCCTTCCATCACCCAAAATTCTAAATAAATAGTAACAAATCCTAACCCTTCACTAATTTCATGCAAATCAGACCATCACCCAGACCCTTTACCTCTCTCGAAAACTAGATAACCTCCCACTGCACCATATTTATTAAAAAACACCTAACCTACAAACCCTCTCTCTTATTTTCCAACCTCCACAACCACTTACCCAATAAAGTCGCGTTAGATAATTATAATCTTCTTAAACTCAACCTTGATTTTTCCTTAGGTAGACAAATTTTATCCCATTTCATCCAATGAATTTTGTGAGAATCCTCATTCTCACCCTACAAAAAAGATTTAAACAAAGATTCATGTTTAGAAATGGTACTAGAGGGAGCTATGAAGAAAGACAAATACTTCATTAACAAAGCTAACAAGACAAATTTATGGAGCACCAATTAACCACCCCAAGATAAATTATGACTTTTCTAAATAGAGAGCCTCTGATGAACTCTATCAGTCACCACATTCTAGAAACTTAACCTTCTAGGATTATGCCATGGTAAACCCAAAAATTTGAACGAAGTATTATTAATCTTACAATGTAGAACATATGTTGCATCAATTAACCAGTTTGGTGCCACATTCATACCCATAAGTAAGATCTTATAGAAATTCACATTTAGACCCGAAACTAGATGTAACAAAATAAGGATGGATTATAAGGCTCTAATATTCAACCAACATTTTTCATCCAAAATAAGAGTGTCATCTGCAAATTGGAAATGATACACCATAAACTATGAGTTAGCTTCAACTTCTGCTTCTTTAAATAAGCTCAAATTCATACCATAATTGACCATAACATTTAACCCTTCAGCTACCACCAGAGATAAAAACGAAAACAAAGGATCACCTTGCCTAAGACCTTGTTTCAAGGAAAAAACCTTATGTTGATCTAGCGTTAACAAAAACAAACACTTTTGCAGAACAAGCACAAGCCACAATCCATTTAATCCAAACTATTGGGAATTTCATTTTGAGCATAATTATCTCCAAGTACGACCACTCTATCGAGTCATAAGCTTTTTCAAAATCAACTTTACACAAAATCAACTCATTTTTCATTCTTTTAGCTTCCTCCACCACCTCATTTGTCACAAGAATCCCGTCGATAATTTGTCTACCTTTGATGAAAGCAGAATAAGAATCATATATGATCTTCCCAATTACAAACTTTAAACAATTTGACAAACCTTTCAAATAACTTTATGCATGCATCTGACCAAAGAAATAGGTCTAAAGTGAGATAATATTTGAAGATTATCTTTATTTGAGATTAGCACAATAAAAGTACTAATTGCCCTTTTCACCAGCCTACCATTTTAGTAGAAATTTGATAAACAAATCTCATGGAATCAATCCTCAAATTATTTTAAAAACTAAAATTCACCTTATCTAGTCTTCAGCTTTTATAACTATCACACTCCATTTGTCGCTTTCACCTTTTCCTCACTAAACTCCACAATTAATTGGTTCACTTCCAACTTATTAATCGATTTAAAAACCAGCTGATTAAAATAGAGGAGACTCACTGATGTAGATTGAAAGCGTTGTTCATGTTGATTTAAAACTGCTTCTCTAATAGGTTTCATCCCTTCCACCCTAGCCCCTAAGACTTTAATCCTCATAATCACATTAAGCCTACCCTACTGCAACCAATCGTAATACCATTAAATTTTTAGAAATTGAATCTTTTTCCTTCAATCATTCATGAGCTCTAGAATGTTGCTAAAAAATATTGCAATTCCCTTGAAAAAGAAGGTATTTAATTCATCAACTCCTTTCGCTCTTCCACTTCTGTACCTAATAAAGAAGTAGCCTTTGCTTGAATACCTATTCTTTGTAGCTCATATTTAGCTTCTTGAATATTTGTCTCTAAATTGATTGTGTGGGCGTGATGCCAAGCACATTGGCTTCTTTTTATTCCTTTTAATTTCTCCTTTAAAACAAATCATCCTCATCCATTAACACTAAAATTGTTCCATGCCTCATTAACAATCACTTGATGCACACCAAATTCTGACCAACATTTCAACATTTTAAACAATTTAGATCCCTAGTTGATATCAACATCATTGGAAAAATTATTGTTAGGACCAAGTTGGTTTGAAGAACTATAACCCTTACGTGTTTTGATTATAATAATATTATTTTGAGGGAACAATTTAAAACAATAATATTCTATTTTAGTGTGCAGTCTCAAGGTGCAAACACAAGAAGGGGATTGAATTGTGTTTGACTAAATTGGAATATTTTTGTTGAATTATTTAAAACTTGTTTGATTTTGGTGACTTACTTAGAATAAAAGTAGAAGCAATCGACTTAAGTGATCAGAGGCAGAAGAAACAACAAGAATTGCATCAAGAATTTAAAACAACATGACACCTACATAATTTTAAAGGAACACAAACATCTTGACTTTCTAAGCCAAGTCTTCTCAACACATTCTAAAAACCTATAAATTTCTTGAGGAACAAGAAAGCCACTATGGGGCATGGTTACAAGAGTTTGGAACAAATTGGTTTGCTTCTAACAAGCTGATCGTAACAATGACTCTCAAATTAGAAAACATTTCTTTTGAGCAAGTGTTTCTCTAGACCTTAACCTTATGAACTCTAATGACTTAGGAAATTTTATGCTTATGGGTTTTCTTATATTCGTCTCCAGCCTTGAGTATCTATTTATAGAATATGTTAGAACTTCTCATTTGTCTAATTTGGATAAACAAGAGGTCAACTGTCTTATTTCTGTAAGCGATGAACAACTGATATGGCACAAAAGATTAGGACATGCAAACTTGAGGTTAATCACAAATTTAAAAAGACTTGAATTAGTTAGAGGCTTGTGTAATCTAAAGTACTACTCATATGTTCTTTGAAAGGCATGTCAGAAAAGGAAAAGAACAAAATCTTCTTTTTATTCTAAAAACATTGTTTCGACATCTAGACCACTTGAACTTTTACATATTGATCTTTTTGGATTTGTAAAGAATGCCTCTATCAGTGATAAAAAAATATGGACTCGTTATGTTTGATGACTATTTCAGACAGACATGGGTAAAATTCCTAAAGCACAAAAATGAGTCACATAAAGTATTCACTACCTTCTGCAAACAAGTGCTAAATGAAAAAGGTTTTTGTATAACAATGACTCGTAATGATCATGGAGGTAAATTTGAAAACAAACTTTTTGAAAACTTATGTGAAGAGAATGGTATTTTACATAATTTTTCTTCTCCTATAACACCCTAATAAAATAGTGTTGTTGAAAGGAAAAACATTTCTCTTCAAGAAATGACACGCACCATGATTCACGAAATGAACATTGTCAAACACTCTCGGGCAGAAGGTATAAACACTGCATGTTACATTCATAATAGAATCTACAATAGATATATTCTCAATAGAACTCCTTATGAATTGTGGTAAGGAATCAAGCCCAACATTTCTTATTTTCATCAATTTATATGTATTTTCTATATCGTAAATGCCAAAGACAATCTTGGCAAGTGTGACTCACGATATCAAACTAGATGTAGACTCTGCATATTGTATAGGAACTAGATAAAATTGAAGAAGCATCAAGTTAAAATCATGAAGAATCCACGTCTAGATGAAAATACAAGTCATGTCATCTAGAATCTTTGATCATAGGCAGTAGACATGATCATTTTATAAAAAAGTTTTCTGTTAAGGAGACATCTTTGTTTGGACTACTCTTTGAAATTGAACCTACATCCATAAACAAAGCACTATTAGATGATAGATGAATATTAGCTATGCAAGTACACTTGAACCAATTCAAAAGAAATGTTGTATAAGATCTAGTCCTCAAACCCATAGAAAAGAAGCCAATCAAAACCAAGTGGGTTTTCAGAAACAAACTCAAAGATAAAGGTGCAATAGTTAGAAACAAAGCTAGACTTGTAACCCAAGGTTACAGTCAGTAGGAAGGTATTGATTACACTAAAAATTTTTCCACGGTGACAACATTAGAAGCTATCAAACTCTTACTTTCTTTTGCAGTATTTAATAAAATTACCTTAAATCAAATGGACATGAAGAGTGTCTTTCTTAATGGTTAAATAAATAAAGAAGTATATGTCAAACAATCTTCTAGTTTTGAAGGCAATGAATTTCTAGACCATGTCTTCAAACTAATGAAATCTTTACATGATAAAAAATATCCCCTAAGATCTTGGTGCGATAGACTAAGCAACTTTCTTTTAGAAAATAATTCAGAAAGATATCAAGTTGACACTACTTTATATAGAAAATCATATAAGAATGACATTCTTATTGTCTAAATATATGTTGATGCTATTATTTTTGGTTCCACTAACGATAATCTTTGCCAAGAATATTCTAAGTTAATGTAGAATGAATTTCGGATGAGTATGATGGGATAATTCAAATTCATTATTGGAATTCAAATTCAACAAAACCCATAGGATGTACTAGTTCACCAGACCAAATACACGCGAGAACGACTAAAAAATTTCAAAATGGATGACTGTAAACCAATGTCCCCACCTTTGCATCCAACTTGTTCTCTTGACAAGGATGAGTCAGGTAAAAAGGTATATAGAGGTATGATAGGTTCCTTCCTTTATTTAAGTTCCTCAGGATCTGATATTTTTTTAGGGTGTATGTGTATGCCATATTTTAGTCTAACGCTAAATAATCTCACTTAGCAATTGTTAAGAGGATCTTTGGATATATGAAAGGCACTACTAACCTTGGTTTGTTTTTTAAGCAATCCTCTAAATATAGGTTAGTAGGTTTCTATGATGCTAACTATGTGTGAGATAGGCTAGAAAGAAAGAGCACCAGTAGAAACTACACATTCCTAGGTGACAATTTGATCTTCTGCTCAAGAAATAGACAAAGCACTATTGCTCTGTCTATAACATAATCAGAGTATATCTCAACAACTTATTGTAACACTCAATTGTTATGGATGAAACATCTACTCGAAGACTTCAAAATTTATGATAGGATCATTCCTATCTTCTTTGATAACACTTCAGCCATTTGTTTAACCAAAAACTCTATTTTAATAAGGAAAAACATATAGAGATTAAACATTACTTTATTAGGGATTATGTCTAAAAGAGTATTCTAAACAGTAAATTTGTCAACACTAATCAATAGTGGGTTGAAGTTATCACAAAACCCGTTGCTAAGGACAGATTCAACCTTATAAAAAAACATCTCAAAATTATATTTATTAAAGAATTATATTTAAATCCTTTATGCCTTGCCTCTGGTAAAATAGAGTGACTAGTTAAAAAGTTTAATGCTATGCCTTTGGTGAAATTGAATTTACTTGTGACTCTAATTCATTTAAATTCAATTAATCGTGAATATATAGTGTTTTACAAGATGCGATATTATGAAAAGTGTCTCACAGATGCACTATCATTTTTTTTTTTGTTGAAAAACTCAACTGTTTTGCAAACCTAGCGGAGAACAATTTCAACTTTATTAATGAGGTACTTGTAGTAGAATGGTTTGAATACTTCAACCTAGGACAATATATTGCTTTGGACGTCCTAGTAAAAGAGTTTTGGAGGTTTGCTAATGCAAACGTCGACAACGAGGTCTCTAGCACCGTGTTGGGTATCCCGATCAAGATCACTTAGCAACCCCTAGTTGTTATCCCTAAATTCCCTAACGAAGGAATGATACTGGAAAATGGGTATGAATCAAGGGTTTGTACTTTTAGAATCAACAAGGAACTCAAACCTAGGTATTGCGTTCTCTTCAAAATCCATATTGGGTGTGTGGTACCCAAGGGTGGGTCAGTAGGCCATGTTAACAAGGATCACAAAGGTCTTATGTAGAACATGTCTCGCAGAATCAAGACAAACCTTCCCCACACCATCTTGGAGCACATGCGGTCGTGCATCATTAACTTAAGAATAAGGAAAATCAAGACCACTATGTATCCCAGATTGATCACTATTGTCCTCTTATGTACGTCTCTCGTACAAGCTCTAGAGGAAGTTAGAGGTTTTGTCAAAGAGGAACATTTGGTTTCATCGTCTTCTCCTACTTTCAATATCTCCAACCTAATCAAGATGAGGACGATGTCCCTTAAGCATTACATTCGATCCAATGGTGTCTCCAAAAAAAATCCCCAAATACAGGATATGGATTTTTGGTTGCAACTTTAGAGTTTGATGACTCATTCGCTCCAATATTTGTAGAAGACAACAAAGAAGTCAATCTGGAATATATGCATATGTGTAAATCTAGCTAAGCTGAGGCCCTAGTGTGCATGCCTCTACCACGTGTTGAACATGTTTTTGCAAAGGAAGATAGTGGCTTTATCTCCGTGCATTGAAGAGAATGTCACACCTAGTGTTGATGAAGATACAACAATTCCTTTTCAGAGGAAGAAACGAAAGGTGAGTTCAACCAATGAGAGCCATACCCGTCTCCTAGTCCCTAAACTAACCTCTCTTGTTCTAACACTGATACATCAGATGATATTTTTGAAGTTACCCTAGCTGAGCACTTTGCTAAACTGGGATATGCAATCCTACGTTACCTTCACAAGCCTCTTCCAACCACTCAAACACTTACCCCCTCCACTGTTGTACCATCATTTTCTCACTCTCTCACTGTTGCACCTCCCCACACTTTGTCGCCTCCTTCTCCCCCCAACACCAAACATATTGCACCAACCATTGTCAACATAGTCGTCGACTCATCATCAAATGACTCCTTTGACTTTTCTCTCTAACTCTACTAACCCTCTATCATTTTGACAATCGTCCCCTCCACCCAGCCCTTTGATCTTACCTTCCCTAACCTTCAAACATTCCTTACTCTATTTACGCCAAAACCTCTCACACTATAACCCAAATGCTAAAAGTCTAGATCCTAATGATGTTTCAAACTAATGGAACACGGTCCTATCTTTTGTTACAAACTAGATTCATGAAAACAAGGACCATAGTCGACACCTAGCTTCGTAGAATTGTGCGGCTTTAAGAAAAATCGTAGAAATCATCTACTTGATGATGACACAACTCCCAAAAGCAACAAGAAATCAATTCTTAAAGATCCTCATTGGCAGCCCATCTAGTTCATATACGGTTTCCCTTTCTCCCTATAGTAATCTCATTCTAGAACCCTTTAGTGGTTTCTCCATTCGCACTATTGCAGCTTCATGTGGTCATCCCACAGATCGAGATTCACACTTTATATGCTCCTATTGAAATGGATCTAGGATCTCCAACTTTTGTGTCTATCAGCTACTCTGCATCTCCCTCCGACCTTGTGTTGGATTCATCCCAATTTTATAAAATCAGACTTTGATCGTATGACTGTCAAGACTGAGAATATATGGAAAAGACAACCAAGAATTAGAAGAAAATTTAGACCACCCTTAGCTTAATTGTGGTGAGGCTCACCCATCCATCCCCCTTAGTGTTTTCCTCTTATGATTCCTCTCTTTTTGAATGATGTAAAAAGAGGAAGAATAGGTCAAAATTCTTTTTGTTTTTCTTTTTTGAGAAATCTTAAGTAATATACATTTCTTTATGAACTTTTGCGTTCTTAATGCATATTGCTACTCTATTAAAATACATCTCATCTTACGAAATGAACATGCTTATTCTAAAGGGAAGCTTTGTTGCAACATGTTATTACTATCTTTATGTTTTCTTTATCTCAAAAAATTGTTCATAAAAATTGATGTATGTCATCATCAAAAAGAGAGAGATTGTTGAAACAAAGTTGATTAGAATAAATAAGCCCCTCACTTGTTTTGATGATAACAAAATCGTTCGTGAGAACAATTTGATGCTCCAACGTTTGAATTTAAGTGTGTAGGTTTGAATTTATATGCTCAGTCAATGGACTCTTAGCTTATTCTCTATTAAATAGACGAAGAAAAAGATACAACACATATTTCTCTCTCTTTTCTAAGTTTGATATGCAAATCAGCATTGCGTTGTAGTTCCTCGGATAGCGCAAAGCATTCTTGCAACTCTTTTGCCTCTAATGAACTCAAACGTCAATTCTGATAGTCTTCCTCTACCTATGCTAAGCATGACAAAAATTCTTTTTCCTCTGCCTCTGACAATCACATCAAGCGTTTGATCGTCTCACGCTAAACTTTCACCTATGAAAAGTCAACGCTCTAAAAAAAGTCAATGTTCTAAAGACAAACCAATTTGTGCATTCTCTAATATCCATCCTAAATAAGCTACTTCCCAACAATGTTTTTCCAACAAGATTAGTCTTTTCTGGAAAGTCTAGTTGTCAAATTATTTCACAAAGATACGATTTGATACTTCATGGATCATCTTGATTTTCTGCAATCAGTACAACGACCAGAAAATTTAATTGTACTCTATAAAGGATTTGTCTCCTTCAATGAAGAAAGATATAACAACGAAAAATACATTGCATACAAGCAATAAGTGATAATCACATATGTACTATTGTTATCATCGTGTTAGTCCTAAGAGAATTTTTCTAAAGCAAAAATTGTAAACATTTTCTGCAAGAGCTTATTCAAATAAACCTCGAAGCCTTTTTATTGTAACCTAGCCCTATAGCGGCTACCTTCCTCAATAGCTTAACAATACTAAGCTAGAAACTTCAAAAAATAGAATATAATCAATGTGACTAGTAGATGTTCAAGTGTAAGTTTAATTTAATGAAAATTTAATGGATTAAATTCTTCAAATTGAAGGGACTGGACGTAGCTACCGTGTTGGTGGTGAACCAAGATAAATTGGTGTCTTTTTGCTTTGTTTTCTCATTTGTGCATTATCTTCTTTACTTTGAGTATAGTCGTGCACAAGTTTTTTAATAACATGATTCAAATCCCTTTTCTAGTGTTCTTTCATTCAACACATATCATGTTACATATTAGAGGTAGCATCTTGGAGCCAGTTGCAGTCTTTAGAGCGAGCGAAAATTGAGCTTTAGCATCAACTCAAATAGAAGTTCAATGTTACAGTGGTAGATGCCTCAAAGACATGCTTCAAATATCAAAGGCATGCTTAGTGTTAGGAGGAAGATGCAAAGATGCTTTAAAGGCACACTAGGAAGACGCTTCAAAGGAAAATCTTCAAAGGTAGATTCACGCACACAACAACACACGTAATAACCAGTGTTCGAACATTGTGTTGGCTTCACTTGACTTTGATGTCTTTGTTTCCTCTTACATCTTCACTTCTTGTGATATCGTTTCTTCCATTTCTTAGTTCTATTTACTACACACTCAATAAAATCACTAGTGCTTTACATTGGACTAAAAAAGCACATATGTTATCATCAAAACCAGACAAAGAATTGTTCCTAAAACTGACCTGGCTCCAACATAAAGATAAGTTTTATTATTACTAACTCTGGTGGGGAAGTTAATGGTGAAAACATTAGTAGGTCTCCTCTGTTTGATGGAGATTAATTTGGGTACTAGAAAGTTAGGCTAAGAAAATTCTACATATTTCATGATCCTGGACTCTAGAACATAGTCAAAGAATGGATCTCAACGCTAATAAAAAAAAAACAATACAAGATGCATCATATAGCCAAAACTTCCATGATGAATGCTATCAACTTCAAAATGTTCAAAAAATGCAGCAATAAAGAAACAACAAAAAGTATCTTAGATGCTATGGTATATGAAGGAAATAAGCTAGGAAAAGAATCTAGGGAAAATTTACTAATCATGAAGTATAAACTCTTCCAGATGAAAGATGATGAAGATATTCAAACAATGTTTTCTAGATTCCAAACTCTGGTTTCCGGATTGAAGGTCCTCCAAAAGTGTTACATTATTTCTGACCACATCAAGAAAATCCTCAAAAGTCTTCCCAACAATTGGAGACCAAAGGTAACAACAATTCAAGAGGCTAAGGAGAGTTGGCGAGTTCACTCAGATCCCATTAGCTGATTGCAGATGATCCCAAAAAGAAGTCAAAGTCTTTGGCTCTCAAATCCCAAGGAAAGCAAACAAATTTGAAGGCTTTACAAGCTACTAGTTATCTTTTAAAAGTAAAGAATCAAATGACAAATAGTTATCTTTTATCTGAAGAAACATTCAGCGCATGTGAAACAACAGTAAGAAATTTTTCCCAAAAGAGATTTCAAACGATTTTAAAATAATAGAGAAGGAAGTAAAAAATTAGATAAGAAAATAATCGTCTTCTATGAACACAAAGAACCAAATCATTACAAATCAGAGTGTCCTAAACTTGAGAAGGAAAATTCTTAAAGTAAAGACTTCAAGGGAAAGAAGAAAAGTCTTACGGCTACTTGGGATGACTCTGATAAATCATCTGATGAAGATGATTAGTATACATACATGGCTCTAATGGCAAATACACACTTTGACAATGAATCAATTGATTAAAAAATTGAGATATCCGTAGGTACAAAGTTAAAACACCAATCATACTACCTGAATAGTGGATGCTCACGATACATAATGGGAGAAAAGTTTGAGTTCCTAAACGTGACCCTCAAGAATGGAGGATTCATAGGTTTAGAAGGTAATTAGAATGAAAAGATCATTGGGCACAACATAGTAGATGAACCAAATATATCAGAGAAACCAAGAAAGCCAGCCTATGATGAAATAAAAGATTTTCTCGATAACTCACGAGAAAGCAATAATGAACCTGCCACAAATCAATATCATCGGGAATCCAAACCTTGATGGAAATAAAACTATTCTCATCTAGACTCTCTGATCATAGGAAATTCAAATGATCCTCTGAAAACTATATCTGCTTTTAAAGAAACATCCACCTTTGGACTGCCATTTGAAATTGAACCTACAATTATAGAAGAAACTATATCAAATGATGGATGGCTAATGGTTATGCAAGCTCTGCCAAGAGTTCTCTTAGTTAATGCAGCATGAATTTCATATTAGCATAATGGGAGAGTTAGAATTCTTCCTTGGGATCCAAATTCATCAAATCCAAAATGGTGTACTCATTCATCGAACCAAATACACAAGAGAATTACTAAAGAATTTTAATATGGATGAATGTAAGTCGATGTCCACACCTATACATCAAACATGTTCTCTTAATAAGGATGGGTCCGGTGAAAAGATAGATCATAAGGTATACATAAGAATAATTGGTTCCCTCATTTACTTAACTGCTTCTAGACCTAATATTCTCTTTAGATTAAGTATGTGTGTGTATCAGATTTTAGTTTGATCCTAAAGAAACCCTACTTAAAAGTTGTTAAGAGGATTAACTAACATTTTCTTTAGTTATCTGAAAGGCACTACTAACATTGGCCTGTGTTTTAAGCCATCCTCTGAGTACATGTTAGTTGGTTTTTACAATGCCGACTATAGAGAGACAAGCTAGAAAGGAAAAGCAGCAGTGGAAACTATACATTCATTTGTAAAAATGTAATCTCCATGTCAAGCAAAAGACAAGACATTATCGCTCTGTCAACAGTAGTAGCAGAATACACCTCAATAGTCAGTGGTAGCACTCAACTATAATGGATGAAATATCAACAAGAAGATTTCAATATCAATGAGAGTAACATGAAGATGAAAAAACACGAGCAAGAGAGTTGAATTGTGTTTTTCCTACGGGATACTTAGAAGACATAAACAGATCAAAGGCAGTAATAAAATAAAGTAACAGGGCAGAGGGAGAAACACCATGATTTATACTGGTTCACTACCAAAGAGGCAAGTATATCAAGTCCCCTCACAAATAATGACTTATCCACTAATTCAAATCTGAATTACAACACCTGACCCTACAAGTCAGTCTTCTCAACTGCAAGCCTAAAACTTATAGACCATGGAGGCACTACAACACCTTGATCCTACAAGTCAAGTCTTCTCAACTTCTAGCTTGAAAACCTACAAGTCATTGAGGCAGAATAGCCATTACTACACTTGGTTACAAAAGGATGAAATTGGGTTTTGTTTTTCTTTTTTTAAGTGGGTTTATTACAATATACTTCACACTAAGATAGAGCACTATTACAAAGTAATATAAAGTTTAACAAGTGCCTTTGGTAAAACTAAAACCTTGACCTGTGAATATTTATAGAATTTTGAGTTCATAAGGTTTTCTGAGTTGTTGTGTTTTTATTCTTCATCAGAATAAATACCTTGATATAGCTTGAATTCGGGTTTCAATACTGCCCCAAAAACATTATAAGTGTATTTTCCTTGTGTGCGGTCAATAGATATCTTCACCAAAAAATAAACCTTGATATTAAAGGTTTGAGAATATGACCGTTGAAGCTTGATTAATTCAAAAATGAATCTTTAATCAAATCTTCTATAATGATTATGTGCAAGAATGCCCAGATAGAACTTGAAGATATTCACTTTGAATATTGTTCCATACATTTGTTTTAGAGCAATGGGAACAGATCATAGTTTGTTCTTGGACCATCAGAATTATGAAACAACTTAGCCTTCATCAGAGTGTTGAATTTTAATCATCGCTATTGACTTTCTTCATCAAAATATAATTTGATCATTGTTGTTAGATGCTTTGTTGATTGATTCAACTAGTTAGAGTCCTAATTGCATGACTTAGAATTAGTGACATGGACAATGTCATCTTGTTACATCTTAAGAGCATGTTGCATGTTATAGGCAACATCTTGGAGCAAGTTGCAGTCTTTAGAGTAAGAGAAACTTGAGCTTTAGAGGCAAATCATATTTACTTTAGTAGGCATTTCAGAGGCATGCTTTAGTCTTCAGAGGCACACTAAGCAAACGCTTATAGGCAGATGTACGCATATATCAACACGTCTATTAATTAGAATCTGAACGTTGCATTGACTTCCCTTGACACTAATGTCTTTGTTTCCCCTGACATCTTCATTTTCTTTGATGCCTTCATTTCCTTAGACAACTTCATTATCTCTGATATCGTTTCCTCCATTTCTTGGTTCTATTTACTACACACTTAATGAAATCATTAGTGCAATAAATTATTCTCACAAAGTACCTTTATTATCACCAAAACATGATGAAGGAATTGTTCCAACAAAGTAAAGCAATAACAATCACCAAAGCTCCCCTTAACTCGAAGCATGTATTTAAATGTAATAGTTATAAGAAACATTTTGGCAGTTTTTCAAAGCTTCGACTCCCCTTTTTTATTGTTTTAAATAAGAGTTTTTATAGTTTGTTTTTAGATTGTTTGCAAAACCCCATCTCCTCCTTTTATCATCAGACAAAAAGAGCGAATGGTTGTTAGCCAAAGCATTCCACATAAATCATACACTAACTACAAGATTGAATTAGAAATGATTAGTAAGTCAGTACACATTCAATGTATTAGAGGAGAGCTTATATAAGTTTAACTACTAATTCTATCCTACCTAAGGCAATGCATACATAAACCATAACATCTTTCACAAGAAAAAAACCATGTTTATATTTTTTATAAAAAAAAAAAAAATCAAATCTATCAACAAATTGAATATTTAATATACCATTTTGGACAAAATCTATAATAAAATGATTTTTGACTTCTATATTCTTTTTCATACAATATAGAATTGGATTCTTAGTTAAATAGATTGTTGATGTATTATCATAAAAATAGGAATGTTATTCTCAAACAACTTGTAGTCTTCTAGTTGATGCTTCATAAGACTAAAGTGTTGCATCCTACAGCGGAGATGTATTCAGTCTCTACTTTTAAATGTCAATGGTGTCTTGTCTCTTGCTTGACGACGATATCATAATATCACCCAAAAACATATAGTTTCCATTGGTGTTTTTTCTTTCAAGCTTTTCTCCAGCATAGTCAGCCTCACAATATCCAACTGAAATCTTATAGAACAAACCAAGGTGAATAGTTCCTTTCATATATCTAAAGATCCTCTTAGCAATTGTTAAGCGGGATTCTTTTGGATCAACCTAAAACTTGGTGCACACACATACCAAATAAAATATCAAGTCAGGATGCAGTAAGATATAGAAGTAACTCGATCATTCCTCTGTTTATTTTCTGATCAACTTTTTTGCCTCATTTATCTTTATCAAGTGAGCAGGTTGGATGCATTGCTATAGTCATCAGCTTGCATTCATCTAGCTTGAACTTCTTGAGAAACTCTTTTATATACTTAGTCTGATGAATGTACATATTATTCTAACTTTGATGAATTTGAATTCCTAAAAAGAACTTCAGTTCTCCCATCATACTTATTTTAATTTTTTTTTTTGCATCAACATAGCAAAGTCTTGGCAAAGGGTGCCGTTAGTTGAACCAAAAATAATATAATCTACATAAATCCGAATTATGAGATCGTTGTTTTTAATTGATTTCCTAAATAAGGCAGTGTAAAACTTCCCTCTTTCAAAATCATTTTTCATTAAAAAAGTGCTTAGTTTATCATACCACGGTCTTGGTGCTTGCTTTAGACCATAAAGATATTTTTTTTAATTTCAAAAACATGGTATGGAAACTCAACAATTTCAAAACAAGAAGGTTGTTTTATATACGCTTCCTCATTTATGTAACCATTTAGAAATGCACTTTTTGTAGAATAAAAAGAACACAACAAATGAGGGTTTGAATTATGTTTTTAAAAATCTTTTTACGTGGCTATATTTAAAGTAAACAAAGCAATGCAAGGGAAGGAAAACAAAGTAGAGACATACAACAATTTATCTTGGTTCACCACCAAATCGGTAGCTACATTCAGTCCTTTCAACGTGAAGGATTTAATCCATTATTTTATCATTGAATCAGACTTACACTTGAACACCTACTAGTCACACAGATTGTGTTCAATCTTCTCAACCATCTAGCTTAGTACAATTGTGTTCAATCTTCTCAACCATCTAGCTTAGTACAATCAAGTTGTTGAGGAAGGCAATTGTTGTTACAACCAAAGGTTTTTTGGTTTTCCTAAATTAGGTCTCACATAAAGTGTTTACAATTTTTTTTCTAGAAATTATCTTAGCACTAATGTGAAAAAGAATAATATCAAGAGTGCTAATGTGATTATTGCTTGTATGTTGTGTATATTTCGTGTCTTTCTTCTTTGAGGGAGGCAAATATTTTATAGAGTACAATTAGGGCTTTTGGTTGTTGTTTTGATTGCAAGAAATCAACATAATTCATGGATTTTCGTGTTGTATCTTTGTGGAATTGATTTGTGAAATAAACTTTCCAGAAAAGACTGAACTTGTAATGATTCAGCGTATCTATTTGAAACAGTTGGGAAATAGAGGGAATGATGATCATAGTATATCTCGAGATCTTTAAACAAGTAGTTGATTCATGATATGTATTAGAGGATGAACAAATTGTTTTCTTTAGAGCATTGACTTTTCATAGCATTAACTTTTTCATAGACTTGACTTTATCAGAGGATAAAAGTTCATAGTCAGATGATCAGACATTTTAAGTGATTAGTAGAGGAAGATATAGTAACTTGTTTTTCACGCTTGTTAGAGGCAGAGGAAAAAGAATTCTTGTCACACTTGTGTATCAGAGGTAAATTAACAGAGTCCATGTTAAGTTCATCAGAGGCAAATAAGCTATGATATTGTTTTGCGTTATTAGAGGCACAAGAATGCAATGTTGTTTCGTGTATCATACTTAATGAAGCAAGGAGAAGTTGTGCTAAATATTTGTCTTCATCTAGTTATAAGAGGATACATTAGAGTCTATTGACCAAACATATGAATTCGAACCTGCATTAAATTGTTCCCACAAAAAATTTTGTTATCAGCAAAACAAGTGAGCGACATGTTTCTTCAAATCAACTTGGTTCCAAAACTTTTCACATCTATTTGATATAGAGTAATATTATTGAAAGCAACAGAGGAAAGTAAACTATGCATTTCCTCTAACCTTGACATCGAATTAAACGTCTCGATGTAATCAATAACTTCTTGTTGACTGTAACCTTGTGCAACTAAGTGTGCTTTGTTCATGACCACATCTCCTTTTCCAATGAATTTCTTATCCTTTGGTTTGGGTACATGTTCCCAAACATCATTCCTCTTAAATTTGTTGAGTACCTTTTGCATAGCCATAATCCATCCTTCACCTCCCAAGGCTTCTTCAATAGAGGATGGTTCAATTAGTGAAAGATGACTAAACAAAGAAGTTTCCTTGAGAGATTATCTCGTCTACAAAGGATCATTGGAGTTCCTTATAATTAGAGAGTATAGATAAGAAGACTTGTACTTTTATGTTTCCTCTGGTTTTTTTATTTCATCTAGTTTTTTTTGTTTCCTCTAGATTTTCAAAATTCGTAGGAACATCATCTAGATTTGACTTTCTAATGTCAAGTTTCTTGTCATAAAACTTAATATGTATTGACTCCTCTACAATCAGAGTTTCCCAGTTGTATAATCTATAAGCTTTAGATTTTTCAGAGTGTCCCAAGAAGGTCACTTTTGTGATTAAGGGTCAATCTTGCAAAGACTAACTTTAGTGTTCAAAATATAACAAACACAACCAAACTGATGAAAATAAGAAATGTTGGGTTTTTTTACCTTTCCACAATTCATAAGGAGTCTTATTCAGAATAAGTCTGATACAAACTTTGTTTTGAATATAACATGTGATATTAACTACTTCTGCCCAAAAGTGTTTAGCAACATTCATTTCATGCATCATGGTGCGAACCATTTCTTGAAGAGTACAATATTTCCTTTCTACAACATCATTACGTTGAACTGTTATAGGGGGCAAGAAATTATGTAAAATATCATTCTGATCACAAAAGTTTTCAAAAAATTTATTTTCAAACTCGCCTACATGATCACTATGAATAGTTACTATTGTAGAAGATTTTTTATTTTGCACTTGTTTGCAGAATATTGTAAATACCTAATGTAACTCATCCTTGTGTCTTAGGAACTTAACCCATTTGCAACGATCAATCCATATTTTTATCGCTTAAAGAGGCAGTTTGAACTATGCCAAAAAGATCAATGTGTAAAGTTTAAGAGGTATCTTGGTGGAAACATGTCTTTAGGAGAAAAATAATTTTTTCTTTGTTTTCTTTTTTGACAAGCCTCACAAAGAACTTCTAATTTCTATTTAAGATTTTGCATGCCTTTAACAACTTGGAATTTGATAATTTTAAGATTAACCTCAAATTGGCATGGCCAATCTTTAGACCAAAATCAGTTGTTTGTCGTTCACATGCATACAACATTTAACCTCTTGTTTTTCAAAGTTAGAAAGGTTTATTTTATAAATGTTACCTTGAATCTAGGAAGTAAACAATACAAACCCATCATACTAACCTATTGCCCTTCAAGACTTTTGATTAAAGACTACTTCATAATCTCTGTCATTTATTTGACTTATTCCCAATAGGTTATATTTTAATCCATTAACTAAAAAAAACATTATAAATAAAAGAAATGGAGTTATTACCAATTGTGTTGTGTCCAATGATCTAGCTTTTTTGTTTTCCTCCAAAAGTTATTGAGCCTCCATTGCTCATAGTTAGGTCTTGAAACATAGACCTTTCTCCAATCATATGTCACGAGTAGGGCTGTGCAAAAAAACCGGTTTTGAGACCCAAATCCATAACCAGATCCAAAACCATTTTTAATAACCGGTTAAAATAATATGGATATAAACCAATTTAGTTAAAACTGGTCGGATAACAAACCACATTTTTTTTTTTGATTTGGATTTAAACCAGATTTTATCCATCCAACTCCAAAATTCCAATCTAGATCCCTAAATCCCCAAAACTCTCAAAAGCATTTTCCGGCTGCATTTTCCAGCCGCGTTTTTCGGCAGAATTTCCCGGCAATCTTTCCTTCCAGAAAACCGACATTCCATCTTTGAAGCACCGTCCTTCCTTCTTTCTCAAACGTTACCCCTGGTTCGTTTCTATTCATCCTTACTAAGTTTTTTTCTCTTATTTATTCTTGTTAGTTTCTTCGGAGAATCATCCATGGCAAATCGCCATGGCTTCGGATAAACCCATTGAGGTAATAAAGGGAACATGGAGATAATAAAGGGAAAATTGTTTTGGGTGGTAACATGGATGCTTATTTGGAAAAGTTTGATAGTGTTTTGATTTATGCTAATAGATTAGGAGAAGTGTTCTTGTTGATATTATTAGTGTTGCTACTGTTTATCAAACTGCTTTGTTTCTTGAAGGATTGGCTCAGTTTCTTATTGGTTTTAGAGATCATGATTTGACTCAATTTCTTAAGTAAGGTTTTCTGCTATTCTTTTTCTTTTTCTTTTGATTTGCCTGTTGAAATTTGAAGGTATCTTGTTAAGTCTGATTATGCTCATTTTTCAGACTATGGTCCTAATCCCATAGGAAAGAATTGTTCAGAAGCAAAAGGGGGGAAATTGGAAATGAGAAGGATGTATTTGTTCTCTTATATTGTTCTTAGTGTTTTTTAAGGTTTTAAGCTAGTTTGTTGTCTTTGTTTTGCAATAGCAATGTCTTGGTTTGTACAATTATCTGGTTTCTTGAAATTCTGCATATAATGTTAGTTAAGCTGGTGTTGTTTGGGCTTAGTATGGCGTAGATGCCGTTTGTTTTAGATTTTTCACTTTTTAATTTGAACAAACAAAAAACTTGAGGTGCATGAACTAACTAAGGAAGGAATATGCCTCAAATTGGGCATCAAAAAATTCGTTACTTGCCATAAGTTATGGCTTTGGCCTAAAAACATTACTGATACATTGTGTTAGCATTTAGCTTGTGAGTATACTCTTAACTCTAGTGAATTTATTCATTTAGAACATCTGCATCTTTTGGCTTTTACATTTAAATAGACCAACAAATTAAGTGAAAGTACATATAATTACTTTCTTGTCTTCTTCAACTGATATATTTGGTTAATATAACTATGATACTAAGATTTGCTCGAAAGTGATAGCTAGTTAGATTAAACTCTTCTTTAATATGGTGTATTATTGTCATAAACTTTTAATATGATATATATACCTTCAAAATTTAAACTATTGAAGATCAAATTATTCTAAAAGTAACTCTGCTTAGAGTTACTTCACTTGATAATTTATTATGAACATTGGGTTTCACCTGTTCAACCAAGCCGCATAGTTTTTTGCAGCCGAAAAGCAAAAGAAAGTAAATGAAATAGAAATTACACTTAAACTTCTAAAGAATCCAACTTGGAGTTGTTCAATAATATGTTGTAACTGTAACTAACTAGAAAAAGAAAGCATTTCCTTCTACTATATATGTTTTGCAGCCAAGTCTGATTATGCTCATTTCCAATATAAGAGAACAAATATTTTCTATGGTCCTAATCCTAATTGCTTATGTTTGTAGAATTAGCAATGTTCGGCTTAAGCTCTTCCATCTCTAATTTGTTATGATCACATTGTGCATCAAACTTCTGTTGCTCAGCAATGAGTTCATTAATATTTTGGCCTATCTTTTGTATATTAAATTTAACTTCAATTTCTCCTCTTTAACGTGAATAATACCAGCATTCTGCTAAATGATATTTGTAAACTTCAATCCTGAACATTTGTGATAATAAAATCCATAATTTATGTCGCACGAATAATTTGATTCATAGAATAAGGAAGCGTGTTGGTTCTTTGTACCTTTGAACACTAGTTTGAATGATGCATGTGGATTTGTACCTTGAACATTTTAAGTTCATTAACTATTTTCATTATTATTGCAGCAACCTGTAACATTACATCAAGATGGGTGATGTACTGAAAAGTCTAATTCGGAAATGTACTTGGAAGAATCTTTAGAGAGTCGGTCATCTACCAACTTTGATGTTTTAAACTGGTGGAGGTTAAACTCAAGCCGTTTTGCAATTCTTGCAAAGATAGCCAAAGACTTGCTTGCCATACCTATCTCCACAGTGGCCTCTGAGTCTACTTTTAGTACCGGAGGACGAGTGATTGACGAATACCGTAGTTGTCTCACACCTCAAACAGTTGAAGCTCTAGTTTGTACTGCTAGTTGGCTTAAAGGATTGTGTAAATCGTCTTCAATAAGTGATTCACTTTTAGTTGAGGATTTCAAGGAGCTTGAGATTTTAGAGGAAGGTAACATTGTATATGCTTTAATAGTTGAATATTAGTTAATAATTGTTAAATTATGATTTGATCAGTAATTGGTTTTTTTTTTCTTCAAACATAACTTCTATGAATTTGGTGGTGCTTGTTCGGTTCATGTTTCTCTTGGTGAAGATTGAGAATTGACAAAACTGGGACTCTGACATTGAATAAGCTTTATGTTGATAAAAACTTGATTGGGGTTTTTGCTAAGGGTGTAGAGAAGGGCTTTTAGGATGCATAGCTTACATTAAATTACATGTGAGGTATGAATTGAATTTAAATTACATTAAATTTGAAGTGATTAGAGAAATTGATGAGAATGAAAATTTCAACTTGGATGCAGAGGATGCAAAGTCGGGATTTTTCAATTTCAATTTGAAGCCCCTGCTGCTGCTAATGGTATGTTTCTTTATGTAACTCATTTGGACTTTTTTCGTTTAAATCGGAATACTTTATACAATTTACAAATATTTGGTTTTGAAAATTTTATATTGAATTTAGTTACAAATTGAAATAATTCATTGTGTCAATTATTACAATTGTGGCCATGTCTTAAAATTGAAATTCTTTAAACTGAACTGGTACAATTTACAGTCAAACGAAATTGATCACCATGAGTTGCGACTTGATCATCATGAGTTGCAGCTTGACTGTTCGAAGCTAGATCATCATGAGTTGCAGCTTGATTGTTTGAATCTTGATGATCATGAGTTGTAGCTTGATTGTTTAAAGCATGATCATCATGAGTTGCAGCTTGATTGTTTGAAGCTTGATCATTATTTGCAACAGCCTAATGATCATGAGTTGAAGCTTGATCATCATGAGTTGCAGCTTGATCATCATGAGTTGGTTTCCAACCCTTGATTCTGTTTAATTAACTAACTGGAAATTTATGATACCCTTTTAGGTTAAATGGCTAGGATCAAACCTCAGCTCTGTTACAGCAAAACAAAAGGAAGAAGGGTAGAGGAATTAGGGTTTCTTAGTGCATAGTTATTTCTTCTAAGTCATAATAACCTGATTGACTTTCCTAGTGCATAGTTGTTTTTATACATTTCCATTTGATGTATAATGCTTTTGATTTTGAATATTAGAACAAATTATCATAGGGTCTCACTGTTCTGTGTCAATTGATATGAATTATGAAGTCATGGCTTAAAAAATTTAGCTTGATATTTTGAATACTGGTGTTGTTGTATCAGCTATATAAAGTTAGAGCTATGCTGCGATAAACTTCTTCATGGTTCTATATCTATTATCTATAAGCTCAGTTCCAAGGTTTTATGAGTTATACCTGGTCAATGTAACTACTGGAAGCCGAGTTTCCATACTTTGCTTTCTTCCTGTTACAGTAATCTAAGAAAATGTTGGGAGAAAATGCTAACAAGCAAACATGAAGGCCAAATATACGTTGCCATTTAGGTCTGTACTGGATTTTCCTATCCTGATGTTGATTACAAAATACAGATATATTCTAATTTATTTTGTTCCCTTTTGTTATAATCTTTTGTAGTTTCTACTTTTTCCTTCAGGATTTAAAAGATGTATGAATCATTAAATTTAATAGTTCTACAGCCAAATGGAATATATGAATAGAAGAATTTGAATTATGAATATGACTTTTCCCCTCATGTTAGGAAACAGGAATCTAAACTTTAAAGAATACTGGATTTTTTTGCTTGTTGAATTCAAGTGTAGTATATTACTTGATATTATTTGAGATGCTATTGCTAGGGTAGAGGAATGTCTGAAAATTGTATTTTGTTTCTTGAGGCTTTATTTTACTACTATCTTGATTGAACTTTCCCTGTCTTTTGTTGAGCATGAACATAAAGTTTTTCCATTGAAAATATTTTTAAAAAGTTGAGTTTGAATGGAACAAGCATTAGTTAAATGATTTTTGACCACGAGTTGCAGCAGCTTGATTATGAGTTGGTTTGAGAATTTTATCGATTTTTTTATAAATAGTTGGTTTTTAAACTATGCCTAAATTATTTTTTAAAAATGGATATTTAAAAATAACCAAATTTTAACTGATTTTAAGAAAAAATCGATTTTAAAATTAATTTTTTAAAATTGGTTGCATAAAAAAAACTGGTTATTTAACCATAACCAGTTTTACAATTGGTTTTATAACCGGTTTTAAACCAAATAATGGATTTGGTTATAAATCCAAATCCGTATATTGGTTTTTAAATGGATATGGTTTGGTTTTTTTTAAAACCAACCATACACAGTCCCTAGTCACGAGCATCCATTTTCCAGGTATCATAACTGACGTTTCAATTTGGTTGTTGAGAACATTTGCAACATAGACAATTTTATCATTGGGTACCCAAATTTGGTTGGGTCCGAGTTTTTTAGTTCTGAAAGGTTTCTTCTATTTCCATGTTGTAAGCATATGACATGATATTTTATTGTGACCTTTCTTGGAGCAGACAATACACATCTCATCTGAAGGAGTAAAATTAGATTTAATCACTATTTCTTTAAATCCAATTCCACTCTTATTATTTTTGTTAACATCGTGAATCATGGATGCAAGCATGCTTTTATCTATGTTGTTTGCAAGGAAATCCTGAAATGCTACTTCTTATTTGACTGAATTGTAAATGGTTTCCCATGTAACCATTATAACCTTTTCTTAGACTTGGAATCTTTCCTCTAGAACTTCCCTTTTCCAGATTGGTACATTCTGACTTGACGCAAACATGTTCATTGCATCCATAGTAGATGATGTTTTCTTGTCGGACTTATCATAATTTCCATTGTTGGATTGCTTTGAACCTTTATGAGGGAAATACTTCTTCTTCATATGCCACATCATCTGAATCATTCTAAATATGAAAGGAAGCCCATCATCCTTTGAGTCTATATTCTGATCCTCTGAATCATTATCCCTTGATTCTACTACTTCTTGTAGACCCTTCTTGTGATTGGATTTAAGAGCATGAGTAGTTTGCTTCTTCTTGGGCTAATCCTCAACAAGTTCAATCTCTTGAGACTTGAGAGTATTGGTTCACTTCTCTAGATGAAGATCATTCAGGACTCTTGCTTATTGAAAAGTTGTGATCTTTGTTGAAACCAACTCGGTCCCTTGATCATTTCCTCTATGTGGTTTTGATGTTAAAAACGTATTTTGTGAGAATAATTTATCGCACTAATAATTCTACTAAGTGTGCAGTAAATAGAACTAGGAAACGGGGGAAACAAAATCAGAGGAAAGACACTATAGGAAGTAAAAAGGTCAGAGGAAACGAAATTAAATAAGTCAACAAAATCCTCATAATCGGAAAAATACACATTCTTGAAAAGTACGTGCATCTACCTCTAGTAGCGTGCTTCTAGTAATCAACGGGTTTTTTGTAGTTCAACGTACTTCGGGAAACTCAATGTGTATTTGATAAATTAGTGTCTGTCTTTGAAGACTAAAGTGTGCTTCTGGTTAGCACACCTCTGATGAGTCTGTGTGTAAGACCCATAATTTATAAGTGTATTTTATATATTTTGATGTATTTTCGGTATTGAACTTAGAGGCTTTTTAGCCAAAGTTCTTAATATTTTGGAGTTTATAGAATTACTCGTCGATATATAAATTAAATTAACTGCGGTGAATCTTTTGCGAAGAATTTAATGCGTTATGGGTGAAATGGTAATTTAACAAATATCTAGATATTTTTAGATATTTGTTAAAAGTAAATAATATATATATTAAAATATATGTTTGTGTGGGGGGGAAAAAGAAAGGAATTAGAAAGAATAGAAAGAGAAAGAAAAGAAAGAAAGAGGAAAGAAAGAAAAAGAAAGGAAAAACCAAAGAAAGGTAAAACTCCATCTTCTCCTCTGCCTCGCGAAAACCAATTCTCTTATTTCCTCCATTGTTGCTCGTTTTTGCTTTAGTTTCTTTCCTTTGAGTTCGAAATTGAGAGTGGATGATAGGACAAAGATTTCTCAACTTCATACTCCCTCTTTGATCCGAAAACGAAGAAAAACGGTATTAGGGATTTAAATACAAACCTCTCTGTTTCATCTAGATCAAAGCGTCGTTTCAAGAAGTGATAGAAGGGAAGGTTTTTCACCTCCGTGCTACGGTGCTAGTGGACCAATTTTGGAAGCGGCGTTGCGAGCGGAAAATTTACCGGATTTACTCACAGTGCCGTAATCGCACGTTAGAGCTAACGTTAAGGTAAGGGCTCCTTCCAAACTTTTAGTTTGCATTTAGGGCCTTATCTGTGGTTGTGTGGAAAAGAATTTTGTTAGGGTTGGAGTATTGATTTGGGGAAAATGAATCTAAGGTTTTATAGGTAAAATCTTAGAGTAGGTTTTGGTTATATTGATGAATGTTTCATGGAAAATGAATTTACCTCATGTATGTGTGATTTTGAATAAATGAAATTATTGTGTTGATTTGTGTTCAACGTACTTGGCGTGTTCTTACTTGATGGTTGTTGATTGATGTGATTTGGTGTGAATCGTTGGTTGATTTGGATTGAATTTGATAACATGTTTGAGATGTGTTTTGTGTGGTTTGTGTGGAAAAATGATTTTTGTGTGAGTTATGGATTGAATGTGAAAGTGCGTTTGAGTTTGTTTGGGGTGGAATTTGAAAACCATTAAGTTAAACGAGTATTAAGAATGGGGAATCTCTTAATTTCTTGTTTACTTAATGTGAGTTTGTGAAAATCGTTTAAGGTAAATGAGTATTAAGAATGGGGAATCTCTTAATGACTTATTTACTTAATGTTGTCGTGAAAACCATTAGAGTTAAACGAGTATTAAGAATGGGGAATCTCTTAACGTCTCGTTTACCTAATGTGTGTTTTGGAAAATCGTTTAAGTTAAATAAGAATTAAGAATGGGGAATCTCTTAAGGTCTTATTTACTTGAAGTTTGTTTTGAAAATCGTTTAAGTTAACTGGGCGTTAAGAATGGGGAATCTCTTAAGGTCTCGGTTACTTAACGTTTGTTTTGGAAAAATCGTTTAAGTTGAATGAGAATTAAGAATGGGGAATCTCTTAATGTCTTGTTTGCTTAAATGTTGTTTTTGAAAATCGTTTCATTAAATGAGCATTAAGAATGGGGAATCTCTTAATGTGTTGTTTACTGAATGTTTTGTTGTGGAAATCGTTTAAGTCAAAAGTATATTAAGAATGGGGAATCTCTTAATATGTCTGTTTGCTTAACGTTTGGCGTGAAAATCGTTAAGTTAAATGAATATTAAAAATGGGGAATCTTTTAACAGCTGCATTTACTTAACGATTGTTATGAATGGAGTTAGTGTATGCTCATGCATTTCATTTGGTAAATTGTGCTGAACCCGTGATAGGTGGCACCTCGGTAAACTGTATTGACCCATGATAGGTGGTACGTTTACGATTTACTTTTTTGTAAGTTGTGCTGACTCGTGATAGGTGGCACCTCGGTAAGTTATACTTTGGCCTGTGATAGGCGGTACCCTTACGACTTACGCTTTTTCTTTTAGTAAATCGTGCTGACCCGTGATAGGTGGCACCTCGGTAAACTGTACTGACCCGTGATAGGTGGTACGTTTATGATTTACGCGTTTTAGTAAATCGTGCTGACCCGTGATAGGTGGCACCTCGGTAATTGGTACTTTGGCCTACGATAGGCGGTACAATTATGATTTACGGCCCTTCGAGGAGGGTTTTGGTTTGGAATTCCGAGTCCATGCATTTTGGCATATACGCATTGCATTAGGGTGCTTGGCACACGAGTCGTGTTTGATGCAAATTATGATTGTGTTGAATTTTGCTAAGTGCTATGCTTTGAACTTATGTGTAAGTGTGTTTGATGCAAATTATGATTGCGTTGATTTTTGCTAAGTGTTATGGTTTGAAACTATGTGTGGGTATGTTTGATTCAAATTGTGATTGTGTTGACTGCACTAAGAGTTATGTTTTGGAATTGTGTGATAGTATGTTAGATTGTAAAACATTTTCGAAACTCATAATGTCGTGGTGATGATATGGGTATTGCTAAGTGTTAAGGTTTGAGTGGTGTTTGAATATGATTGAGTTAGTTTATGTATTTTTGAAAGTATATGCAGGGAAATCGATTTGCCCAATCGATTTGATGAGTGACAGGGGCCCTGTTTTACACGAAATCGATTTTATAAGTTGTATTTCAAAATCATTTAAGAAATCGATTTGGTAAATCGATTGGATTCAATTGGATTTCAAGTCAGGGGCTTTGTCTTCCAAAAATCGATTTGCCCAATCGATTGGATTGAATATAGGGGCTCTGTCTTTCACGAAATCGATTTGCCCAATCGATTGGACAATACAGGGGCTCAGACCTTCTCGAAATCGATTGCCCCAATCGATTGATGCAAGTCCAGGGCTCAATTTTTACTGAAAATCTTCTGGCAATCGATTTGCCCAATCGATTGGCACAGTGGGAAATCTTATTTTGTGTTAGATGATGGATTTCTCAATTGATTATCAATGTATTGGTCAGTTATGTATTACTTGTTGGATTGAGAACTTTCTTTTGGTTTCATTTACATTTGGCAAGCATTACATGAACTTTTAGCATATGGAAAATCCTTATAAGATGCATGATAAGTTGAGAAGGTTATTTGTGCATTTAAAAGCTTAAATGTTATGTGTTAACTGTTAATTTTCGGTTGGTGACCCTTTACAACTATTGTGGAAATCTGGGCTTTGCCCTCAGATGAGAGTCAGGATGATCCTACCGGTTCATACCCTCCGGATGGGAATGTGGATGGGAGTGCTTGATTGGAGCTACGTTAGGAGAATCTCACGGGGCGCGTGGAGATTACTCAAGGCGTATAGTTTTTTGCTATGTATAGAATGATCAGACTAGGCTGTCACCCAGGACACATATGTCTTTCTTTTGGGCTACTTTTATGTTAAGTTGGAAGGATGTACATGTACTATTGTTGACATCAGGACATCTTTGGATTTATATTTTGGTAAACTTTCCGCTGTTTGTAAATTATAATGACTAAAATATGTATCCAAAGGTGTTACCTTATTTATTTCTCTAGTTTATTTTAATTTCTTTAAAAAAAATATATATATATACACCCTCACTTTGAAAAACTGGGTGTTACACTGTGTGTCTGCCTCTGAAGATCCAATATGCCTCCGAAGATTCAGCATGCCTCTGGAGTTTCAGAAGATTTAGCATGCCTCTGATGAACAGTAACTTTAGATTTAATTATAAGTCACACAGTGTACCTCTAACTACCAAGAAAGCAAAGTATAAACATCTTACTCCAACAATTAAGTCGTATAGTGTAGAAGAAAAGTCAATGTCTTTGATGGAAAGTCAATGATTCTCATAAAAGATAAATTTCACTTAGCCGATTTAGAACTCCTGGAATTCCAAGCTTAGGCATGAATCCGTTAATGCTTCATTTAATCAAGTGTATCAAGGAAGTTTCATGAAGAATTAATTTCAACGCATATCTAGACATTATTCACTCAAAAAAGTTTTAGAAGATTTGCCCATGCAAGATTTGGAAATAATTAACTAACAAACGATCATATTCTCAAATTGTATCAATCAAGCTTAATCTTGTTGAAGATCTTTGTTTACCACCCTACCATATAGATACAATTCAAAATTCTTGAGGGACAAAATTGAAACCCTAATTTTTCCTATAAATAGCATTCAAAGCAAAAATGAACAAAAAAATGTTAACGAACTCACAAACTCAGAAATCCTCAAAACCAAAGCTATTCAGAAAACCTCAAGAGCTCAATATTTTCTAAGTATTTAGAGTTTATGGTTTAAAGTTCTAGAAAATTACTCGTTCAAATAAAAATATTATGAGTGTTGTAGTTTGGAAAAATCATTGTATAAAATATTCTTAGTAAAACCAAAACCAAACTAGTTCCAATATCTTGTAACCCGGCCCAATAGTGACTTTAGTTTGCCTCTAACAATATATGGATCTCAGGTTGTATAGAGAAGACTTGATTTGTAGGGTTAATGTGTGGTTTTCCTCAAAAATTATGTAGGTTCAGGTTGTTTTGAGAAGACTGACTTGTAGGGTCAAGTGTTGTTGTAATTCAAGTTTTGAATTAGTGGATAAATCCTTTGTAAGGGGACTGGACGTAGCTTCTAAGTTGGTGGTGAATAAATATAATATTTGGTGTGTTATATTTTACTTATGAATTACTTATTTTGTTGCTACCTTTGATCCTTTAAAATAGTTAACTTACCAGAACCAGAATTAGTTTAAGAATTTATAAAGAAAAAAAATTAGATAAACATAATTTAACCCCTTTCTTGTGTTTAGTCACCTTCAATTGGTATCAAAGCTCGATCTCAAAGTTGAGAACTTTACAACGTTTCAGGAAAGATCCAAGGATTCAACAGGTCTGGATTAGGTGAAGAACTTGTTGGAAGAAACATCAACATACCACCTCAATTTGATGGAGAACATTTTGAGTACTAAAGGACAGACTGGGGAGTTTCTTTATTTCACAAGATCCTGAACTTTGGGACTTGGTAGAAGATGGTTATACTACTCCAACAATAGAAGATGGTACTGACATTTCAAGAAATGAGATGAATGCTAATCAAAAGAAGATGTATAAGATGCATCATAAGTCCAAAACATTCATGGCAAATGCAATCACTTTCATGGAGATTGACAAGTGCACCAACAAGGAGACAACAAAGAGCATTTATGATAATTTGATCCTGAATTATGAAGGAAGCAAGCAGCTTCAAGAGGCAAAGGCTAATCTTCTGGTCAAAAAGTATGAGTTATTTCAGATTGAGGAAGACGAAAACAATGAGACTATGTTTTCCAGATTTCGAACCTTGATCTCAAAGTTAATAGTACTTGAAAAGTGCTATACATCTGTTAATCATGTCAAGAAAATCCTAAGTCTGCCCAGCAAATGGAGATCTAAGATCACTGTCATTCAGAAAGAAAGATACTCTTAAATTGGAGGAATTAATTTGCTCCCTCCGATTTCATGAGATTGAACTTGCAGAGGATGCGCCCAAAAAGAAGCAGAAGATTTTTGTTCTAAAGACCAAGATGAAGAAAGCTTTACAAGCAACAACTAAATCGAAGGATGACTAAGGGATCAAAATTAAGATTTAAAGGAAGATTTTGCATCCATATCAAGAAGAATTCATATGATGTGGCACAAGAAGATGAAATATATCCCTCAAAAAGGTTCCAAGCAGTCCAACACAAGAAATGGTGAAAAATATGATAAGAAAAGCATCATCTGCTTTAGATGCAATGAACATGGACATGTCAAGTTAGAATGTCCAAATCTGAAGAAAGGGAAGTTTAACAGGAAACATTCAAACTCCAAGAAGAAAGTTCTGATGGTCATATGGGATATGGCTGATGCAGACCCTGACACTGACTATAGAAGTGAGTCTTTAGATGAAGAAATAAAGGTATTTTTTTATCTGACTCATCGTGAATTGATTTTTGTTATTGATTCTCTAAATAAAAATCACATCACATTAAAATCGAGCGCTCTTAAAAAAACAAATGAAAATTTAATTGAAGAAGCTGATAGTCTTAAAAATGACTTAGCTAGACATAAAAAGGAAAACTTAATTCTACAAAAAAATCATGGCTCTAAACCATCATAATATACTATATGCAACTCTGACAAATATGAAGTAGCTTTTCAAGATTTTATTGCTAATAGTTTAGAAAGAAGTAAGTTTGCCTCTATGATTTATGGTGTTAGTAGAAATGGAAAAAGAGGAATAGTATTTGAAGAAACAATAATTGAACCAAAATCAACTCCCTCTAATATTTTATGTATTGTCTTCCCTAAGAAATGTCACTCTAAAACATCTTGTCCTATGCTAATCAAATTTAAAGACAAGTGGCTTTTCAAGGCTAACAAACTATAACCAACCAAATGTGGGTACCCAAGATAAAATTGTATATGTTTCAGATGTTCTCAATAGCCAAGTTGAAACACTAGTCATGGTATCTGGACAGTGGATGCTCGCGACTTATGACGGGAGAAAGGACTATGTTCCAAAATCTAACTTTGATCAACAGAGGCTTAGTGACTTTTGGAGGAAAGCAGAAAGGTCATCTCATTGTACACGGCATAGTTGGTAAAAATTCCTTAACTTCTATAAATAATGTACTATTAGTAAAGAGACTAAAACATAAACTATGTGGCATAAGTCAATTAAGTGATAGTGGTTATAACATTGTCTTTAATCAAAAGTCTTGTAGAGCTATAAGTCAAAATGATGGCTATGTTCTATTTACTAGCCAAATGCAAGGGAACCTTTATAAAACCAACCTTTTTAACTTAGCACCACAAAAGGCCATATGCTTTGTGTTTGTGAGCAATGAGCAACTGATTTGGCACACGAGATTAGGTAACGCCAATTTGAGGTTAATCCCAAAATCATACAAATAATAATTTGTCATAGGCTTACCAAATCTTAAGTTCAAATCATAAGTCCTTTGTGAAGCAGATCAAGTAGGGAAACAAACTAAGAGTTCTTTTGGATCAAAGAATATTGTTTCCACAAGCAGACCCTTGGAGCTTCTACACTTTGACATTTTTGGTCCAGTTAAAATTGCCTCGTTGAATAGTAAAGAGTATAGATTGGTCATTGTTGATGATTACTCTAGATGGACTTGGGTTAAGTTCCTTAAACACAAGGATGCGTTTCATAAGGTTTCCACTACCTTTTGCAGACAAGTGAAAAATGAGAAGCATTTCTCTATAGTAACTATACGTAGTGATCATGGTGGAGAGTTTGAGAACAAACTCTTTTAGCAATTCTGTGAAGAGAGTGGTATATTATACGATTTATCATCCCCTAGAACACCTCAGTAGAATGGTATTGTGGAAAGAAAGAATTGTACTATGATGTACGAAAGAACAGAGTATGTATCAAATCTATTTTGAATAAGACTCCTTATGAATTGTGGAAAGATAAAAAAGCCCAACATTTCTTACTTTCATCAATTTGGTTGTGTATGCCATGTTTTAAATACTAAAGATAACCTTGACAAGTTTGACCCTCGTTTAGAAAAGTGTATCTTCCTTGGATACTCTGAAAGATCCAAAGCTTATAGAGTGTTCAATAGGGAGACTCACCTAGTGGAAAAGTCAATACATGTTAATTTTGATGACCAATAGCTTCACTCTTAAAAGTCAAAGCAAGTTGAAGATATTGCAGGTTTATTGGAACCAGAGGAAACAGGAAAGTCAGAGGACACAAACAAATAAGAAGATAAAGAAAAATTAGAGAAACATGATAAAATCTCATAAGATGAATTTGATCAAGTCAAAACTAGTCAAGTTAGTTCAGAAGCTAAAACTAGATGCAAGTACAAGTTATCTCATCCAGAGACTCTGATTATTGGCGATGCAAATGATTCTCTATAGACCAGATCATCACTGAAAAATACATATATGTTTAGTCTACTCTCCTCAATTGAACTTACCTCAACTGTTGAAGTACTGACGGATAATGGTTGGATACATGCAATGCAAAAATAGCTTAAGGAATTTAAATGAAATGGCGTTTGAGATCTAGTACCTAGACCAGAGGATAAGAGATCCATTGGAACCAAGTGGGTATTCAGGAACAAATCAAATGAAAAAGGAGAAATTGTTAGGAACAAGGTTAGATTGGTTGCACAAGGGTATAGACAACAAGAAAGTATTGATTACACGGAGACATTTCCTCTATTGGAACCAAGTTAGTTTTCCACTTAGAGTTTTGATGTTAACAAAAGTATTTTATGAGAACAACAAAAATGCTTCATTAAATGTGAAAATAATGGACGAAAAAAATCATAGGAAGGTACTAGATGAAGCGACTAGAGGATATCCACCAAAGGATATCATCAAAGGAAGTCACCAGAGGAAGTAAAGAGGTCAGAGGAAACGAAATAAAATTAGTTAATGAAATGTACACTCTGGAAAAGAACATGGATCTGCCTCTAAAGGTTATGAAGATTGTCTTTAATGTCTGGGGTCTAAAGATTAGGTCTAATAGTGTGTTTCTATGTCTGCCTCTAAAGACTCAGTGTGCTTATGGAAGCTCAGAGTATTTCTATATGCCCTGATGAAAGGTTTTTCTACATGCTCTGATGAACAATATTTCTACATGTTGTGATGAACAATAGTTTTGCATGCTCTGATGAACAATATTTATGCATGCTTTGATTAACATTATTTAGCATGCCTATGATGAACAATAACTTCAGCATGCCTCTGAAGTCTAAAGCCACTTTTCAAGTCTGCCTCTGAAGCCTATGTTCTACTAAATTTGATCATTGCAACACGCTCCAAAATGTTGCCTCTGAAGTTGCAATGACGTTGAATATTACATGTTCCAAAGTGTTGCTTTTAAAGCTGAAATAATTATGATAAACACACAAAGGTGAAGTTTCTCATGCCACTAATTCTAAGTCACACAGCTTTGCATCTGCCTCTAACTCTGATTATTCAAGAAACACAACATCTTACTCCAACAATCAAGTCAATGATTCTAATGGAGAAAATTCAACGACTCCTCTTAGTAGTTTTTAATAAAATGAGAAGTTGTCTTGTGGTTGTCTATCATAGTAAAAATTACTTCATTTTTAATTAAAAAAAATTAATTATAAAAAATAATTTTTTTGAGAAGTCACTAAAAGTAACATCTCAAAAATTTAGTTTAGATTATTTTTTTAGATTTTCATTTTTATTAAAAACTGTAACAAACAGTTGCAAATTTTTAAAAGTGATTATTTTACTTAAAAAAAACGATTATTTAAAATAAAAATTGTAACAATTACACTCCTAATCTATATAAATCTAATTTTTATATGTATCAAAATATTATGTCTATTGTAAGAGAACTTTACAATTAGATATATGAAAAAAGTTATAAGTGTAAAATGACAACATATTTTGGTAATTAATGAAACGATAAGTCAAAGTTTATATTATTGGGAAATGTCATATATACCAATTTCCATATTTATGGTTCACAACAGACATTAACCAAATTTTAATACGCTTCCTCCAAAATGATATTGTCTCATCTTAGATATTTATGTTTATAGGGTCCAAATAAGTATGGTATACCGAATTTTTCATAATTGAAATAATACAATAGAAAATTGAAGAATCAATTATTCGTTTGAAAAAGACTATGATTCTTCTCATTTTTGTTAGGGGGTGTTTAAAACATCTGAGAGAGTTGGATAAAAAATTTCGAGGCCATGACGGAACATGAAGATGACCTTGTTAGTTTCAAAAGAAAAAATTTAAAGCCATAACACCAATACGTTACTAGAAACCATAATTCGATAAAATGCCAAAAAAGCAAAATAAGGGGGTTAGATGAACATCTATCCTATATGATAATGTACAAAACTGCAACTCAAAATTTCACATTGGACTTAATGAATCAAATGTAGGCCATAGCCAAACCAATCTAGATGGGAACTAAGATACAATGAATCTCTTTAATGTGATATGAAAGTAAGAACTCTAAGAATGTTTGTATACAATTATTAAGAATGTTTCTCATTGTACCAAAAAAAAAATGTTTCTCAATTACTAAAATATGATGGACTTATTCTTGATGGACCTATTCTTCCGTAAAATCAGTTTTACTTTGATAGTTGCTATTTTCTCTCTATTTAGTTAATAAACATGCCTATTATTTAGGTTTGAAAAATTCTTTGATCAGTTTTACATGGGTGTAAACCTAACATCCTTTTAAGTTGTAAAGGCTATTTAAGCCAAGTATTTTCATTGAATAATAAAGTGATTTTAGCTCTCAGCAAATATTGAGTCTGTACTTTAGTGTGTGAATTCTAGTTTCTACAATTGGTATCAGAGCCTCACCAAGAGGCCTGATCTAGAGAGTGAGAGAAACACGAGTGAATCTGAGAGAAAAAAAAACAAAAAAAAACAAAAAAAAACAAAAAAAAGAAGAAAAAAAAGGGAGTGTGAAAAATGTCAAATGAAGGACAAAACTTGTTGAGTATTCCCAAGTTCGATGGTGATTACGATCACTGGAGTATGTTGATGGAGAATTTACTTCGTTCCAAGGAGTGGTGGCATCTCATTGATCCAGGATACGTCGAGTTGGGTGCAGATGCAGTGGAGAGTGATGCCCAGAAGACGGCAAGAGCAGAGCTGAAACTAAAAGATCTGAAAGTCAAAAATTATCTATTCGCAGCCATAGATAAAAGCATTCTGAAGACAATCCTGCAGAAAGACACATCTGCACAGCTTTGGGAATCAATGAGAAGAAAATATCAAGGAAGTGAGAGAGTACAAAGAGCCCAATTGCAAGCTCTCAGAAGAGAATTTGAAATCCTGGAAATGAAAGAAGGAGAATCCATTGTCGAATATTTCTCCAGAGTCATGATGGTGGCAAACAACATGCGCAATAATGGAGAGGCAATGCAAGACATTCAGATTGTGGAGAAGATTCTGCGGACTCTCACCGAAAGGTTCAATTACATAGTTGTCTCTATAGAGGAATCAAAAGACATAAACTGCCTCTCAGTTGATGAACTTCAAAGTTCACTCATTGTCCATGAACAAAAGTTCCGAAGAAAGATCAATGAAGAAGAGTAGGTGCTTAACGTGACTCAAGAGGAGAGAAGCGGAAGAGGAAGAGGCAGGAGCACGTTTGGAGGATATCGAGGACGGGGACGAGGGAAACCATCACCAGCTTACAAAGCAGCAATAGAGTGCTTCAAGTGTCACAAAAAAGGACACTTCCAATACGAATGTCCAGAGTGGGAAAGAAGGGCCAACTTTGCTGAATTAGAGCATGAAGATGAGTTATTACTAATGGCATACGTTGAAGAAAAGAAAGCAACAAGAGAAGAAATCTGGTTCTTGGACTCTGGATGCAGCAATCACATGAGTGGAAATAAGGAGTGGTTTACAGACTTTAATAAGGGCTTCAAGCAAACAGTGAAATTGGGAAATGACAGTCGTATTGCAGTGATGGGAATAGGAAGTGTGCGATTGTGTATAGATGGCATCGTTCAGGTAATCACCAATGTTTATTATATTCCTGAACTCAAGAATAATTTGTTAAGTGTTGGGTAGTTACAAGAGAAGGGGCTCACCATATTGATTCAAAATGGCACCTGCAAAGTGTTTCATCCTAGTAGAGGATTAATCATGCATTCATATATGAGTGGAAATAGAATGTTTTATTTCCTGGCGGAGATGGTATCAACTCTACCTAAATGTATGCAAGTTGAAGCTGATGATGAATCACGACTATGGCATTCACGGTTTGGACATCTCAACTACAAGGGACTCAGAACTCTTGCATATCGGCGAATGGTTGAAGGGCTGCCTACTGTGAAAACTCCACAGAAGCTGTGCACACATTGTCTCATCGGGAAGCAGCACCGAGATCCCATTCCTAAAAGAAATTTATGGAGAGCAACACACAAATTGCAGCTTGTTCACTCAGACATTTGTGGTCCTATTAGCCCAGTTTCCAGCAGCAATAAAAGGTATATCCTAAGTTTTATTGATGACTTTACACGTAAAACTTGGATATATTTTTTGAATCAGAAATCAGAAGCATTGGAGGCTTTCAAAGGATTCAAAACATGGGCTGAAAAAGAGGCTGGAACAAGCATCAAGTGTTTGAGAACAGATAGAGGAGGCGAGTATAACTCAAAGGAGTTTACAGACTTTTGCAGCATTCATGGGATCACTCGACAACTAACGGCAGCATACACTCCCCAACAAAATGGTGTTGTTGAGCGGAAGAACATGACCATCATGAATATGGTGCGCTCCATGTTGTCTGAGAAACAAATGCCGAAGGAATTCTGGGCTGAAGCAGCAAATTGGTCGATTCACATTCTTAACAGATGTCCAACAACAGCTCTTGAAAACATGACTCCACAAGATGCATGGACTGGCTGCAAACCAAGAGTGATCACTTCCGAGTATTCGGATGTCTTGCTCATGTACATGTTCCAGATCAGAGAAGAAGAAAGCTAGATGACAAAAGTAAAGCACACATTTTTCTTGGTGTGAGCAAGGAGTCCAAAGCATACAAACTCTTTGATCCTATTACAAAGAAAATAACAATCAGCAGAGATGTAAAATTTGAAGAAAATGCATGCTGGAAGTGGGAACAAAGCAAAGGAGAAGTGCAATCAGATGTACTAGACTGGGGAGATAAAAATTCAAACGCTAACAAAGAGTTAGAGTTAGAAGAAGACTCTAATTCTAACAATACAAGTAACACAGTCTCGCAAACAGGAGGAAACTCCTCCACAACCTCATCAGGTGGAAGCGAACCAAGCTCGCCTGAAGGAAGATCTCGGAGAGCTCCTGCATGGATGTTAGAATACACAACTAGAGAAGGACTTTCAGAGGAGGAAAAAGAAGCAATGATGTTGATAACAGAAGAAGATCCAGTCGCATACAATGAAGCTGCGAAAGAAAAAAAATGGAGAGATGTGATGGCTAAAGAGATTGATTCGATAGAGAAAAATGGCACGTGGAGACTCACAACCTTGCCGAGTGGAGTCAAAGCTATTGGAGTTAAATGGGTTTTTAAAACCAAGCTTAACGAACATGGTAATGTAGAGAAGCACAAAGCCAAATTGGTGGCCAAGGGATATGCGCAACAATATGGGATTGACTACATAGAGGTGTTTGCTCCGGTGGCTCGTCTTGATACAATAAGACTTATCTTGGCAACTGCAGCTCAAAACAAGTGGGAAGTATACCAGTTAGATGTCAAGAGTGCATTCCTTCAAGGAGAACTTGAAGAAGAGGTGTATGTACAACAACCTACTGGCTTTGAGAAGAAGGGAGAAGAAGAAAAGGTATATAAGCTAAATAAAGCTTTATACGGACTGAAACAGGCTCCGCGAGCATGGTACAGCCGCATTGAATCCTACTTCGTTCGAGAGGGCTTCGAAAGGTGTGCTTCTGAACATACGCTCTTTACAAAAGAAAATGAGGGAGGTAAATTCCTAATTGTCAGTCTTTACGTTGATGATTTGATTTATACTGGGAATAGTAAAAGTATGTGTGAGGAATTTAAGATGTCAATGATGCATGAATTTGACATGTCTGATTTGGGAAAGATGAGTTATTTTCTTGGCGTGGAAGTTATACAAAATTCGAAGGGGATATTCATATGTCAAAGAAAGTATGCGAGAGAAGTGTTGGCAAAGTTTGGCATGTCTGATAGCAAACTCGTTGGAAATCCTATTGTGTCAGGCACAAGGCTTTCCAAAGATGAGAAGGGAACTAAGATCGACTCAACCATGTTCAAGCAAGTTGTTGGAAGCTTGATGTACTTGACAGCAACGAGATCAGACATTATGTTTGGAGTGAGTTTGATTAGCAGATATATGTCATCTCCAACTGAGGAGCATTGGTGTGCAGCAAAGAGGATATTAAGATACATTAATGGTACAATTGAAATGGGAATTCTTTACAAAGGAGAAAGCATCACAAACTTGGTGGCATACACAGACAGCGACTTTGCAGGAGATCTTAATGACAGGAAGAGTACTTCTGGGTTTGTATTTTTGCTTGCAGGAGGTGCAGTTTCTTGGTCATCAAAGAAGCAGCCTGTGGTTACATTATCTACCACCGAAGCTGAGTACATTGTCGCAGCTTCTTGCGCATGTCAATACATTTGGCTTATGAGGTTACTCGAAAAACTCGGGCATAAAGGAGAATAAGGCAGACTAATGTACTGTGACAACAGTTCAACAATACAATTGTCAAAGCATTCCGTGTTCCATGGCAAGAGTAAACACATAGATGTGAAGTTTCATTTTTTGAGAGACTTGGTGAATGAAGGAACTGTGAAATTGAAGTACTGCAATACCCAGAATCAGATTGCAGATATTATGACAAAACCATTGAAGAAAGAACAATTTATCAAGCTACGAGAGATGTTGGGGTTGATGTCTGCAATAGAAGTAAGCTGATTTACTTACAGTATTCAGCTTAAAGGAGGGATTGATGGACTTATTCTTGATGGACCTATTCTTCCGTAAAATCAGTTTTACTTTGATAGTTGCTATTTTCTCTCTATTTAGTTAATAAACATGCCTATTATTTAGGTTTGAATAATTCTTTGATCAGTTTTACATGGGTGTAAACCTAACATCCTTTTAAGTTGTAAAGGCTATTTAAGCCAAGTATTTTCATTGAATAATAAAGTGATTTTAGCTCTCAGCAAATATTGAGTATGTACTTTAGTGTGTGAATTCTAGTTTCTACAAAATATTACTTCTTTCTTTTTTGACAAATCTTTTTACTTGTAAGCATCACATGTACCTCTTCTTTGTACATCATAAATAATTGATCAATTAAAGCTTTTGCCAACACAATCGTTGATGCAATGCCACAAACATGGAAAGCCAACAATGCAATATGTAAAATTAGACGCAAAATTAGTTGACATTCAAATATATATTAATCAGAACAATATCCACATGTAGAAAAAGAAAGTAAACCCTTCAATGCAAACTTATAAAATTAAGATTTCAAATGAATTACTTTTGATCTCACGTAGGTAGTTCGGTTGGTGGACTAAGGAATGTTGAAGGAGTTATAAGAAGCTCTCGTGTTCAAACTCGGACAAACTAACTTAGTTACTAATTTACCAACATTTAACTATAGAAAATGAACAACTCTTGATTAGGAAACATTGAACTCAAACTAAATCATCAAGTTGAATAATAGATGGGGCACACCTTAATCCACAACAACTTTGTATGATAGTGAGGTTATGTGCAACAACGAGTTTTGTGTCGTATACATAGTCATCGATGGATAATAGGAATTTTGTGAGAGGTAGATAGACACAAGAGTGAGAGTCGTGAGGCAAAGAGAGAGAGACATGAGACATAGAGAGATAATATAGGTATGAAGATGAGATGGCAAGACGCAAGAGTGGGAGAGAGGGGCACGAGATCAATGACGACGAAAGTTTTATGTGAAAAAGTGACTTTATTTTTATTTTATTTTTTCTTTTGTTTTTATTTTATTAATTTATTTTATTTTTAATTTTCTGTTTGAATAATCACAAAAGAGTTGACACACACATAGAACGTTATTTTTCAGAGTAAACTATCTTTTTTTTAAGTTTTGAAATTGGAAATTTAAGTTAATTTGGGATCTTTAATACTCTCTTAAGAGCATCTCCAACGGCAGCCAAAATGAGTTCGTCCGCCAGTGTGTAATTACTTAACTTTCAGTTTTTTGTGGGTTCACCATTGGAGTTGTACCAAGGTGTCATCAAGGTACTCTCAAGAAGGAACGGTGTTTCACAATTTAATAATAATAAAATTATAATCGCTATCTTTTATTAATTTATTAATAATAATAAATTTATTATTTTTTATTAATTTATAGTCGTTAACTTCTTTTTAATTTATTAAATAATAATAATTTTGTAACCATTAGTTTTTTTAGTTAATATACCACCGTTAACCTTTTTTTTTTCTTTTAATTACGATTGTTAGTTCACTAATAGAAACAATTTGTTACTCGTACTTTTTCTTCATAATTTTTGTTTCAGAAGTTTAACTAAGTTTTTATTAACGGTACTTTTTAATTTATTTTGTATTTTAAATTTTTATTTTGATTTTAATTTTAATTTTAAGTTTTATTTTAATTTTAAATTAAAATAATGTATAATAATATTAATTAGAATATTTAAAGTAATATTTTAAATTATAATAAAATTAAATATTAATGTATAAATTAAAGTAATGAAATATAATATAATTTTTTAAAAATTTAAACCGTAAAAAATGAATGAGTTGATTTAGGGTGATGTGGCATAGTAGAACTTGAATCATCCTGAGTTCATAGTTGGAATAGAAAAAGGCACCGTTGGAGATGTTCTAAGTTGTCTAACATTAATTAAAATGTTCTTTAAATTTTTTAAGAAAAAAAACTCTTAATAATAAAATAAATATTTTAACTAATATTAAACAATTTAAAAAAATAAATTAATATTTAATAAATTTAATATCTCATATTCATTTGTATTTACATTTTCACGATATAAAACCATGATTTAGTGGTTATTTTAAATATCGATATCCAAATACCACTACTCATTACAATATCAGGAGCATCCACATGAGCCAAACTCTAGATAAGAAAAAAATCTACACATCAATGGACAACAAATCTTAACAAAACATTACATATCCTAAATAAAAATAAAAAAAATAACACAAAAACAATGGCCACCATTTTCTCATCACCACCACCCATTTTCTCCTCCTCAACCACCACCAACACCACAACAACCACTACACCAAAACCACCATCCAAACCTCATCTCTCTTTCAAACACCAACAACCTCTAACCACAACTTTAACAGCCGCAGCAGCCATAGCCACAATCCTCACATCATCACCTTCATTAGCAGCAGAATCCTCCACCTACAATCTCTACTACGGCACCGCCGCAAGCGCCGCAAACTACGGCGGCTATGGCGGAAACTCAAACAAAAAAGACTCAGCTGAATACATCTACGACGTTCCAGAAGGATGGAAAGAACGTTTAATTTCAAAAGTTGAAAAGGGTACAAATGGAACAGATAGTGAATTCTATAACCCAAAGAAGAGAAAAGAGAAAGAGTATTTAACTTTCCTTTCTGGGTTTCGTCAATTAGCACCAAAAGATGCTGTTTTGAACAACTTGGCACTTTCTGATGTGGATTTACAGGATTTGATCGGTAGTGCTGAGAAAGTTAGTTCTGAAGAAGTGAAAGATGAAAAGGGTCAAGTTTATTATGTTTATGAGATTGATGGTGTTGCTACTCATAGTTTGATTTCTGTTACTTGTGCTAATAATAAGCTTTATGCTCATTTTGTTAATGCTCCTACTCCTGAGTGGAATAGAGATAAGGATCTTCTTACTCATGTTCACAAGTCTTTTAAGACTGTTGGATAATGTTTTTTACATATATAGATAATTATAAATGTGGTTGTTTAACAATGGATATTGTATGATGATGAGAATGGTGTCTTGTGATGAATTTGAATTTGAAACTTTCTTTACATGTCAACTTGTTTGCATCTATGCTGGAATTTGCTTCAATTTATGGTTAAATTTAGTTTCTGTGATAGTTATTTGTTGCTTAACAGTACCTTTTTTTTTTTATATTGCCTTTGAGCTCTATAGCACTGGCACGTGTTCTAGTATCTCCCACGGTCCTTCTCTTTCTCTTCAATTCTCTAAATATCATTCTAAACTTCGTTGAATCCGTTCATGAAATAGAACTTAACTGCTAGTTGGCTACAAATCATTAACTGCTAGTTGGCTACAAATCATTAACAAATCAGTAGTAACAACAAATACACAACTGTAACATTACAGAAAGAATAAAATAATTGATTATATTAACAATGAAATAAATGAAGCTTGAGTCAAATAAAATAAAATAAGTAAATGAAGCCGTCCAATAAAACTCAACTTTTCTTTTTTATTTTTTGTTTATTAATCTTTCACCGGTAACACTTATAAAAACAAAAAGCAGTGAAACAGATTCTCCGGCAATAAAAAAGACCATAATCCACCCTAACCACCCACATCAACTGTGGATAATCCCCCATATATCTCGATTACACTCTTCTCACCTTCAATCCAACAAAATCAACGTTCTCCTCTTCTGTAGCTTCAACCTTAGACCAAATATAGACATTATTAAACGCAGCCTACTACCTACATAGGCAACTTAGTCTCTAAATATTCAAATATCCTCCATGTACAGAATAAAAATTCAGAAATTAAACCAGGTGTCTCCTTAGATTAATATATTTTTACTAAATTTTGTGCTATATTAGATATGAAGACTCTGATGTGACACTAGTTTACCACCATCTCAATAATTGAATTACGTGGTACCCAAGCCATCTGACTTAGATTGTGTTCTAATGTAGGTCAGACCACGAGTAGCAGGAATGGCAATATTGGTGGTATTCACGGACGAATTACTGTCAGCTGGACTACCCTGAGCATCCCGCTTCCATTGCATGCTCCTTGCACCCAGTTTTAATGGGGGTCGGGGTCTAAATGAACCAGGAATACCTCTTGCAAAGGGAGGTCTGGGAAACCTGGCAGCTGAAAATGGAGATCCCCTAATGACGCGTGGCCATGTCGTGGTTGGAGCTAATTCTTGATTGGCAGCACTTTTCTTTACAACCTGCAATAGATATAAGTAAATGCAAGCAATTAAGTTCTCCACCTGGTCTTTATCTTAAAATTTATGTAAATAAGAAAATCAAGTACACGTCATTTTTTTTTATCACATGCATTTTCATATCAAGCCGGCATTTTCATGATACTAAATGACATACAATACAATACAAACAATTTTCGGCCTTTTGCAAACCCAACTGCAACAAGATAACTGAAAACTAACTACTATGACAAAACTATTAGGATCTAGCAAACTCAACCCCCTTCTATGTTGGAGGAAGTTCACACTGTTAGCAGCCAAATATTGCTTCCTATGGGCGCTTGTAGAACTCTCTTCGGTATTTATTTTTAAGCAAAAATATTTAAATTTACTAAATAAAAATTAGTTAACTGCAATTTGTTTTACTAAAACTGCATTTTGTCATAAGAAAAGGAGTGGAATTAAGCAAAAGAATGAGGCAATCTAATGTCTCCCAAGTCCGGGCAACAATTAGCCACTCGATAGGCATGAACAACATATGTCCTCTAGTCGGGATGTTGGAGGATAAGAATGATCTCTTGAAGAAGAGCAACCCTAGTAGAGAACCCCGAAAATACCACGTTGACAATGGTAGTTGAGTCTTATTCAAACAGTTAAATACCATGTTGACAATGGTAGTTGAGTCTTATTCAAAGGAAGGAGATGAATGGCCTAAATTGGCAACCAAGGCTGGGCAACAATCAGCCACTCGATAGGCATGAACAACATATGTCCTCTAGTCAGGATGTTGGAGGATAAGAATGATCTCTTGATGAGGTTGAAGAGCAACCCTAGTAGAGAACCCCGAAAATACCGTGTTGACAATGGTAGTTGAGTCTTATTCAAACAGTTACACCACATTACTACAATTAATATATCTAGCTAGGTTAATTAATACAAAGCCTTAAAGCCCAAAGCTCTTCCTGTAACTGACAGAGTACGGAAAGCATAACAGGAAGCAATGTAGTTAAATGGCAGCCATGGCGTGGCATATTTTTTTATGAAGGCAATAGATCGTTCGTGAAGGGATGCCCATCATGGCGGCTCCATAGGCCACAATGGCATGATTATATGGCTGATTTTTAGCCTTCCTCCATATTCTACCACCCGCAATCGACAACATTGACACTAGGCCAATAGTGACAGCGAGAAAGAAGTTGGAGCCGCCCCCGGTGATATGAAAGAGATTGTAGGGACTCATACAAGTCATGTGGACAAATAAGTTCATTGCAAGATACATGCAGGACAAGCAATGAATCTTTTGAGCTGGAGATTGCAACCTTCTATAACTGTAACTTGTCCATGGCAAAGCAAGCCTCATCCATGGACCTCTCATACAATTCCATCAAAAGTGTTGGAGGAACGAAGAGTCTCTTGCACAGCGAAGCATGGCATGGAGCAAATGGGGCAGTTCTATTGCTGCGGGAAAATCTTTTGTAGCACCACTCTGCGTCCTGACACTAGTCGAGACCCCCTCATACATACATATCTTTGATAGCTCAAATATAGGCGATCATAACCTCTATCTTCTCTACGGCCGCCAAAAATCTCCCTACACGGGCAATAAATCCTCTGCATCCAAAGGCCCCAACTCTAACAGTGGCTAGATGTCCTCCATACGTAGATATCTCTGAATGTTCTCCATACTTAGATATGGCAATGAATAAGGTATGGTATGGGTAGACACTATAATACTCGTTTTCATACTTGTATTTTACAAGTCTCCTCATCGATAACCTTAGTAAGGCCCAAGATTGTCAAACGCATGCTAGATCTTGATATCGTACAATCTCACGAGTTGTTCACCCTTAACCGTGCTGAGGCGGTGGGAAGATCAAAAGGGCCGGCGCTAGATCGATCTCACGCGTTGTTCACCCTCAACCGTGTCGGAGAGGTCGCAAGATCGTAGGAGCAATGCTTTTCTCTTGTGTTGGGTGAACTTTTCTACCCATTAGACTCGGTTCACGGCAAAAATTTCCTGACCCAGTTTTCCATCCACCACCCTCACTTTCCGAGAAGAAAGAAGATACAAGAAGAAATGAAAGATGAGGCTGAAAAATGCAGTATGGCAGTAGTGGCAGAAGATGAAGTTTCAATTTTAGGGTTTCTACACTCGTCTCATAACGGGCCAGTTATAAAACTAAAATAGGCCAAGTAGAGTGTTGCCCAAAATACTTCAAAAGTAATAGGTTTAATTGCAATTTCAGTCCCTATATTTTTAGCAATGCACAAAATCGGTACCTCTATTTTAAAATGACAGTTTTGGTTCTTCATTCTAATTTTTTAACTAAATCAGTCTCTCTATTTTAGTATATCATACGATGATGTAAAATAATTAACACTTATGAAATTGCAATAAAACTTTCTAAAATCTTAACTTTAGAAATTTTTTTTTTTTGGAATTTAATTAATGACATATGAATAATGAACGAATCTAGATGGTTCTATATCATGAAATCTTATGCCACATCATTTAAAATATATCAAATCATCATTTTTTAATTCAAAAATCTAAAAGGATAAAAATTGTCGAATATTAAAATAGGGGAACTAATTTCATGAATTGGTGAAAATAGAGGGACCAAAACTGTAATTACACCAAAATAATATTAAATGTATTGGTAAATAAATTGAACTCATTAATAGTTAAAAACTAATCTAATCTGAACTCATAATTACTTAAAAACTAATATAACCTATATTAATAAATAAAAAATGAAACAAGAAAAGAAATTATTTATATATATAGTATAAATTACTTTTTTTATTCAATCACAGTATAAATTACTTACAATTAAATATATTTTCATGTAACTTAAAATAAATATTTTAATGTAACTTATTTAATATATATTTGTAAGTTCACCCTTAACCGTGCTGAGGCGGTGGGAAGATCAAAAGGGCCGGCGCTAGATCGATCTCACGCGTTGTTCACCCTCAACCGTGTCGGAGAGGTCGCAAGATCGTAGGAGCAATGCTTTTCTCTTGTGTTGGGTGAACTTTTCTACCCATTAGACTCGGTTCACGGCAAAAATTTCCTGACCCAGTTTTCCATCCACCACCCTCACTTTCCGAGAAGAAAGAAGATACAAGAAGAAATGAAAGATGAGGCTGAAAAATGCAGTATGGCAGTAGTGGCAGAAGATGAAGTTTCAATTTTAGGGTTTCTACACTCGTCTCATAACGGGCCAGTTATAAAACTAAAATAGGCCAAGTAGAGTGTTGCCCAAAATACTTCAAAAGTAATAGGTTTAATTGCAATTTCAGTCCCTATATTTTTAGCAATGCACAAAATCGGTACCTCTATTTTAAAATGACAGTTTTGGTTCTTCATTCTAATTTTTTAACTAAATCAGTCTCTCTATTTTAGTATATCATACGATGATGTAAAATAATTAACACTTATGAAATTGCAATAAAACTTTCTAAAATCTTAACTTTAGAAATTTTTTTTTTTTGGAATTTAATTAATGACATATGAATAATGAACGAATCTAGATGGTTCTATATCATGAAATCTTATGCCACATCATTTAAAATATATCAAATCATCATTTTTTAATTCAAAAATCTAAAAGGATAAAAATTGTCGAATATTAAAATAGGGGAACTAATTTCATGAATTGGTGAAAATAGAGGGACCAAAACTGTAATTACACCAAAATAATATTAAATGTATTGGTAAATAAATTGAACTCATTAATAGTTAAAAACTAATCTAATCTGAACTCATAATTACTTAAAAACTAATATAACCTATATTAATAAATAAAAAATGAAACAAGAAAAGAAATTATTTATATATATAGTATAAATTACTTTTTTTATTCAATCACAGTATAAATTACTTACAATTAAATATATTTTCATGTAACTTAAAATAAATATTTTAATGTAACTTATTTAATATATATTTGTAAATTTAATTATTTAATATATATTTATAAATTTAATTATTTAATATATATTTATAAACTTAATTATTTAATTATATCTCTTTTATGGGATCTTACGATTCGTGTTACGATCCCACGATTTACGATATTTCCATGTTCAAACAATCTTTGGTGGGATATCGAGTTTGACCACATTGGTAGGGACTATTCGCAATAGGACCAATGTCATCAATTGCAAATCGCAGAAAATAGCAGTTTGCTAAAATTCTCCTATGCTACAGTGTTACAGCGCTGCAATAACGACTATTTCACAATACTTTGCACTAAATAGCGAATCACAGGAATCGCGATTTGTTAAAATTCTGCTATGCTATAGCAATATAACGCTGCTATAGAGGCTATTTAACAACACTGAATAGGAGGATAGGAAATTCTACATGCACTAACCCCAGCTCATACAACATAATTAAAATATCATTAAAAAATATGAAACATTCTAATAACAAAATCTATGTTATCATTAGTTGGCCAGAAAAGCTATTGTGGTCGTCGCATCACATAGCAGTGGGTAGAAACCACCACCAACGACAAGGCTGCGCAAATAGAGTCAAGGTTGTCGCAGCTACGTTAAAGGCAGGTAATTGTGTTGCGGGTGTATTATAGGGTTTTTGTGCAAATTAAAACCGTAAAACTTATTCTTTCTAGGATATGAAATTATTTCTTCATCTTCTTCACTTTCCTTTTTCTTCTTCTTAACTCTCCGCTCTCTACTTCGAATTGAGCCAACAGTTGTTGTGAGTCGCGTCCACAGACCCCACCTTAGTAAGTTGTTATTGTTCCAACCCCTATCTTTCCCAGTCTCAATCTTAGCCTCTATTACATCCCTTCCATCCATAAAGGCTTTATTCCGGCCTCTATCTATGTCTCAAGCTCTGTTGCATCCCCTCCCTCCATCCTAGGCTAAGTTTTCAACCTCAGATAGCAGCGCGGAGCGCCGAACCATCAAAATGGGATAGCAAGATGAATGCTATTGCAAAGGTGAAAAAACAGTATATAAACTAAACATAAAATACAAACAGTATACATAAATACTAAAAAATAGCCAAAGACACAATTAAAGGGGTTAATATATTTAATAACCAAAATCCAACATCATAATCAAGTTCTAATAGTAATTGTAATCAACAAAACAAAGCAGAAGAAACAGAGCAGACAAAACAATCACAAAAAGAATGAAAAACATCAGAGCAAAAACATAACAATGTTGAATGTAAGACACATAATTTTAAAGTACATTTGATGTATTTTAGTGTATTTTGGTATTGAACTCGGAGGCTTTTTAGCCAAAGTATTAATATTTTGGAGTTTATATGACCAAAAAGATATTTTGATGCCCGATTAGAATTACTCGTCGATAAATAAATTAAATTAACTACGGCGAATCTTTTACGAAGAATTAATGCGTTATGGGTGAAATGATAATTTAACAAATATCTAGATATTTTGAAGATATTTGTTAAAAGTAAATAATATATATATTTGTTTGGAGGGAAAAAGAAAGGAAAGAGAAAAAGAAGGAAAGGAAAGAGAAAGAAGAGAAATAGAAAGGAAAGAAAGAGAAAGGAGAGAAAAACCACATTTTCCATCTTCCTCCTTCAGCCTCGTGTGAACCCATCTCCCTCCCTCTTCCATTTTTGCTTTTCTTTGCTTCCTTTTGCTCAAGAATAGAAACCCAAGGCTTAGTGGGTGATAGGACAAGGATTTCTCAACTCCACTCTTCCTCTTTGATTCGAAAACGAGGAAAAACGGTTTAGGGATTTCAAAACCGTCAAACACAAATCTCCCCGTTTCTTCTAGATCTAAGCTTCGTTTCACGAAGAGATAGAAGGGAAAGTTGCTCACCACTACACTACGGTGCTAGTGAGCTAATTTTGGAAGCGGCGTTGCGAGCGGAAAATTTACCGGATTTAATCACGGTGCCGTAATCGCACGTTAGAGCTAACGCGGTCGCGAAGGTAAGGGCTCCTTCCAAACTTTTAGTTTGCATTTAGGGCCTTATATGTGGTTGTGTGGAAAAGAATTTTGTTAGGGTTGAAGCGTTGATTTGGGGAAAAATGAATTAATGCTTTATGGGTGAAATTTTAATGTGGGGTTTTGGTGATATTGATGAATGTTTCATGGAAAATGAATTTACCTCATTTATGTATGATTTTGAGTAAATGAAATTTGTTGTGTTTGAGTGATGGATTGTGTTGATTTATGTCGTCGTATTCGACGTGTTCATAATTGATAATTATTGAATTTGAGATGTGTTTTGTGTGGTTTGTGTGGAAAAATGATTTGGTGTGAATTATGGATTGAATGTGAAAGTATGTTTGAGTTTGTTTTGTGTGGAATTTGAAAACCATTAAGTTAAACGAGTATTAAGAATAGGGAATCTCTTAATGTCTTGTTTACTTAATGTGGGTTTGGGAAAATCGTTTAAGTTAACTGGGCATTAAGAATGGGGAATCTCTTAATGTCTTGGTTACTTAATGTTGTTTTGAAAATCTTTTAAGTTAAATGAGAATTAAGAATGGGAAATCTCTTAATGTCTCATTTACTTAATATTTGTTTTGAAAAATCGTTTAAGTTAACTGGGCGTTAAGAATGGGGAATCTCTTAATGTCTTGGTTACTTAATGTTTGTTTTGGAAAATCTTTTAAGTTAAATGAGAATTAAAAATTGGGAATCTCTTAATGTCTCGTTTACTTAATATTTGTTTCGAAAATCGTTTAAGTTAAATAAGTATTAAGAATGGGGAATCTCTTAATGACTTATTTACTTAATGTTGTTTTGGAAAATCATTTAAGTTAACTGGGCGTTAAGAATGGAGAATCTCTTAATGTCTTGGTTACTTAATGTTTGTTTTGAAAATCGCTTAAGTTAAATGAGTATTAAGAATGAGGAATCTCTTAATGTCTCGTTTACTTAATGTTTGTTTTAGTAAACCGTGAAGACCCGTGATAGGTGGCACCTTGGTAAACGGTACGGGCCCGTGATAGGCAGTACGTTTATGGTTTACGATTTTTAGTAAGTTGTGCAGACCCGTGATAGGTGGCACCTCGGTAAACAGTACAGACCCGTGATAGGTGGTACGTTTACGACTTACGTTTCTTGGTAAACGGTACGGGCCCGTGATAGGCAGTACGTTTATGGTTTACGATTTTTGGTAAGTTGTGCAGACCCGTGATAGGTGGCACCTTGGTAAACGGTACGGGCCCGGGATAGGCAGTACGTTTACGACTTACGTTTCTTGGTGAATTGTGTTTGTCCGTGAGAGACTGCACAGAGGTTTGTCCGTGAGAGACTACGCCCTGGTGAATTGTGTTTGTCCGTGAGAGACTGCACATGTGTTTGTCCGTGAGAGACTACACCCTGTTAAATTGTGAATTGTTGGTTCATTTTGTCTGTGTAGTGATTGTGTTATAAGTGTTAAGTGTTATGTTTTGGAATTTGGGGATAGCATGTTTGATTGCAATACTATTTTGAAACCCATGATGTTGTAGTAATTATGTTATAAGTGTTAAGTGTTATGTTTTGGAATTTGGGGATAGCATGTTTGATTGCAATATTATTTTGAAACCCATGATGTTGTAGTAATTATGTCATAAGTGTTAAGTGTTATGTTTTGGAATTTGGTGATAGCATGTATGATTGCAATACTATTTCGAAACTCATGATGTTGTAGCGATTGCGTTATTAGTGCTAAGTGTTAAGATTTGGGATTATGTATGAATGTGATTGAGTTAGTTTATGAATTTTTGAAAGAATACACAGGGAAATCGATTTACCCAATCGATTTGATGAGTTACAGGGGTCCTGCCTTTCACGAAATCGATTTACCCAATCGATTTTGTAATATGTTTTTCAAAACCCTTTAAGAAATCGATTTGGTAAATCGATTGGATTCATTCCAGGGGCTCTGTTTTTCAAGAAATCGATTTACCCAACCGATTGAGTCAATCGATTTACCCAATCGATTGAGTCAATCGATTTACCCAATCGATTGAGTCAATCGATTTACCCAATCGATTGATTTAAGCCCAGAGTTCAATTTTCACTAAAAACTTTCAGGAAATTGATTTCCCCAATCGATTGGCTCAGTGGAAAATCTTATTTTGAGTTAGATAATTGATTGCTCAAGTGATTTATCAATGTTTTGGTCAATTATATATTACTTGATGGATTGGGAACTTTATTTTGATTTCATTTTTATTTGGCAAGTATGACATGAACTTTTAGCATATGGAAAATCCTTTTAAGGTACATGCTTAGTGGAAAGGGTATTTTGTGCATTTGAAATGTTATGTGTTAATTGTTAATTTCGGTTGGTGACCCTTTACAACTATTGTGGAAATCTGGGTTTTGCCCTCAGATGATAGCCAGGACTATCCTACCGGTTCATACCCTGTGGATGGGGATGTAGATGGGAATGCTTGACTGGAGCTACGTTAGGAGGAGGATCTCAAGGGGCGCGTGGAGATCACTCAGGGTGTTTAGTGGTTTTGTAAAATGATCAGACTAGGCTGACACAGTGGGAACGGATGTCTTTCTTTTGGGTTGTTTTTATTTGTAAACTGGAAGACTGTACCACTTTTGATATGTAAACATTTTGAATTCATATTTTGTGAACTTTTTCCGCTGCTTGTAAATTATAATGACTTAAATGTTTGTCCATAGGTATTTCCCTTGGTCATTGTTCTGTTTTATTTTAATTACTTTCAAAAAAAAAATACACCCTCGCTTTGAAAAACGGGGTGTTACATTGAACGGAGCAAGAGAAGAACGAAACAAAGGGAAAGCAAAAACGTTTTCTTTTTCTCGATGCTAAAACAACCCCTTCATGGATTTATAATAATAAAAAATTAGGGCTCAAGTGGATGCAAATTGACCTAGATACCCTTAATGAAAAATAAAATAAAAACTTGTGTTATTTAAAATGCCCTTAAGGGGTCCGATAACAGTTCGGGGCAGGGTTAATGGGTCGCGATGATAGCGTTTTCCCGATCGGTGGCGTCGCGGCTAACCCCTCCACTGCATCGGGATAGCGGGATCTCGCCGGGATTGACAACATAGATCCTAGGTATGTTCTAGTCGTTGCCTCCGTCTAGATTTAAGCCCACTTGAGTTCTAATCTATGCATTCAATGACAGAGTCAAATAGCATAGCGGATGACCCCCAAAATGCTATTGTGGTGTAGCATGTAGCAGTATGGTCGCTATACAAAAGGTTGGGAGGTGAGACAAACAAGGGAGAAGAAAAGGTTTGGTGGCATAGAGAATAGGAAAGTGAAGATCACGCCATAGTCATCCATAACAACACCCAAGTTGCACAACAGCAAAAGTTGCAAAGAGGAGAGGAAGATCAAAGTAAGCGGAAGAGACGGAAGGTCATGAATGAGAAGTGAGAAAAGATCGCAAAAGGAAGACCCTAATTGGTTCAAACAGAATAAACCATAAGGGCTCTTTTGCCTTTTTGCAAAAAATAGGGTCCTTTCTATCTTTTTGTGATAAAAGTGGGAGCCTTTTAGTCTTTTGGCAATAAAAAATGAGGGTCTTTCAGTCTTTTCGTGATAAAAATGAGGGCCTTTATGTCTTCTCCTCTCTTCTTCACTATTGCGATCATCTTCTTCACTATTTCTCTGCCATCCTCCCTGATTTTGCTGCCACGCCCAAGGCTACAGCAGCTACACTAATCTGCACCTTTTTTATGAGCCACGCACTGCCGTGATTACAGCAGCCACTGCCACTATTGATTACAGAGGTACCAATGTTTAGTTACTTTAAGCTCTTGTTTGTTTTCTGGAATTCTTTTGGTCTTTACAAGTATTTTGGTTCAAGATTTGTGACTTTTATTTCTAATTATATAATATGAATATTGGGTAATTTGCTTCATTTTTCAACAATTATGTATTTAGTAGTATAGTTAAATTGTATAATAATATTGCTTAAATATATCAAATAGAAGCCATCTCAGATCCCAAAATCCTAGTTTTGGGGTCGACAGCATTGCTCAGCTATCTGGGATTGACAATATAATATAAATCATAAAATAAATATTGTGCATTGTGCAGACTTAGGCAGGATTTGGTTCAGTAGTACCGACACCTGCAATATCTTGTGAATAATTACCATATCTAGACCCAAACCCATTTTGAATGGTAAGAACACTGAGTGCAGAACATTTTTCCGGGACCCATCTAATCTTATTGCCATCCCTATCTACTCTTCCTATATATATTCACTGTGAGTCAGTCACATCTCAGTATCCTACCCTACAACTATTTGAACTAATTATTCCATATGACCAACTAAGAGTAAGGGCCTCCATAAAGAGGCGACTATAGAAATTGACAACCTCTAAATGAAAAAGGTTTAACGAAAAGCAAGAAAATTGGAGGGGAAAACCTCTAGATAACTAAGTGTGTTTGTTTTTCAGGTAGCTCATGTTCCAAAGTTGTGTTACAACAAAAGTAATAATAGAATATGTTTGTGAACAAATGTTTCTTCCAAGCTGAGATCAATACCTTGAGGATTCGTGACATGAAAGAAGTGCCATCTAGAGATAGTGCGTTATCGGCTGCTTCTTTTAGCATGAACTCAACGTAGGCTGCCCTGCTCAAGTAAACACGATTTAAAATAAAGTTGCAAACAGAATGTGCTGAATATATAATGAGCAACACAAACTATTGAAACATCTTACCCTTTTGGCAGCCCAGTTGCAGCATCAGTAACAATAATCACTTTCAACACTTCCCCAAATTTATTAAAATGTCGAGACAGACCATCTTTGGTAGCAGCAAAATGAACCTGTCAACCAATATAATAAAACTTCAGAAATCAAACAAATCCAACCCAATACTCATCTTTGAGGTATCCCCCTCACCCACCAAGAACAGAGGAGAAAGTTATTACATTGCTAACAAAAATGGTTCTGGAATCAACATCTTCTGAAGGACAACCAGCAACAATAGAATCTGAGAATGCACAAAATGTAATCAATTCTACACCTGATAAATGCTCGAAATCTTCAAGTGGTAAATTACAATATTACAATATTAAAGATAGATACACTGTACAACAAAATGTTTAACTCCACAACAGACCCTTCGCCATTAAATAATTCTTTAACCAGCCAAAAATATAATTTGCATGTGTCTCAGAAACAAGAATTTCCACTACTGAAGATTTAAAACTTACAGTGTGCCATGCTAGAGTCTTTCTGAACATCAGAAGCAGGGTTTACCTATCATATGTCATAACACAAATGAAAATAATCAATAACTAAACAACCGGGTATTAAACAAAAATCTACCCCTCCATTCAATTTAAGTGGTTAAGTGATAAAAAGAAAAGATTAAGGGGCTAGGTTGAGAAAGATCTACATTTCAAAGGGGAAATACATTGTACACTAATTTTAAACAGAAAACAAGTATCTCAGAATGAAGGCACAAATGAACATCTTACATTTCCATAACTAATTTTCTGAGCATTGGCATTCTCCTTCACCGGTTGCATGTTAGATCTGGGATCTCTAGTATCACTGTCTAAAACTTGATGCCCATCTAATTCTATAATCTCCCGTGGTTCCTGATAATGTGCTGGCTTCCAAGTATTTACATTAAGAGAAACATTCACTATATTAGCAGAAGTGTCAAGTGCAGCAGCAGGTTGCTCCAGTTCTCGGTTCTGTTTTAAACGCAAACTATCATCAGTATTTTTTGCAACACTATACTGCATAATTTGTGAATCACTGCCCCTGTATCCAATAGAGGAACTGATCAGAGAAGTTCCAGTCACCCCATGACCTATGACATTTACATCATGACACCCATCATTATCTGAATTTGATTCAGAACAAAAATCAGTTTCATGTTCCATCATAGCTGTATTTTCCACATATTGCCCATCATAATCAGTTCTTTGAAGATACAGTGAATGGTTTTGCTCCTGATGTTGATAATCAAGTTGGCTGTTATCAGCTGACGGATCCATACCACAACCAAGTCTATCAAATACACTTCCTGAGGATTTGGACTTCACATCCTCTGCAGCTTCCGCCACAGCCTTAATCACTGTAGCCATTGCATTTGGCAACCGGGAAGTGGGCTGCACACGCTGATGATGTTCAACCAAAGATGAATCAGCAGAGGATGTAGAAACTACAGAACGGAGACGTTTTAAGGAAGGCTCCACTGACGTAGATGTTCTTGAAGTACCCACTGCATCTCGAACTGCAAATTGAAGCAGCCGTCGAGGAGCAGCAATTTTTACTTGTGAGGCAGCATCCCTCTGTTGAAATTACCCAATTAGATATTTGAAAGCAATGGATCATTAAGTACTTTTTCATTTTATTGAAAAACAATACACACACAAAGAGGAAATCTGGCAGACAGAAAAAATTAAGTGGTTTTACTTGCATAAAGATAACATTTTTTTTACTTAGTTAAATAGTGATGGAAAGAGAGAATAGAATCCATCTATGTGAAAAAAAATAAAGTATAAGGGCTAGGACTAATGCAATTGATGCATTTCTGTTTGACAAATTTCACCAATCTAATCAATTGACCAAAATGCAAGACCAGTGTTGTTAATAAGAGATAAAATAGTTAAATCAACCATAGCTTCACTCTTAAACTGTATAAACTCGTCAATTATACTAACAAGCATGATGTGCTTGATTTGTGTTGAAACTTCATTAAAAGAACTTAAGTTAAATATGTGAATAAATTACATCAGGGCAGGCAAATATTGCAGCAGTTCAAACCTTTGTCCTCTGTTGTTCATCAGCCCGGCTCCTTTTCCTCTTAACTGGAGGTTTAGGAGATAGTGACCTTGGACCACGATTGACTTGTGGTCGTATTTTTTCCTCTAAATGAGCATTGTCAACCTCAGAGCTTGTAATAGTATGTGCTTCAGTTTCTCCCCTCACCAAACTTTTCCAGTCTTTGTTATGCTGACTTCTAGAAAACTTATTAGAATTTCCTCTTTCTAACTGTGAATTTGAATGCTGAAAGCTATCACCCCCAGCTTGAATTTCAGATATAAGCTTTCTTTTTGGAGCTTCATCCTGCAGTTTTTCAGCTTTTACATACAAAGCTAAATTCAAATGTAGATGATCCCACAACCTGTTAGCGAGATATACATAAAAATCAGCACATAGAATTTTAGTTTGAATACTACATTCTTACAATTAAATTAACCTAAAAAATATCCATCAAAGTGAGACGAAACTGGAATTACCAGGATACAAAAGAATCACTGTCGTCCCCCAAAAAAACATTCAACTCATTCCTTGCTTGCTCTTTGGTCTTACCATTCCTCAATAACACGATAACATATTCCTGTCAGTGCATATCAAGTCAAATTCATTTGTATATATACTCGAAGTCAACTCATCCTAATAATTAATTAATTAATATCTTATAGACATTGCCTATACTCACGGGAAAATTCCTCCAAATACAACATATTTAGTGATAAAAAACAGATAAACAAGATATAACCTCAAGTAACTAACATATACAAGCACAACAACAACCAAAATAACAACATTAATGGCTTCCAGAAATCGAGGAAATTATGAAGACATAAAAAAAGCTAAGACTTTCAACTCAAGATAATATGAGTCTGTAACTGACTTCAAGACATCAATACAACAAAAACTACAACCAAGCAATAACTTGCTAGGAAGAGTTTGCTACATGAATCAAACAGCACCATTTGACTGTATCAAAAACCAGTTTTCATTAAATTGATTCAGATGAACATCAAAATGGTTTCTTAAATTTATTAGGGTGTGGTCTTTCTCTGCCATCTTCCCATTTGATCTGCTTTTTGGTATTCCTCGAAACAATCTTTGTTTATCCACAAGTTTTATTCCCCGAAACAAAATTTGTTTGTCCACTTTCAAAAACTACACATTTTCAAAAACTACACATGACAGCCTTCAGTGCTAATGTCACAAATGTCTTTCACTTTTTATTTATTCAAAAAAAAGTTTAATAAGTGTACTATAAGTGTAAAATTAGTTTTACACTGAAATCCAATGAGAACTCAGCATATTGTCACATTCGCCCATTATATAACAGCATTTAAAAAATAACTACGCAATACTGAAATCTCATAGAACGTCAGCCAGCGCCATAGACCACAATGTGTGTTTACATGGCTGATTTTTGGCTTTCCGGTCCACCAACAACATTGACCATTATAAACTGGTCTAATTTACAATAATGGTCAAAGTTGCCAATAGCGGAAAGCCAAAACTCAGCCATGTAAACACACAATGCAGCCTATGGCGCTGCCAAGCCATAACGAGCATCACTTTACAAATTGTCTATGGCGGTTGCTAAAAAAATCTATAGCGCCATGGCTAACTATACAAGTCATCTTTATCTGAATAGCACTCCACTTCACATTTATATACTCAATCCCACAACTTGAAGAAAACCCTAATTGTGCTACCACAATATATAAGAACAACGAATTTCAACATATCACCTCTTCCCCAATACAAAACTTATCCCAAAACATTTACACTTCAACAGATAATGATGATTAGTTCATCATAGCAAACCTTCAATAACCGCAACAATGCAATCAACCCTAAACCTTATTTACATTAACCGATTCAATAATCGAGAAATTCACAGCATTCAATCCCTAACGGTAACGTTTAGAAACGTACCACAAGAGTGTCATCAGTGTATTCCCCCATGAATTCCTTAAGCTTCTCCGTCACACTCTTCCTCAGCTTCGTTGCTCCATCGGCAGTAAAGTTCAACTTAAACTTCCTATTATCGTCTCCATCAACACTCCCCATCGCAAATCGCAAAAGAAAACCAAAACCCTAACGAAAAATCTCAATCTCAAAATCGCGATGATTATCTCTGTCGAAATTCGAAACCCTAACTATCTATAAAGCTTATCAAAATCAAAAGCGAGAGAATCATAAAATCGAGGAATCAGCGGAAGAGAAAGACGAGATCGATATTTTTTTTTCTTTTTGAAGGAAAATGTTGGAGGAATCGTAGGAAAAACCCTGCAGTTACGTAGTCGCGGGGAGGGAGAGAAAAAGTGAGGAAGGTTTTATTTTATATATCGGGAGAGAGTTGTGAATGTGGTGGTTATTATTAGCGGAAAAATATAAATCTCTCAGTATATTTAATTTAAGTGAAATTGAGCATAGAGATTTATATAGAAAGAGAAAGATAGAAAAGTTCGTCTGTTTAGTTTATTTGAAGAAACAGAAGCTAAAGAGTTTAATTTGACGGGTACAGCACCTTTTCATTACTTCGCTGCATTGCAAAAAAATCTAATGAAGACACTATTATGTGTTCTTTTACAACTTTTCCTTCATTTTTTCTTTACTTATTCACTGGTTTGCTTTCATTTTATATATATTAATACGTGGGCATATTCAAAGCATTATTCATAATAATCTGCATCTATACTGATAATTTAATGAATCAACATAAATTTAACAAATACTCTCAAATGACTTATTTATTTAAATCAAATTAATTAGCCTTTCAAAAAAATTAATTAATCAACTATCCTAAAATAAATTAAATAAGTTTCAGGATATTTTTGTTCTTTCAAAATTAACACACATTTATTTCTCTTTTATTTCTTTTATTTTAAACAATACTTCAAAATTGTTATATTTTTAACCTATTTCTCTTTTCAAATATTCTCTCATATCTTTAATTCGTACTTTTAATACCAATTACATTCTTAAATTGTATGATTTGTGAAGATTCTAAAA
>JBBPBR010000004.1:1146753-1175327 GCA_037974775.1 Cicer pinnatifidum
AAATTTATATACTTTTACCGTTTCTATTTTTGTTTATAAAGACTTATTTTATAAAAAAGTTCATTAAACATCATTTAAAAATTTATTTTAGTTTATATATAGTCTATATTATGATTTATTATATTGTTTGTAAATGTTCCCTTAATTGACCTATAAAGTATGTCATAATTTATTATTTAGTAATTATTAGATGTTAATAAAAAAAAATATTTTTGAAAAATAAAGCAATTTATATATAAAACATTGATCTTATATATAAAACATCGACTAGTGATGGTGTACTTGAAGATGAATTGCAATTTTCAAACCATGTTGTATCTAACACCAATTAATAATACTTTTGAGGGACTTTTGTTGTCGGATAATATTCTATCAAATAATGATGGAGGGAGTTGAGCTAATGATTAGAGGAATTACTATGATGATTGATGTATTTGATTAATATTTGCTATTTTTATTTTTGTTTGTATGAACTTATTATACATTATTATCTAATTATGGTGTGTTTAATTTTTTGTTTGTATGACATAATTTATTAATTTTAGAATGTTTTATTTTATTTGGTAGTAATAATTTAATTAATATTAAGATTATATTTTTATGTTCAATTTAATTTAAAAATTTAATTTTTAAATTATATTAATATTAATCTTTTATATATAATATCATTTTTAATATTAATTTCAAATTTTATAATTTTTTTTAATAAAGTCACACATTTGTGGCGGCCTAAGCCCTAACAACTATTTTTTTTTTTTTGTCTTTTCATCCTTTGTGGCGGTCTAAACCCTCACAAAGAACATATTTTGTGGCGGTCTTGGCCCTCACAAACGCTTACTTTTTTAAACTTGTTTGTCTTTTTTGGCGGCCTAAACCCTCACAAATGGTAACAAAAAAACTAAATTTTGTGACCGTTTTGGCCGCCATAAAATTGTGACTAGCTTATTTGTGGCTGCCTAAGACAACCACAAATATGCCTGTTGTGGCTGTTTTTCTCCTTTTGTGAGGGCTTTTGGCCCCCACAAATCCTTGTGTTTCTTGTAATGACCTAAAGCCAAAAAGAGTGGGAGTGCTTCAATTCCAACCCATCTGGAAGAAACAGTCACCCCAACATTAGTTGAGGAGGACATTGCTCTTGAAAAGGAGGAATAACCTGTGGTGTAGAAAAAGGAGGTCATGCCAAAGCCAAAAATTCGACTTTCATTTCCTCAAAGATTAAAAAAGGAATAAACTAAAATAAAAAATTGATAAGTTCTTCGATGTTTTTAAAAAATTCCAAATTAACATTCCTTTTGCATAAGCACTAGAGCAGATGCCGACATACACCAAGTTCATGAAGGCAATTTTGTCAAAGAATATAAAATTTGGCGGTGAATCGGTGATGCTTACCAATGAGTGCAATGTTATTCTACAAAGGAAGTTGCCACCTAAGTTCAAGGATCTTAGAAGTTTCTCTATTTCTTGCGCTATTGGGAATATAACTTTTAGGAAGACCTTGTGTGATTTTGGGTCTAATGTGAATCTTATGACCCTTTCTATATACAAAAGATTAGGCATTGGAAGAGTCAAAGACACACAATTGATGTTACAGTTTTTGGATTGCTCAATGAAACACCCACATGGGGGTGGTGAAAGATGTGTTGGTCAAAGTAGATAAGTTCATAATTTGATCTATTATCGTACACGGGTCAAATACAAGTGACAAAATGTAGATAGAGGTAATAACTCAAGTTGTTTTGCAAGGACTTCTGATATAATAATATTAATCAAATTGAAAATTGAAATTAGAAAGGGGTTGTTTTTATATTTTTGTTTGAACAAATTAGCAAAACGATTAATCCACTAATTCGAGCTTCAGGCCTATCACAAATTATATCAACAAGTTCAATTTCTAATTCGTGATTTTATTCCTATTTAACTATAGAATTGATCAAACAAGTGTAATCATCTCTATGTGAATTCGGTTTCTTTGACTGAATTAAGCATCACAATCATCAATATATTATAATTAACGATAAAGCGTCGCAAAATTATAATTCAATAAATTAGAAACTAAATTTTGTCAAACTAATTTAATCGATCCTATTGAGATTTAATTTAAGCAATTATATATATCAATATAATCAAATAAACAAAAATAGAATCATGAAGTGAAATTGACAGTGCAACATGAGTCTCAAGATGTTGATGAAACTCTAAACTCGTGGATTAATCTTATGAAATTAGTCTTCCATCAAATTAAAATAAAAACAAAAAAAGTGTTTATATCTTTCTGGTTCTCAATCTGAAAATACAATGTTTAAGAAAGAAAAGAAACTCCCAATATATAGTACTCGATTTTGGACTTTAAAAACAAGTGGTCCGCTATTTAAAATTATTACAAAAGTCTAGATTTCGAAATATGCAACTTAGGATTAGTAAAGTTCGGCATTGGGCTTTTATTCTAACACAAAAGTTGTAGTTCTCATTTTTAGCTTTCCAACACTTGCTCGCATACATCAATCTGATATACAGCGCTCAAGTTATTGTCTATAGAGCGAGCATAGGTCAAAATGAAAATAATAAAATTATAGCTCAATTTCGACCCAAAATTTAGAAACAGGCTAAAAAATTATTCTAAGCTATAAAGAGCTTTTAAAATATCAATGTAAAAAGCTAGAAAAATGTGCCTAAATGCTATGATCGGGAGAGTCAAAGACACACAATTGATGTTACGATTTTTGGATTGCTCAATGAAACACCCATATGGGGGTGGTGAAAGATGTGTTGGTCAGAGTAGATAAGTTCATTTTTTTGGTGGATTTTGTGATACTAGACATGGAGGAAGACAATGATATCCCGTTGATCTTGCGAAGACCATTCTTAGTAACAAGGAAAGCTATGATTGATATGGCGGATGACACCTTAACCTTTAAGGTAAATAGGGAAATAATTACATTCAATATTCTAAAAGCCATGGAGCATTCAAAAGAGAGAGAAGGGTTCAATCGAATTGAGATTTTTGATTCGATATTCGAAGAAATAGTTAAACATCAAGTACCTAATTTGCCTTTAGAAAGGGTGTTGTGCTTGTCTCATGATGTTGTTAAGATGTTTTAGTCATGTTAGAAACATATCGTCTTACTCATCCTGCTTCCATACTAGATGGGAGGAGTTGAAAGGGAATGAAGAAAATCTTGTAGATAAGAAGAAAGAGAAGCCAATGGTTGAGCTCAAGCAATAGCCACCTCACTTGAAATGTGTATTCCTTGGTGAGAAAGATGATGTGTTTTTTCTGTCATATAATACACCTTGACAATGGTTGGGGCATCAAGCTAACGACTTTAAAGAAACGCTTCGTAGGAGGCAACCCATAAGTAGGGGTAACTTTTATTTTTATAATCTTATTTTTGTTATTTGAATTTGTTTATTTTTAACAGTGTAAACGCGTATTATGTTGAAGAATTTTTAACAACTTAAAGTCAGTCTTAAGTTATTTGTTTGTGATTTCGAGTTTTAAATTATAATTTTTTGATCACATTCATTGATCAATTTGATGAGTTTCACTTATGCATACATTGTTGAATACTTTTTGGTTGGAAACATGTTTGGTATCATTTAGATACTTCATACTCTATCTTATTATTCTAGTTGTAAACTTTAATTCTTAATTCTGTGATTATTCAGACATATGTTATCCATTAAGAACTTGCATTAATTATAAGTTGCATCACTTGTGATTTATGCATACACTTACGTATTTTTGTTTGGTCGTTTGAGCCTTTCTAATTATCCTGTGCCATTTTATCTTTTGCTAGCCTCTTTGAGCCATGTCCTTTTCTTTCGGTTACTAGCCATATTACAAACAAAAGATCTGATTTTAATTAAATCACCTTACTTGGAGTTAGGTAGGAAAACTTTTGTCTCATCTTGGTAAAATTCTAAGTCTGGGATTGCTATTCCATGAGCAACCTTTTTCCGTTTGGGGTGGTGGTTCTAAAAAATAAAATAAAAGTTATCAAGAAAAATAAATAAATAAAGAACAAGAAGAAAAAAATCAGTTTGTGTATTTTTATGAATAACATCTTCTTTGTTCTTTTGCTAATGTTTAAGAATCTACACAATGAAAATGTAAAAAAAAAAAAAGGTAGATAAATTTGAAAATGTATACCTAAAAGTCCTCAAAAAGTGTATCTGTTTGTTGCATTGTGACTACTAACTATAATTTTTTCAAGTCTATGGTAGCGTGATGCATGTTCTAGAATTTGAGTGATAAATTCATAACCCTTGCTAAACACATGAGAGAAACTTTGGTGAGATTGTAGGAAGGGATAATGGAACTTGATGAATGAATGCTAATTGGGTTGACCAAAGTTTACAAATGGTGTTGTTTTTTGTGAGATGTACGAAATCTTTAAGGATGACAAATATTTTGTAGTAGCTGGAACATTGAGGATTAAGTTTGATATGATATGAGGAATTGCGTTTAAGCTACTTTTAATTGCATCCAATTTAAAATTACGTGTTGCTTGAGGACAAGTAATAGACTAAGTTTTGGGTTTGATAATTATTCATCGTATGTATATTTTTCATTATTTTTAGTCTTATTTATCTCTAATCATTAGTTAATTTAAAGAGTTATTTGATATATTTTATTGATTTTACTTCTTAGATTTAATGAAATATTTATGTTCTTATTTACTTGATTAAGTAGAGATTTTTCGTAGTTTTGCGTTGTTTTATTGTTTTACTGCAGTGTTGAATTTTGGTGAGAAATCTACATGACATAAGTGAGGTATTTCAGCCATATTTGGAGTTGTGTATGTCCAATTAGAGTCAAACCAAGTTTAAATAAAATCTAAAATCCATAGCTACAAACTTCATGAAGACACCAAAACTAAGTTCAGAATCAAAGAGGATATAATGTAGTAAACGTCAGATAACAAATGGTGTGCACTTGTAACACAAATGCTTGTGCTTGGGACGCATTTCTACACTATTTTGACATCGTGTTTTTGACCAAGTGCACTTGGAGCATAAATGCTTGCGCTTGAGGCACACAACACGCTGCAATATGCATAGAAATGTGTTTTCTCACTTTATAGGCATCTTTTTGGCTATTTAGAAGTTTGGACACGTGTGCTGTAGCAGAGAAACTGAGGGGAGGTTGGTTCTAACACCATTGAAGGAGTTTTGTCAAGACTCATTCATGAATTTTTCTTGTAATCCTTCTTTAATATCTATCTTTTGTATCTTTGTCATGAGTAACTAAACCTTACTTGTTAGGGATGAGTGAAACATGATGAAACCATTATTTGTCTAATTTAATTTCTAGTTATATGAATCAGTTTATTAAATTATTTTTCTCATCTCTGTGCTTAATGATTTTTATTGCTTGAGCAACTTTAAACTGTTTTATGATTCGTATTTTAAAATGAAAGTGAACTTTACGAACGCTTGAGATAAGAAATTCATGATATTATAGTCTACGGATAGATACGGATCATAAAACCAATTAAATTATTTGCAAAGGCAATTGTTTAATAAGAGAATTCTTGTATTGTAAAGCTTAATTCTAATATTAAATTCACAAAGGAATTGAGGGCTACTTTGAACACAATCATTGAGTTTGACACTTTGTACTACCGTTTAAATTATTACTTGCAACAATCCAATACACTAAGGTTTGCATGACCTAACCTTTTGTGCCAAATAGTTTTTATTCATTGGCTGACATGAGACACCTAAGATCATGTTTCTCTAAGCTAAACAAATTTTTCTTATAGAGGTTATTTTACCTCTGGCCTGTAAAGATTACAAATTCATCTTTTCGACTAATTACTTTGCATGATTAGTTTTATTAAATACAATATCATAGTTATTATCACTTAAGTAACTAATACTTAATAAATTATGTTGAAGACCTTTAACAACCAAAACATCTTTAATAGAAGGAAATGTGTCATTACCAACTGTGTTGTATCCAATGATATGGCCTTTCTGATTTCCTCCAAAAGTCAATGTGCCTCATTTGATCAAAGTTAGGTCTTGGAACATAGACTTTTCTTTCGTCAAATGTCACGAGCATCCACTGTTGAGGTACCATGACTGGTGTTTCAACTTTGTTGTTGAGAACATTTGCAACACAGAAAATTATGTTCTTATGTACCCAAATTTGATTGGGTCCTGGTTTGTTATCCTTAAAAAGTTTCTTGTATTTCCTTGTGTTTAACATGGGACAAGATATTTTGGAGTGATCTAAGAGAAAACAGTACATAAAACATCAGGTTTGAAAAGTTCAATCTTAGTTACTATTTCTTGGTATCCTATACCTCTTTTACCATATCTACTAACTCCATAAATCATAGAAGCAAACTTGCTTCTTTATATATTGTTATCTAGAAAGTCTTTGAATGCTATTTCATATTTATCATAATTACGTATGACATTTATCTGAAGGTTTTGATACATGATTATCTTTTAGAGTTGTATTTTCTATTTTAAGCTCGACACTTTTAGTTTTTAAAACATTAATTTCTTTAGTTAGGTTTGCATTTACTTCCCTAAGTGTTTTCAGTTTTAGAGATGATTTGTGGTTTATATTTAAGAAATCATTAATGACTTTAATTAACTCAGATCGGGTTAAGTCGGAAAGTACCTCAATTTCATCATCTGTAGATTCACTTCCAGAGTCAAAATTATGGTCAGTGTTGGATTCAAAGTTAGTACGAGCCATTAGAGCCAAACCTGCTTACTCTTCATCATCAAAGGATTCATCAAAACCTTCCCATATAGACATTAGAATGTTCTTCTTGGGTCAGGAGTCTTTTCCTTGATGTTTCTCTTTTTTCAGATTTGGACATTCTGACTTGACATGCTCAAGTTCATTGCATCCATATAAGATAATGGTTTTCTTGTCAGACTTGTCATCATTAAAAGATATCACTTTGTTTGGCTCATTCTCATCAATTGATACTACCACTTTTGATGAAGCATTGGCAGATGGTGGATGGATTCTTATAAGGAAAGAAAAGTTAAATGCATTTAAGAGGACTGATGTTTGAGATCTAGTACCTAGACCAAAAAAGAACATTATTGGAACCAAGTGGGTTTTCAGAAACGAGCTAAATGAAAAAGGTGAAGTGGTTAGAAACAAGTTAAGACTTGTCACACAAGGCTACAATCAGTAGAAGGCATTGATTACACTAAGACATTTTCTCTAGTGACCAGGTTAAAAGCTATTGGTATCCTACTTTCTTTTGTTGCAAATAATAACATTACATTATTTCAAATGGATGCTAAATGTTCTTTTTGAAATAGTTATATAAGTGAAGAAATCTATATTAAACAACCTGCAAATTTTGATAGTGATGAATTTCCAAATCATGTTTTTAAACTTAGGAAATCTATTTATGATCTAAAACAAGCACCCAGGGCATGATATGATAGACTTAGTAACTTCTTGTTTAAATAACTTTGAAAGAGAACAGGTAAATATTACACTCTTTAGGAAATCAATAAGAAATGACATTCTTATTATTCAAATTTTTGTTGATCACATTAATTTTGGATCTACTAATGGCACTATTTTCCAAGAATTTTCTAAATTGATGCAACTTGAATCTCAAATGAGTATGACGAGAGAACTTAAGTTCTTCTTAGGGATACAAATTTAGCAAAGTTAAAAAGGTATATACATTCATCAAACTAAATATACAAAAGAGCTTCTCAAGAAGTTTAAATGAGGGATTGCAAACTTATGGCTACACAATGCACCCTACTTATTCATTTGAAAAAGATGATTCAGGCTAAAAATTTGACTGGAAAACCTATAGAGGAATTATAGGATTCCCACTTTACCTTACGCTTACAGACCGAAATCATATTTAGTGTATGTGTATGTGCAAGATTTTAAGCTGACCCTAGGAAATCACATTTAACTGTTGTTAAAAGAAACCTTAGATACCTAAAAGGCACTACAAACCTTATCTTGTTCTACAAGAAATCTCCTAAATACAAACTAAGTGGGTATTTTGATTTTGAATATGCTGGAGATAAACTTGAGAGAAAGAGCGGTAGTGGCAACTACACCTTTTTAGGTGACCACTTACTATCTTGGTCAAGTAAGAGATAAAACACCATTGCAATGTCAACAACAGAGGTTGAGTATATTTTAGAATATGGTTTACAGTTCTCAACTACTTTAGAAGAAACATCAACTTGAAGACTACAAAACCCTAGAATCCAACATTCTCATCTATTGCGATAACACTTCTGTCATTTGTCTAACCAAAATCCTTATCTTACATTCTAGAGCTAAACACATGGAGATCAAACACACTTCATTAACGACTTTGTTCAAAAAAAGGGTACTAAACATTTAGTTTGTAGACACTGAACACCAATGGACTGACATATTCACCAAACCACTACCTGAAGATAAGTTTGACTTCATCAAGAAAAACCTAAACATTACCTTCATACCTGATTGATGTTGTGATAACTTCAAAATAGTTTAGTTTTACATTAGTTTTTATATTTTCTTGTAATATGGTATATTCATGATATTAAAAAAAACACAAAAAAACAAAACAAAACAAAAAAAATCAAAAATATAAAAATATAAAAATAAAAACTCTCACTTTCAAGCCTTTTTGTATTCAGACAAAAAGGGGGGGAAAATATGTGATAAAGTGGGGAGAAAATTATACTCAGAGTTAGGGGGAGCCCTAAGTTAGGGGAAGTCAAAAAAATACAAAGAAATTTTGTTATAAAAAATACAAGTTTAGATTGTTGGAACCAAATTCATTTTATACTAAGAGGTTTTATGATAACAAAAGTATTTTATAAGAACAATATATTTGACTTTAAAGAGTATGCAAGAAGATAAGGTCAAGATTTGTAGAAGATTTGAAGATTTTATCAAGATTTATCTACAAAAAAATATGAATAGAATCAATATGAAGAGTTTACAAACGCAATCAGCACAAAATACGAAAAAAATCAATATGAAGGATTTAGAGTCTCAAGCTAAACAAAAAATGAACATAATCAATTTGAAGAATTTACAAACGCAGTCTGAACAAAAAACAATTCAGAATTGAACAAGGACTACATTGATGCCCCAATTTTAACTATAAATAGAGATTCAAGGCTGAAGAAGAAAATCATCGAAAATCAGAAAAGAGTAGTCTTAGAGTTCAAAGAGAGAAAGACTTGTTCAAGTTAGAAATATTTTGAGTGTTCTTTTCTTAGAGTGTGAGTGTTATTATTATTATTATTATTATTATTATTATTATTATTATTATTATTATTATTATTATTATTATTATTATTATTATTATTATTATTATTATTATTATTATTATTATTATTATTATTATTATTATCAGCTTTGTTAGAAGCAAGTACTCAGGTTCCAATCTTTTATATTCAACCCGATAGTGGTTTAGTTTCTTCTTCAATATGGGGTTTCCAGGTTGTTAGGAGAAGACTTGGCTTGTAGGGTCAATGTGGTTAGTTCCTCAAAAGTTTGTGGTTGTCAGACGGTTTGGGAAGACTGACTTGGAGGGTCAGGTGCTTTGTAATTCAATGTATTTGAATTAGTGGATTAAAGTCTTTTTAATGAGGGGATTGGATGTAGTCAAGTTAATGGTGAACCAAGATAAAGATACATGTCAAAATATTTATGCTTTTATTGCTTGTTGCCTCTGAATCCGATTGCTTCTACACCAAGTCACCAAAATCGAACTAGTTTTTTATTTGAATATAAATTATCAAAAAGTTGTCAACTTTGGAAAACACAATTCAACCTCATTCTTGTGTTTGCACCTTCAATATGTAATAAGATCGTTGAAATAAAATTGAAAGAAAATAAAGAAAGAAAGAAAGAAAGAACGAGAAAAATCTAACATGTAAGAGTCTTATGAAATAAAGAAAAATGAGCAGCGGAGGATAAAGTGAGATATTTTTAGAGAGAATGCAAGAATATTTGAGGAAATAGAGTATGAGAAGAGGAGAACTCAAAATAATCCTTCACTATTTATAACCTGAGTTCAAGGTCTGACACAAATCTCAAGACATTCATCTAGCAGCTACACACAACTTGGGTCGAGAAGCCTAAGATCAAATAGGAACCTAGTGTAGAACGAGAAACACAAGAAATAGCGCTTTGAATTGTGTTTGATTAAAAAAAAAATGTTTTACCAATATTAAAACCAAGTGGTGAATAATAGAGAAAATAAAACAGAAACACATAACAACACAACTAATTTATCCTAGTTCACCACCAATACTACACTTAAGTAAACCATAAACCCTAAACCCTTAACCCTAAACCCTAAACCCTAAACTTAAGTATTTGATCCACTAATTCACCAACTGAATCACACTTCCACTAAAATATTTCTAAACTTTGGGTCATAATTGAGTTTTAATATAATAATTTGTATATTGATCCTTGCTTGCTTTGAAAGCCATAACTTGAGCTCTGAATATCATATACAAGTGCGAGCAAGCGTTGGAGAGCTAAGAGTTAGAGTTACAACTTTTCTATTGGAGTAAAAGCCTAAATCAAAACTTTACTTGGTCAAAACGACTGATTTCGTGACCTGAGTTTTCAAAATAATATTTACTTTTTTTTTTTTAAGAATTTGGGGTTCTGCTTTTGAACTCAGATGCTCATATTCAATTACGATCATGTATATTGGAACAACTAATCCATTGGTTCGGGAATTTCAGACCTATCACATATTATATCAATGAGTTCAATTTCTAATATTGATTCTATTCCTATTTGACTATAGAATTAATCAAGCAAGCGTAAATCAACCATGTGTGAATTTTTCTTTGACTGAATTCAGCATCACAATAATCAATGTATAGTTAACAATCAAGCATAAAAAAACTACAATTAATTAATTTAGAAATCGAATTCTGTCAAACCAAATTATCAACTATATTGACATTCAAATTAAGCAATCAGAAAACAATATAATTGAGTGAAAAGGAATAGAATCATCAACGTAAAATTAACATTATAAAAATAAATCTAAAGTTCTTGATGAAATTATGAAATAGTGGATTAATCCTAGAATTTAGACTTCCATTAAAAATCCGCAAAATAGGTTTGTTGTTCTATTTTCCCAAATAAGAAAATAGTGTATTGTATCTGGATCCAAAAGCAGAATCTCGACTTACTAAAAAAAAATATATAATACTCACTTTAGACTCTAAAAGCTTCATGCCTAAAAACAAGTGGTCCAATACTAATTATTATTATGAAAGCTTAGGTAACGTAATTAGCCATTTTGACCAAGTAAAGTTTCGATTTGGATTTTTGCTCCAATATAAAAGTTGTAATTCTAACTCTTAGCTTTCCATCGCCTACTTGCATGCATCAATCCGATATCCAGTGGTCAAGTTATAATCTGCAGAGTCAGCAAGGATAATATACAAACTCAATTATGACTCAAAGTTTAAAAACAAACTAAAATACTAATTTTAGGCTGAAAAATCTTTTAAAATGCCACAATATAAAGCTAGAAACATGTGCCTAAATGCATTGATGATGGGGGTTTGATTTTTTTTTTTTTTTTATTTAAAAAAAATTGTTTTACCAATATTAAAACCAAGTGGTGAAAAATAGAGCAAATAAAACAGTAACACAGAACAACATAACTAATTTATTCCAGCTCACCACTAGCATGACAACTACGTCTAGTCTCTTTAAATTGAAGGATTTAATTCACTAATCACCAATTGAATCACACTTCCACTAAATACTTACAAGTCAAACTGACGGTGTTCAAGTCTTCTCAACCTTCTAGCTTAGTACAGTCAAGTTGTTGAGGACTGCAATAACTACTAGGCTAGGAAACATAATGTGTTGAAGGATTTTTTTGAATAAATCTCATAAGAGTTTGTTTACAAGTTGTATGCTTAGAAAATTTTTCATAGCACTTAGACAAAATAAAGGATAGAGAGCAAAAGTACAAATACGGTTGTATTGGTTTATTGCAGTGTGTTGTTGTTGTGTCTATCAAAGAGGGTTGCTTATCCTTTTATAGAGAAACTTATGGGTTTCTAGTTGTTGTCCTAATTGCAAGAAATCAACATGTACCATGAAGTTTTGTATCGAATCTTCAAAGATTGATTTTCCATTAAATTTTGTTCAGAAATAGTCCTTGTAATTGATTCTGCTTATCTTAATATGGAGACAGAGAGAGTAGAGTATATCATGATCAAAGTATGTTGCGTAGAACTTCATACAAATAAATGATTCATAGTGTTGAGTAAGGGATGCACAAAAAAAATTTCTTCTTCATAGTGTCGAATTTTCATCAGTGCATTGACTATTTAGAAATGTCGAATTTTCATCAAAGCATTGACTTTTAAACATAGTCAACGATCATATACTTAACATGATTATCAGAGTTAGACGATTCTTGCTTTTTTAGAGGCAAATAGATCATATGCTTGTTGTGATTATTAGAGGCGGACAATCATTTGCTTCTTTAGAGGTAGAAATATCATACGCTTGTTGTAGTCACTAGACTTAGAATACAAAAATAAAAGCGAAATCTTGGTGTTTATTTAACTTAGTCCTATCATTAGAGGATACAACATAAATTCATTCAAAATAAACTTGATACAGGAACTACACACTTAATCATAATATTAGTGCTTCAAATTGTTCCCACAAAATAATTTTGTTATCATCAAAACAAATAAGAGTCATAATTCTTCAAACCAACTTGGTTCTAACACCTAGGGCAATGGTGGCTACTCCAACTTGACATGTGTCACAAGAAAGTGAATGAAAAGGCGCTTGGAAAAAGAAACCACTAACACATGCTCAATAATGAAATGACCATTCACAGTGTGAAATCTAGAAAGACAATTATAGTTCAAATTAGTCACAAATTAGCAAGTGACACCTATGTCTAAAGTCATACTACATGACATACGCTGCTCCAACTACAGTTAGATACATTTGTACTCAAGTCAACCATAGACTTTTTCCTTGATCGACTTGGGGGGCAACTATTATGGGTTGGACTCACCCCAACATATGCCAAACCCAAGACAAATCCGAACTAACATCACCCAATCAAATAATGTCACGAAACCTACTTGAAATTAGGGCAAACCACCTACAAAGATTGGATCCAAAGTAACAATCCAAGGTAACTCATATAGATCTCCAATCATAACCATTAGATGGATAAGGAGAGAATCCAATGAAGACAAACACAATAGCTCACCTATACCCTCACTCTTAGCCACTTGATGAAAATCATATTGTGATCACAACCACGAGATGGAACTCACATCTCTATGGTTACAAGGACAAGCATTCAACATAAGAGGGAGGTCTAAAGATCACAAACCCTTCTCTCTAATGAACACAGGGAGAATCTTCTAGAAATCCTAGAAGGAGTCACTATATAAGTCGGACATGCAATGTCATAAAGATACACACAAACTCTAACCTAAAATATATCTCATTCTTTGATAAATTTTTACTTGATCCTTGAAGTACGTGCAAGTACACCCCCACACAACGAGCTACAGACGAAGAGAGCCAACAACTTCTACAATCCATTGTTTATTGACGCATTTAAGGTCAAGCTTTTATATTCAACATTTTCGATATTGAATAGAGACTATTTTCACTGATCAAACTATAATAGATCATAGTTGCAACAACAACAATCCATAACTTGATTAAAATATCTGGTGTTTAAGATAAAGAATATAACAAATATGATCATTCTAGATATAAGACCAAACACGAAGAAAGAAATACTAATGAAGATATGAATTTATATAATTCTAGAATAGTGCAAGATAGAAGCTAAATGGACAGAGTTAGAAATCAAATAGGCATGGCTTTGATGGGAAACAAAAATTGTTTTAATATCATAATGTATTTGCTAAACTAAACTCTTTGAATATCATTTATTTATGATATTATTAAAAACTCCTTAAATTGTTTCTTCTTGTATAATATTTTGACAAATTATTTTATATAATAATTATGGATTTGTAATCATACTATATAAAATTAACGTCTTTGAGTAAAGAGAGTTTCTCTAATGCATTGATCTTTTCTACTTTAAAATTTCATTTATTATAAAATCAAAGCTTTTAAAAAATATTTTACTAACATCTCTTAGCTTAAAAATATCCATTAAATTAAAAAAAAATACAAAAATTATCAAATAACCATATTTTTACTTTTAAAAATCTTACTTTTAATTTAATTTTTAAAATAATTTTTAGACTCTAAAAAAGTCGGGCCAAACGTGCCCTTAATCTTCTTCTTTTCTCTCAAAAGTACTCTCTCTAAAATCTCATATCTTTAGTTTACTTTCCTTTTCTACAAGCAAGTGAAGGGAAAGGAAGGTTTGTAGGAGTCTATGAGGAGTGGTAAATTTGAGGAAGGAAGGAGATGGAGAGGGTGTGGATACATGTAAGAAGGAGAATGAGTTTGTCTTCTCTTTTTTCTTTTTCTCTTCTTCTCGTGTGATGGAGGAAGTAGTCTTATTTATTGATTTATTTGGGTTTTTTGAGTGAGAGTAAGTTTGCCGTGTAATTAAGTTTGAGAGAAAGGAAAATTTATGAAGTATTTTCCTCCATTGCCCTTCCTCAAGTGTCGTAAAACCTTATAAGTAATATCCCTATGCTCTTGGGCTACATGGAATTGAGCTTGGAATATAATTTGATTATCTAGTCCATTTTGTTATTTCACTATTCCACAGGACGAAGCCTCTAAATGCTATGGGGTAGTTTTGACTACCAAAAAGAATATTATTTTTCTAGAACCCGCAAGTATAGCTTATTATTTTTATAGCTAATATTTTTTGAAATAATTATTATGTGTTTTACTTTTTTTATTGCAGTTTTAATTTACATATTAATATAAGTAAAATTTATTTTAAGTACAAATAAAATATTTTTAAGAATAAAAAATGTTAAGACGTGACTCATAAATAAAATTGATGATAAAATTCTTTCAAACACTTAATTAGTCGTTTATATTGAAATAAAACATTATTAATTATTATATATTTAATATAATATATAAATTTGACTCATTAAAGTAAAGTTGAATGATATTTTTTAAATAATTATTATCATTTTTTATTTTCTTTATGACAGTATTAATTTATATATTATATAAGTAAAAAAATTTATGAATTTTTTCTTAAATTTAAAATATTAATTATAAGAATATATATTAATTTTTTTAATATAATTGACCTACTCATAAAAATTAAGTTAAAATAATTAAATTTAAAATATTGATTTTAAAAATATATTAATTTTTTTAATATATTTGACCTACTTATAAAAATTAAGTTAGCTTCGCATGCAGCTGCTAACCCAACTTGTATACTACTATAATATTATGAGACTATTATAAGTGCTTATTTGTATTATTGGAATAATAATAATAATAATAATAATAATTATTATTATTATTATAATTAATAATAATTTATTTTAAGTACAAATAAAATATTTTTAAGGATAAAAAATGTTAAGACGTGACTCATAAATAAAATTGATGATAAAATTCTTTCAAACACTTAATTAGTCGTTTATATTGAAATAAAACATTATTAATTATTATATATTTAATATAATATATAAATTTGACTCATTAAAGTAAAGTTGAATGATATTTTTTAAATAATTATTATCATTTTTTATTTTCTTTATGACAGTATTAATTTATATATTATATAAGTAAAAAAATTTATGAATTTTTCTTAAATTTAAAATATTAATTATAAGAATATATATTAATTTTTTTAATATAATTGACCTACTCATAAAAATTAAGTTAAAATAATTAAATTTAAAATATTGATTTTAAAAATATATTAATTTTTTTAATATATTTGACCTACTTATAAAAATTAAGTTAGCTTCGCATGCAGCTGCTAACCCAACTTATATACTACTATAATATGTAAGTCATAAGCTTCCCTTATCAAGTTTTTGATTTAAAGTCTCAAACATACATTGCACATGAAAGATTTGCCTTATCTAATGTTTTGAATTAAGAAACATTTCAGGAAAACATGAAGACACCACACACATGGAACAATGGATTGCAACTCAAGAAATCAACCAAAGATTGGAGGATGCACTTGAGGAAGATGCAAATTTGTATAGTGGTATTAGGTGTCTAAGTATCAAGTTGAGTGAACAAATCACCAAGGTTTCACACTTAATTAATTGCCAATGAACTTTTATCATTCATTTAAGTTTTATCAAACTCAACTCTGAATCAATCGATTATACAATCGATTGGAGGGCAAATCAATCGAATGGCAAGTAAACTGTTAAACAAAACTGAGGTCTGTAACAGGCTCAGTCGATTGTCAACTCGATTGCACAATCGATTGACAAGTCGATTGATGCTGCATTTCAAGTTACAGAAAGAACTCAATTTTTGCCAATTCGATTGATCACTCAATTGTCCACTCGATTGGCAACTTGATTGTTTGAAGTGTCTGAATCACTTTGATCACGACACTGGATTGACAAATCGATTGATGATGATTCTCAAGTTACAGAGAGCATTCAATTTTGGATAATGTGATTGCTCAGTCGATTGAAAGGAATCATGGCATCATATCTGAATCACCTTGATCACGACAATCGATTGACCAATCGATTGATGATATTTTTCAAGAAACAGTGAGCACCCAGGTTTTGGTCAAATCGATTGCTCACTCGATTGAAAGAACATAATAGCATCAGGTCTGATTCAGATATTGAATAAATCGATTGTTCAATCGACTGCATCCTATATATGTCAAGTTTCCAAAAACCCAGAACATACGAAACTCGATGCATCAATCGACTAGATCTTTTACATAGTCGATTGGGCAATCGATTGTCCTGGTGTTTTGCTTGAATATATATAAGGTGTTTCAAATCATTTTAAACATAACTCTTGCACAAAAACTTTTCATATTTTTTCAGAATCTCTTGCTCTCAATCTTTGCATATCTCTGAAAAACCTTTGAAAGAAAAGTTTGTTAACACACAAAATATTCAATGGCAAATTAATTCTTTGTGTGATGCTAGAGTGATTGAACACAATTCTTGATACTTCTCTTTTCTTTTCTTGTTAAATACAATTCTAGTATTTGAAGCTGTAACAAATCCAGTTTAGAAACTGGTGGCTATCCTTGTTGGTATGGTATCATCAAGAGGAAGTCTACTTTGATTTTGTGTAAGTTTGGGGATAAACTACAAGGATCAAAGGGCGTCAAGATAGGAGTGAAGGGAGTTAGATAAATAGGTCTTGTTGAAGACTGGAAAATCTGTAAATGTACTCGAATTCATTCTATAGTAAAAAGGCTGGAATCATGTTGTGATTTCGGGACTGGATGTAGGTCGTTGGATCAACGGCTGAACCAGGATAAATCTTGGTGCAATCTTTCTTATCCCTTCTCTTTAATTTTTCCAGTATTATATACCTGCTTATTCTTGTATGCTCCTTGTCATAATTGTATGTGTCTTTTAATTTCTGCTGTGTATGAGTTGTATGAACATTGCATGATTAATTTTGGAATTATGTCAAACTAGTTGGATTTGAGCTTAATTCTCTCTTTGTTAATTGAAAGAAGTCATAATTTTCCAACAAGTGGCATCTAGAGCCTGACTTTTTTAGAGAAAAACTCATAAAAGAAAATGACTTCTTTAGATTTCCTAGGAGAGGGAGCATCTCTAACCAGACCCCCTGCATTTAATGGTACAACATACATGTACTGGAAAGAGAGGATGCTCATCTTTCTAGAAGCATGTGGGCTGGACATTTTAGATGCAGTGGAGAATGGTCCCTATGTGCCCAAAATTACAAGCACTGAGGGATCATCCTGCATCATCAAACCAAGATCAGATTGGTCTGATGATGACAAAAAGAAGGTTGGATATAATGCCAAAGCAAAAAATATTATAACATCAGCTTTAAGTGCAGAAGAATTCTTCAGAGTGTCAAATTGCAAGACTGCAAAGGAAATGTGGGACACCCTGCAAGAAACACATGAAGGTACTACAGATGTCAAACGGGCAAGAACAAATACATTAATGCACGAGTATGAACTTTTCTGCATGAAGAAAGATGAATCCATAAATGATCTACAAACGAGATTCACTCACATTATTAACAATCTACATGCCCTGGGAAAAGTTGTGGATAATGAACAGCAGATAGGAAAAGTTATGAGGTGTTTGTCAAGGGAATGGCAGCCTAAGATAACTGTTATTGCTGAGTCTAAAGATCTTGCCAATATGACCATAGCAACGCTGTTTGGAAAGCTTCGTGAACATGAGATGGAACTACATAGATTAAATGAGACAGAGCAATCAAACAGAAAAAGTAAAGGACTTGCACTGAAGGCTCAATCTCACAAAGAAAAATCCGAACCAGATACGGAAAGCTCAGAAAGCGAATCTAGTGAAGAACCTGAGATAGGAATGTTGGTCAGAAAATTCAAGAAATTTCTGAAAAAGAAGGGAAGCCAGTCAAGAAAACCACAAAATTCAAAGACTAAAGGCTCCAGCAAAGGTGACACCGGTGATAGCAAAGTCATAACTTGCTATGAATGTGGGAAGACATGACACATTAGATCTGAGTGTTACAAACTCCAAAACAGAAACAAGCCTACAAAAACTAAGGGCAAGGATCAACAGCCTTCAAACAGGAAAGCTTACATTGCCTGGAACGACAATGATGAAGATTCATCTGAAGAATCAGAAAATGAAGAAGCTAACCTGTGTCTCATGGCTAACAATGATTCAGATTCTGACAGTGAGGTAAGCAGCACATCTAATCCATCTTATGATGAACTTCATGATGCCTTTAATGAATTGCATAATGAATATGTTAGTGTACTCAAACAACTGATTAGTACTAAGAAACAGCTAGAAGAAAAATGCATGTTGATTAATGAAGTTAACTTGAAGCATGAGTCTCTTAAAGACATAAATGAAAAACTGAGAAAAGAAACTCATGAACTGAAATGTGATGTAGCTAAGTTTAACAGTGGTAAAAATAACTTAGATAGACTCCTTAGAGATCAAAGAAATTTACATGTTAAAACTGGACTTGGCTATAAACAAAGCATGCATACGAAAAGGCATCAGGAATTTGTTAAATCTAAACAAATGTATGATAACTTTACTATACCAAATCAGAAACCATCTCCTGCTGTTGTGTGTCATTTTTGCTGCAAAAAAGGACATAAGGTGTTTAATTGTAAACTGAAAAAACGTGCCAACAGAGGATGGAGACAGATTTGGAAAGTTAAAGAACCATCATTTGAAACTAACCCCCCAGGACCCAATTTGAATTGGGTACCTAAATCCAAAACCTGACTCTTGTTGTGCAGATATGCTTGGCATCCAGGAATCAATCATGGTATCTGGACAGTGGATGCTCCAAGCATATGACCGGAGACAAGTCAAAGTTCTTGTCTCTGAACTTAAAAAGTGGTGGCTTTGTCAAATATGGAGATAACAACAAAGGAAAGATCCTAGGCATTGGAGATATAGGAAACAACTCAAGTGCTGTTATCAAGGACGTTTTATTTGTTGAAGGCCTAAAGCACAACTTACTAAGCATCAGTCAGCTATGTGATAAAGGTTTAAGGTACACTTTACTTCTACATATTGCACGCTTGAGCATAAGGAAGTTGCAGGTATGAAACTTACAGGTAAAATAGTTAATAATATTTACATGATAGATTTTGAGTCTTTACCTGCCAATGATATTTGTTGTCTGTTGTCTAGTGCTGATGAGAGCTGGTTGTGGCACAAGCGAGTGGCTCATATTAATATGAACCACCTGAACAGACTTGTTAACAAACAGCTAGTCTTAGGTCTCCCTAATAGGAAGTTCTCTAAGGATAGACTATGCGACTCCTGTGAGAGGAGTAAGCTGGTTAAATCCTCTTTCCCCCTATAGACTTGGTGCAAACCAAGAAGGTTTTAGAGTTGGTTCATATGGACTTGTTTGGTCCATCTCAGGTTAGAAGTTTTGGAGGGAACCTATACGGCTATGTGTTGGTAGATGATTTCACCAGGTTCACATGGACATACTTTCTGACTCACAAGAGTGAGGCATTCTCAACTTTTAAGAAATTTGTTGCTTTAGTTCAAAATAAGAATAATCAGAAAATCATATCCATAAAAAGTGATCATGGAGGTGAATTCCAAAATGATGCTTTTCAAACCTACTGTGAACATCATGGTATCAAACACATATTTTCAGCCCCTAGAACTCCACAACAAAATGGAGTAGTAGAAAGAAAGAACAGATCCTTAGAAGAGCTGGCTAGGACCATGCTTAAGGATTCTAATCTTCCTAAGTACTTCTGGGCTGATGCCATTAACACTGCATCCCATGTAGTGAATAGGGTTCTTATTAGACCTATACTTAAAAAGACTCCCTATGAGTTATACAAAGGGAGAAAGCCTAACATCTCCTACTTTAGGATTTTTGGGTGTAAGTGCTTTGTGTTAGACAATGGCAAGGGACATCTAGGTAAGTTTGATCCTAAGGCAGATGAGGGCATCTTTTTAGGGTATTCCCAGGTTAGTAAGGCCTATAGAATCTACAATAAAAGAACCAAAACTATAGAGGAGTCTGTCCATGTCAAATTTGATGAAAACTTGAACAGCACTCTTACTATAGTTGGTAACTCATTGGATGATATTGTTGATTCTGAACCGGTAGAAACCAGTGAACCTGAACCTCCAACCAACCCTGACTGTGTAGAACCAATTAGGGAAGATGATCTACCCAAAGAGTGGAAGTTTGCCAAGAACCATCCCATAGACAATATTATTGGAGAGATTTCAAAAGGTGTTTCAACCAGAAAATCCCTTAGAGAGTTTTGCAACCTTACAGCCTTTGTTTCTCAAGTAGAACCCAAAAACATTAAAGAAGCTCTTTTGGACCATGACTGGATAGTAGCCATGCAAGAAGAGCTCAATCAATTTGAGAGAAACCAAGTGTGGACTCTTGTTCCAAGACCAGAGAATAAACATGTCATAGGAACTAGGTGGGTTTTCAGAAACAAAATGGATGAGAATGGTGTGATCACTAGGAATAAAGCTAGGTTAGTGGCCAAGGGTTACAACCAGGAAGAGGGAATAGACTATGATGAGACTTATGCCCCAGTAGCCAGACTAGAAGCTATTAGGATCCTGCTGGCCTATGCTTGTATAATGGATTTCAAATTATTTCAAATGGACGTTAAAAGTGCTTTTTTAAATGGAGATATTAAGGAGGAAGTTTTTGTAAGTCAAACTCCTGGTTTTGAAGATCCTAAGCTTCCAAATCATGTGTTTAAACTTACAAAAGCTCTCTATGGCTTAAAACAAGCTCCAAGAGCTTGGTATGATAAGCTGAGTAATTTCCTTTTACAAGAAAATTTTTCAAGGGGAAATGTAGATAAAACACTGTTTATCAAAAGACAAGGAAAAGACATTTTATTGGTTCAAATTTATGTTAACGACATAATATTTGGATCAACAAATGATAAGCTTTGTAAAAATTTTGAAAATACAATGAAAGGCAGATTTGAAATGTCCATGATGGGAGAGTTGACTTACTTCCTGGGATTTCAAATTAAACAAAGCAAAAATGGCATTTTCCTTAGTCAATCAAAATATTGCAGTGATCTTCTAAAGAAATTTAATTTTGAAAAATTTAAATCCATTGACACGCCTATGAGTCAGTCCTGCTACTTAGATAAGGATGAACAGGGTAAAGCTGTAGATGTGACTGTGTTCAGAAGTTTAATAGGATCCTTATTTTACTTAACCGCTAGTAGACCAGATATCATGTTCAGTGTGTGCATGTGTGCTAGGTACCAGGCTACTCCCAAGGAATCTCACCTTAGTGTTGTTAAGAGAATCTTCAGATATCTTTTAGGAACCAAAGATCTAGGTTTGTGGTATCCTAAGGGATCTACTTGTACTCTTGTTGGTTATTTTGATTCTGACTTTGCTGGATGCAAATTGGACAGAAAAAGTACTTCAGGCACTTGCCAACTCTTAGGGAACTCTCTTGTCTCTTGGCATAGCAAGAAACAAAACAGTGTAGCACTCTCAACTGCTGAAGCTGAGTATGTTGCTGCTGGTAGTTGTTGTGCTCAAATTCTTTGGATGCAACAGCATCTCTCAGACTTTGGGGTGGACCTAGGAACCGTGCCTATTTTATGTGATAACACTAGTGCTATTAATATTACTAAGAATCCTGTCATGCATTCTAGGACCAAGCATATAGAAATAAGGCATCACTTCATTCGAGATCAATATCAACAGGGCAAGATCAAGTTGGAATATGTCAATACAACTGAACAGTTGGCTGACATTTTCACCAAGGCCTTGCCTAAGGACAGTTTCTTCTTTATAAGAATGAAATTGGGCATTATTGATCCCAATGAAATCTGATCCCTATACTCAACTCAACTGCACAATCGAGTGTCCTGTGGCCAGGTGAGAATTTTTCATTAAACATTCGATTGCTTAATGAATAGTGCTTCATTTTGTCAAATTGGAAACACGATATTCGATTGCACAATCGACTAGTTGGGTATCAGCTTTCTTTATTCTGTTTTATTTTTATGTATGTTTGCTATTTTTTGTTCGTAAATCGATTGGACAGTCGAATGTCCATATCTCAGAAGCCTGAATGTTGAAAATCTTATATTTTCAATCGAATGGTAAATCGATTGATGATATCTCAGAGGCCAGATGGTTGAGATTTCTGTCACGTAATTCAGATGGTTAATCGATTGATATATTGGAAATTGGTTTAAACAGTCGATTGGACAATCGACTGACTGGATTAAGTTTGAGATAATTTGTTGTTCAAAACACGAGAATCGATTGGACAATCGATTGGCATGTATCCGTTGAGAAAAATATAGCCGTTGAATGGATGTAACGGTTACTTTTTATTAACCCAACAACAAGAACATCCGATTGGGCAATAGGATTGCTACAGTACTATATAAACCTGGAAATTCCAAGTCGATTTCCCAATCAATTGCTTCATTCTGCTATCATCTTCATCATTCATCTTCACTCTTCTCAGCATTCAATCAATCTTCAATCTACTACCACTATGGCCCGTGTCAAACAAACTGCTAGACGACCATCTCAACCTACTGCTAAAACAATTCATCAGAACAGCTCATCTTCATCATCTTCTACTTCAAGAACACCTTCACCTTCACCTCCTCCACCTCCTTCACCCCCAGCAAAACGAGTATCCATTCCTACACATAAAATACTGGCTAAGGATAAAGGCAAAGCTGTTGCCACTACTCCAGAATCCACTAAAAAGAGGAAGGTTCCTCCGTCTGAGAAATTGATGGGTGATGCAATGAAGGAAGTCACCAAGAAGAAGAAGAAGCCTGCATCTCCACCAAAGAAGGCTAAGCCTTCAAAGGAGAAAACTGTTGAAGGAAAAGTTGTTCCTGATTCCTTTGTCAAGAGAAAAATCCAAGAGCCAAGAATATTGGATTTTCAATACTTTGATAAAAATGGTTTTTCTTTTCAAAACCATTTAAGATTTCATGGACTGGAGAACTTTCTGTCTTGTTCTCTAGATGTGTACCCAAGGCTGGTGAGAGCCTTCTACTCAACCTTTGTCCTGACAAAGACTGGTTTTGCTGCTGAAGTCAAGAATAAAAAGATGTCAATGACATTTGAGGAGTTTTCCAAAATGACGGGTTTACCATTCAGTGGGTATACAATTGATGGAAGGGCACAAGATGCACATGAAGACGAAGGCTGGGAAAACTCAATCGACAGACATGCTGCATTACAGGAGCTTATGATAGAAGGGTTCACTGAGAAAGGAACCATTCAAGTTGGGCAAATGAAGGTTGAGCACAGGCTGCTCATGTATGTGCTAACAAGGATGTTAGTACCTAGAGCTGGAAACCATGCAGTTGTGCAGCAGCTGGACATTGTCCTGCTATGGGGGCTGCACAAAGAGCTCCAGATGAGTTGGACATGGATAGTGCTGCTGAACATGATTGAATCAGCCCAAGGAAAGCACATCCTGCCCTATCCCCAACTAGTGATGAGAATACTGAGGCATTTCAAAGTGTCTCTAGCCGATGAAGAATGTCTCACCACTACTCACACATTTGGTGAAGCTATAGTCAACCAAATGCAAATCAGACGCATCAACAATGTGTGGACGAGAACTCCAACTGCTGCTGATCATGTACAACCCATTGCTAATCAAGATCAGTCTGGTGCTCAAGCATCTGCATCAGCTGAAGGACATTCAGAGATCATGGCAAAACTCATGGAAGTGTTGAAGTGTCAAGCTGATCACAATGCAAGAGTGGAAACATCCCTTCTCAAGCTTCAAGCTTCCCTGGAATCTGTTCAGAAGGATGTTGCTGCCATTCAGGAGCACTTAGGGCTGAAACTGTCATTTGAAGACATTGCAGATATTGGAAGGCAATCAACTGCAGAACAAAACCAGGACGACGCAGACGGTTCTGACTCTCATGGGGAGAAGAAACCTGCTGAGGCTAATACAGCGGTCTCTCCTCCTCCTGCTGGTGATAATGAGGATCAGTCCTAGTGCTTGTCTGTTTAGGTTTTAGTTGTTTTTTTTTTTGTTGTTGCCTTGTTCTCTAAGCTGTTGTTTAATTTCCTCCTGTATGTCTATCTTTTTGTTATTAATGCCAAAAGGGGGGAGATTCATATGAGATTATCTACCATGCATCTATATCTAATAAATATGTTATGTTATGATCTGATATGTGTAACATTGTATATGTTCTGATTCATTCACATTTGCAAGTGCTCTGATACATAATACATATCATCTGTTCTGATCCATATTAGATGCACCCTGTGTATGCGCTGAAAATGTTTTGCATCATGCATTCCAAAACTCAGGGGGAGATTTTAACATAATCTCAATATTAACTGTATGTTTGTCATTAAATCAAAAAGGGGGAGATTGTAAGTCATAAGCTTCCCTGATCAAGTTTTTGATTTAAAGTCTCAAACATACATTGCACATGAAAGATTTGCCTTATCTAATGTTTTGAATTAAGAAACATTTCAGGCAAACATGAAGACACCACACACATGGAACAATGGATTGCAACTCAAGAAATCAACCAAAGATTGGAGGATGCACTTGAGGAAGATGCAAATTCGTATAGTGGTATTAGGTGTCTAAGTATCAAGTTGAGTGAACAAATCACCAAGGTTTCACACTTAATTAATTGCCAATGAACTTTTATCATTCATTTAAGTTTTATCAAACTCAACTCTGAATCAATCGATTATACAATCGATTGGAGGGCAAATCAATCGAATGGCAAGTAAATTGTTAAACAAAACTGAGGTCTGTAACAGGCTCAGTCGATTGTCAACTCGATTGCACAATCGATTGACAAGTCGATTGATGCTGCATTTCAAGTTACAGAAAGAACTCAATTTTTGCCAATTCGATTGATCACTCGATTGTCCACTCGATTGGCAACTTGATTGTTTGAAGTGTCTGAATCACTTTGATCACGACACTGGATTGACAAATCGATTGATGCTGATTCTCAAGTTACAGAGAGCATTCAATTTTGGATAATGTGATTGCTCAGTCGATTGAAAGGAATCATGGCATCATATCTGAATCACCTTGATCACGACAATCGATTGACCAATCGATTGATGATATTTTTCAAGAAACAGTGAGCACCCAGGTTTTGGTCAAATCGATTGCTCACTCGATTGAAAGAACATAATAGCATCAGGTCTGATTCAGATATTGAATAAATCGATTGTTCAATCGACTACATCCTATATATGTCAAGTTTCCAAAAACCCAGAACATACGAAACTCGATGCATCAATCGACTAGATCTTTTACATAGTCGATTGGGCAATCGATTGTCCTGGTGTTTTGCTTGAATATATATAAGGTGTTTCAAATCATTTTAAACATAACTCTTGCACAAAAACTTTTCATATTTTTTCAGAATCTCTTGCTCTCAATCTTTGCATATCTCTGAAAAACCTTTGAAAGAAAAGTTTGTTAACACACAAAATATTCAATGGCAAATTAATTCTTTGTGTGATGCTAGAGTGATTGAACACAATTCTTGATACTTCTCTTTTCTTTTCTTGTTAAATACAATTCTAGTATTTGAAGCTGTAACAAATCCAGTTTAGAAACTGGTGGCTATCCTTGTTGGTGTGGTATCATCAAGAGGAAGTCTACTTTGATTTTGTGTAAGTTTGGGGATAAACTACAAGGATCAAAGGGCGTCAAGATAGGAGTGAAGGGAGTTAGATTGATAGGTCTTGTTGAAGACTGGAAAATCTGTAAATGTACTCGAATTCATTCTATAGTAAAAAGGCTGGAATCATGTTGTGATTTCGGGACTGGATGTAGGTCGTTGGATCAACGGCTGAACCAGAATAAATCTTGGTGCAATCTTTCTTATCCCTTCTCTTTAATTTTTCCAGTATTATATACCTGCTTCTTCTTGTATGCTCCTTGTCATAATTGTATGTGTCTTTTAATTTCCGCTGTGTATGAGTTGTATGAACATTGCATGATTAATTTGGGAATTATGTCAAACTAGTTGGATTTGAGCTTAATTCTCTCTTTGTTAATTGAAAGAAGTCATAATTTTCCAACATAATATTATGAGACTATTATAAGTGCTTATTTGTATTATTGGAATAATAATAATAATAATAATAATAATAATAATAATAATAATAATAATAATTATTATTATTATTATTATTATAATTAAAAAAAAAGTAACTTGGACCTATAACTATACTAGTGATATATTTATACTTACCAATATAAGTATAAATATATAAACAGATATTAAATTTTGGTGTAGTTATTTTCTTTTTCTTATAAATATTTCTTTTATTTAAGTTATTGTATTTTATGTATAATTTTAGAAAATGGACATTACTATAATTTTATAATTTCCATTATTTATGTTTAAAAAAAAAAGGGACACGTACCCTCGCATGGACTTTTTTGTTTTATATAAAAATAACGCAATTACTAATTCCACCACCAAATCAATATTGAAGGCCAACCCACTAAACCTAACAAAATGAATCCATACAAAAATACTATAAATATCACGGACCAATAAAGTAAAAGACGCATTACTATTCTTATTATTTTTAATTTTATCATATCATATCATGCCCTGACATAAACACGTCACATACCCGCAGGACAAGAAAAGGTGCACAAAAGAAAACAGCAACAACTTGAGTTGAGAGAGAGAGAGGAAAAAAAAAAAAAAAGAGAGAGAAAACCCACTTGTACAAATTTAATTGTTTTCCTATTTCTTTTGTTGTAAAAGCTGTACAAATTCAATTTAAGTTTTTTTCTTTATCAACTTAATTTAAGTTGAAAAATAAAAGAAGATATATTTGATACGCGTCTCTACGTGGCCCTTATTCCATTTCCATTATCAACCTCACAAACACAACACAATCTCACAAACACAACACAACAACACCTCTCTCCTTCATTTTCCACCTTTTCCCTTCATAACCAAAAATTAGAAGAAGAAGAAGAAGAAAAAAAAAAACAAATAACCTTTCATTTCATTATCTTCTTCTCAATTCTAAAAAAAAACCTTAATAATCACAAGTTCATAAAGAAAAAAAAAAATTAATATTATTATTATGGCTCAAAGAACAGAAAACGAAGAAACCGAATTCAAAGTTCCAGAAACAATAACCGTTTGCATCAACAACTGTGGCGTAACCGTAACCGGTAACGCTGCAACAAACAACATGTGTCAAAATTGCTTCAACGCTTCAACCGCCACAACCTCATCCACCGTCGGAATCTCATCTCAATCTTCCAGATCCGGTGTTATTTCCGTTAATTCCGTTCGTTCACCGAAGAGATCTCTTCCGGAAGAATCGTCGGAGATTACCGATCGTAATTCGTCAGATCAAACGACGATTTCCGAGGCGAAGCGTGTTGTTAGCAGATGCTCCGGCTGCCGGAGAAAGGTAGGGTTGACCGGATTCCGATGTAGATGCGGTGATCTTTTCTGTTCAGAACATCGATATTCCGATCGTCATGATTGTAGCTTTGATTATAAAGCTGCTGGTAGAGAAGCTATTGCTAGAGAAAATCCTGTTATCAGAGCCGCGAAAATCGTTAAGGTTTGAAATCTCAATCTGATGAAATGAATTCGAAGATTGAAGAAGAAGAAGAAACGATTCGAAACGTGAAAATCTGAAAACGAATCTATTTGACCCGTTTTCTGAGTCGGGTTTGGGTCACACGTGTTTAATTCGTTTTATTTTATTTACTTTTCCAGATTTTATTTATATTTATATAAATAGGGAAAAAAAAATCTTTAGGTTAAGATAGATTTTAAGAGAGGTTGTTTGTTTGTGTTTTAACGTTTTAGTAAGAGAGAGGATTGTTATCAAAGAAAAATGAAGAATCTGAATTGGTATGTGTTTGATCATGCTTTGATCATTTCATTGTTTTCTTCTACTACTAATTGTTGTTT
>JBBPBR010000004.1:1179854-1201229 GCA_037974775.1 Cicer pinnatifidum
CAAAAACGTTCTTGATTACTAAAGAATATATTTTTTTTTTTTGAAAATGAAGACGTTCTTGATTATTAAATTTTTCTAGAAATGAAGATCGATTCTGTAAGACCCTTAATTTTTTAAATTCTAATTTATGCGATTTTAGGGTATTTGGTGTTAAATTGCTTAGGCATTTAGCACAATTGAATTTTAATTTTGGAAATTAAATATCAAAATCATATTTTATTAGAGTTAATAATATGTTTAATATTTATATATATTTTAATATATATATTTTGAGACCCGATTTAAATTATTTGTTAGACAATAATTTAATTAGGTTACGAAAAATCTAATATCGGGCAGTTTTGTTAAAAATACCTCGGGTTGCTGAAAATTGTATGTGTCAACTGAGTTGCGACGAGAGTTGATATTTTTAACAAAAAGTGGTTTGGAAAGTGATGGGTGAAATGGAAATTATATGAAATATCTAGATATTTTTAGATATTTGTTTGGGTTTGGTTTTATGTATAATATATATATATATATATATATATATATATATATATATATTATAAGTATACATATATATATATATATATATATATATATATATTATTGGAAGTAGTATATGTATATATATGTTAGAACAAAATGAAAAGGAATGAAAGCAACAGAGAAAGAAACATAAACGTTTCCTTCGTTCCCAGCCTTGCGAGAACCCTTCTTCTTCTTCCTCCTTCCTTTCACTTTCTTTTTCCTTCTTTTGCTTCAAGAAAAGAAACCCAAGGCTTAGTGGGTGAGAAAGAACAAATTTCCAGCTTCCTTCTTCTTCTTTGATTCGAAAACGGAGAAAAACGGTATTAAGGGTTTTTCAAAACCGTCAAACGCAAACCTTCACTTTTCTCCTACATCTAAGCTTCGTTTTGAGAAGTGACAGAAGAGAAAGTTGCTCATTGCCACGTTGCGGTGCTAGTGAGTTAGTTTTCGACGCGACATCACGAACTTAAATTTTACCAGAATTAATTACGGTACCGTAATCGCGTATTAGAGCTATCGTTAAGGTAAGCGCTCCTTCCAAACTTTTAGTTTGTATTTAGGACATTATTTGTGATTTTGTGGAAAATAAATTTGATGTATTTGATGAGTGAAGTTGTAGAAAATGAATTTAATGCGATTATGTGTGATTTAGTGAAATTTAAATTTGAGGTGTGGTTTATGGTGATCCATATTTGATGTGGTTTATATGTTCATAATTATTATTATGAACTTTTGAGATGTGATATATTTGTGGATTTTGTGGAAAATAAATTGATGAAATTTGGTGGTTTATGTGTAAAATTATGGAGTTTTGAAATTGAGTGAGTTAGGTTTGAATTGTTGAAATTTAATTGAGGTGCTAAATGTGTGTTGTGGAATTGAAATGATTGTTGTTGGTGTGAATTGACGGTAATTAAATTTGATAAGTTTGAGTTACGTAATAAGTTATTTTCAAATAAATGAGTTTGAACTGAAATTGAAATTTTACAAAAAAAAATTAGAATTGTTAAAGTTGTGAAAAATTAAAATTTTAACTAAGTTAAAGAGTTTGAGCAAAAAGATAGATTGAAATTAAAAATGGTTATAGTTTAAAATGTTACTCTTTTAATTACTCTTGAACTGAGTTTAAAAAGAAAAAAAAAATTTAGAGTATTTTATTAACTCAAAAATTTTGGTGCTTTAATAGTGGAGTATGTGTATGTGAAATTTGGACAATATTTATTTTATTTAGTTTTAAGTAAATAATATAGATTATTTGGTTTTAAAAGTTTGGTGTGTGAGAAAGATTTAATTTTGTTTTTTTTTGATGTGTTTGGATTAGTTTTATTGTGAACAAATTGTTATAAATATTCATGTTTATGTAGTTAGCTCCTTGAGTCTCGAAAAGGAATCGAGACTGTTGGCACCGAGTTAGCAGTGGGGAGAACTCTGATATATTAATGTTGTTGTGGTGATTTATGGTTCAAAATTTTGGAGATTGAATATGGGTGATTAATGTTTGAAAATTATAGTGACTCATGTTTGGTGAAATTGATGTGTTCATAATTAATATTATGAATTTTTGAGAAAAAATTCATGTGTGGATTGATGGAAAGAGAATTTAATTCAATTTATGTGTGGATTGGTGCAAAATGAATTTAATTCAATTTGTGTGGATTGAATTTGGAAATGTGATTTATGTGTGTTTGTGGAAATTGAAATTGGTGTGAATAAATATGTTTGAGTATGCTCTGCGTTGTATATGAAAAATCATTAGTGTTAAATGAGTATTAAAAATGGAGAATATTTTAATAGCTGCATTTACTTAATGATTGTGGTGAAAAGAGTCAGAGTATGCTTATGCATTTTATAGTACATGGTGACCGCGATGGGGCCATGGTGATAGTGGTGACCGTGATGGACCACAAGATGATGCCATGTGAATTGTTGGTTCATCTTATCCTTGCAGGGATTGTCGCGTCGTGCTGATCTGTGAGAGATTGCACTCTAGAATGTGCTGATCTGTAAGCGATTGCACTCTAGAAAATCATGCTGGTCTGTGAGCAACTGCACTCTTGTATGTTGTGTTGATCTATGAGAGATTGCACTCTAGAATGTGCTGATCTGTGAGCGATTGCACTCTTGAAAATCGTGCTAGTCTGTGAGCGACTGCACTCTTGTATATCGTGCTGATCTGTGAGAGATTGCACTCTAGAATGTGCTAATCTGTGAGCGATTTCACTCTAGAAAATTGTGTTGGTATGTGAGCGACTGCACTCTTGTATGTCGTGCGGATCTGTGAGAGATCGCACTCTAGAATGTGCTGATCTGTGAGCGATTGCACTCTAGAAAATCGTGCTGGTCTGTGAGCGACTGCACTCTTGTATGTTGTGCTGATCTGTGAGAGATTGCACTCTAGAATGTGCTGATCTATGAGCGATTACACTCTAGAAAATCGTGCTAGTTTGTGAGCGACTGCACTCTTGTATGTCGTGCTGATCTGTGAGAGATTGCACTCTAGAATATGCTGATATGTGAGCGATTGCACTCTAGAAAATCGTGCTGGTCTGTGAGCGAATGCACTCTTGTATGTTGTGCTGATCTGTGAGAGATTGCACTCTAGAATGTGCTGATCTATGAGCGATTGCACTCTAGAAAATCGTGCTAGTCTGTGAGCGACTGCACTCTTGTATGTCGTGCTGATATGTGAGAGATTGCACTCTAGAATGTGCTGATCTGTGAGCGATTGCACTCTAGAAAATCGTGCTGGTCTGTGAGCGACTGCACTCTTGTATGTTGTGCTGATCTGTGAGAGATTGCACTCTAGAATGTGTTGATCTGTGAGCGATTGCACTCTAGAAAATCGTGCTAGTCTGTGAGCGACTTCACTCTTGTATGTCGTGCTGATCTGTGAAAGATTGCACTCTAGAATGTGCTGATCTCTGAGTGCTTGCATTCTAGAAAATCGTGCTGGCATGTGAGCGACTGCACTCTTGTATGTCGTGCTGGTCTGTGAGTGACTGCATGCTAGTAAATCGTGCTGATCCGTGAGAGATTGCACCTCGGTAATTAGTACTGGTTTGTGGTAGGCAGTACAATTATGATTTACGCCCCTTCGAGGAGGGTTTTGGTTTGGAATTCTGGAATCATGCATTTTGGCATATACGTATTGCATTAAAGTGCTTGGCACACGATTTAGGTTTGTTATACTATGATGATTGTATATACATATTCGGTTGTTGTTGTGATTTGTCGTCATTGCTTAGAGGCGTGAAGTTGGGTTGATTAAGTTTTGATGTCCTTATGTGTTCATAATTGATGTTATGAATATTCGATGTGTAATTGAGGTGTGAATTTGTGGAGATTAATTTGGTGTTAATTATGTGTTCATAATTGATAATATTAATGTTTGAAGTGTTGATTGATTCAGAGCCATTTTATAACTGAAAATCTGCATTTTCTCAGTTGTATTCGGCTACAACAGTGTAGTATGTTAAAACTTCATTTTTCACATTGGTTATGCATTTTTTTGACATATGAAAACCCTTTCGAGGAGTATGCTAAGACGAAAGGTTCTTTTGAGCATTTGAAAAGATAAGAATTTTGTTATGTGATATTTGTTAATTTCGGTTGGTGACCTTTACAATTATTGTGGAAATCTGGGCTTTGCCCTCAAATGAGAACCAGGATCATCCTACCAGTTAGTACCCTGGGGATGGGAAAGTAGTTAGTCATACCTGACCGAAGCTATGTCAGAAGGATCTTGCGGGACGCGTGGAGATCACCCAAGTTGTATAGCTTTTTGTAGCATGATCAAATTAGAGGGTTGTATAGGATTTAATTGTCTTTCTTTTATGGATGTATTTATTTCAATTTGAAAGACTGTACCTATACCTCATATTGTCAGCTTGACTTTTATTTTGATGGGTCCTTGTACCATTTTCTTGGTGCGACGTGGGGAAGTTAAAATTCTTGGGGCAGTGCTTTTGTACAGGTGTCTGTCGAGAATACTTCAGGGGTATGAGCTATGTCTGATAGGTCTCATAGCCCCGGTGTATTTTGCTATTTAAATACTTCGGATTTTGTTTCAAAAACTATTTCCGCTGCTTGTAAATATTGTTCACTTTTGTTATTGTGTTACGACTTAAATATTTTATCCAAAAGTATTTCTTTCTTTATTTCTTTGTTTAAAAAAAAAAATACACTCGCGCTGCTAAAAGTTGGGGTGTTACCGATTCAAATTGCAATAACTCATTAAGATGCATGACAAATTGCAACAGATAACCAAATGATGTAATTTATATTTTGATAAAATGACAAATTTATCCTTATAATCTATTTAACTTTTTTTCTTCTTTCAAAATAACATTAATATATTTTTTTATAAATAAATAAAAAATGCTAAAAAATATAAATAATTTATGAAGTAATTTTATATACTTGAAAAAATTGTGATTTCTCTATCCATCACAATTGAAGAATGACTCACTATCATTAAAATTGTGATTTCTCTATCCATCACAATTGAAGAATGATTTACTATCATAAAAACATAAATAAGTTATGAAGTAATTTTTTATACTTGAAAAAATTATGTTTTCTCTATCCATCATAGTTGAAGAATGATTTACTATCATAAGATCATCTCGATTGATCAAACTCTCTAATAATTCTCCCCTTAATCCCTCTCTATCCATTAGTCAATTTCTAATCCTATGATTTTCATAAAACCATATTGAAGAATGACTCACTATCACAAATTTTTTTAAACAAAGTTCAATCATCTCAAAAACATTTGCTCTAACATTAGATATAACATCACATTATTTTGTTCTTGTGAATTCATATTTACCTATATATACAAGTATTATTATTATTATTATTATTATTATTATTATTATTATTATTATTATTATTATTATTATTATTATTATTATTATTATTATTATTATTATCTATCGAAACAAAATAGAATATCAAGAAATCATAATATTGAGATATAATTTCAAATTAATGTTTTGATCATAATTAAATAAAATATCAATTACGACTTCTAATTATGATTCTCACTGTTTTGGTATTTAACATGTGTATTTGAGTGTGTTAAAACAAGATAGGTATTAAGTATTACAAAGCAGATCTTATTAAAATAAATAAAACAAAATCAGTGAAACGAAGAACGTTCTCAACATATGCCATAAACAAGAATGATCAGATTTTTATGTGAAAGATTAGATCCAAGAAGTGTAATCCATTCCATATCCTCATCAGAAATATAGAAGGATCAATCTAAGCAAGAATTACTCCAGAATTCAAAGGAAAAACAGTTTGCTTCACAAAATACATAAAGCAAGATTGTTCTTCAAGTTAAGCAAGTGCAAGTACAAACTGACAGTCTGGAAAGGACACTGTTGTTGTACTTTCAAATAGATACGCATATGTGATTCAAGGCTTGGAATCATTAACTGTCAAGATCAGAACCTACGTCAGCTCATATCAAGACAAATTCAAAGAACATTCGTGGATCACAAGAACATTCCTAGGTTTAGCAAGAACATTTTTGCTTTATGGCTGATCTTATGCATTCACTTACTCATGAAAACTAGACTATTTCCAACGGCTAAATGAGCTTTCATAAGCTATATTGAAGCCTATAAATAAAGCTTCACGATGAAGAACAAATAAGAACTCAAAGTGTCAAGCAAAACATCACTCGTTCAATCATACTCGAGCTTCTCAAATCATTCTAAGTTTTAGTTTTGTCCTTAGTGTGATATTCGAATTTGTATTTACTGAGTTCTAAAATCTAGAATCTATTATCAAACAAGAGTTGAACATACTCAGATTCTAACAATCTCAAAAATCATTACTTTGTAACTCAAGGCTATATTGTTGACATAGCTTGAGTAGTGTGTAAAAATCCTTTTATGATTTAAAAGGTAGCATGTAAAATCCTTTATGAAATAATGCAAGGTAACCCGTGGAAATCCTTTCTAGGTAAAAAGGTATAACTTTGTAATAGATCAAGATTGATTTGTGAAAATTGTGTGAAAACCAAGAACGTTCTTGCTTTGAGCACTTAGTGGAAAATCTCACAATTGTGAGGACTAGACATAACCCGTTTTGGGTGAACCAGGATATATCCTTATGTGATCTCTCTTTCCTTATCTCTATTTACTTTTTGTCTTACAATCAATTTTTATATTGATAAATTAATATTGTTGTTTTTTCACTAACTAAGAATGTTCTTCGTTTGTAACCAAGATCAATCTTGAGTTAAACACTTTAGTTTTTAACAAGATTTTTTAAAAAGGGGCAATTATAATTCAAACCCCCTTTCTTTATAATTGACATTGTTACTTCACATAAAACAAAACATGGATGGCAGAGGAAAATAATTATTATTCTCTATCATTTTTTATGTTATTATATAATAAAATAAATAAGAAAATAACCAAAAACATCATATATGAAAAGAGGAAATCAACCTAATGTCACCAATCATAAAATCAACAATAGAGAACAATCATAAAATTATTTTATTAACACAATAAGAAAATCAAAGGAAATAAGGACAAATTTAACAAGAGGGAAAACAGGGAAAAACAGTACCTCGAGAACGCGACGGTGGAGAGTGAGGAGAGCGACAATGGAGAGGATGGAAATGAGAGTACGATGGAGAGGAAGGGGAGATGAACACGACTAGCTGAGGGAGGGAAGGAAAAAGAAACGTGAATAGGAAAAGACAAAAATGAGAAAATATTTGTTAACTTTTATCCGGTTGAAAATAGATTATTTTAACCTACCTTAAATTATAGATTAAAAAATAAGGCTGGAACAAGATATGTTTAAAAACCTTGATTACCGTATCATATCCAATTATTGCATCAAACAAAAGATTAGGGTGAAATAAGATAAGTGTATCATATCCTGTCTCGTTATCCTTGCCATCAAACGGGGTCTTAAAGTATGGAAAAGTTTCCCTAATTATTATGATGTGGGTCACAAAGATAATTGAAGACCTCTTGGTAATTTTTTTTTCTGACCATGACCCCAATTGGTGTCCCGATTGTTCTTCCTTTACCTATCAACCAAAGGAAAGCTTGAACCCGAGGAAAAATTGGATTAGGGGCAACATTATTAGAGACATATTATGATCAAAGACAACAATTGAAGAGAATCAATAGCAACATAAGAAGAAATTCATAGTGCGAAAACAATTAGAGGCATGAATAAATCAAACACAAAAACGAACTAGCAACACAACAGAATGTAAGAGGAAGGCTTAGAGAAACGCGTTAACCCGATAGTTATGCTGTTACAACTAATCCTCATTCCTTTAGCTCTATCATCATATACTCATCCACACAACAAACATAAAATGAATGATTTTTTAAAAACAAAATGCAGATTTTAACAATTCCTAAATGCCAAATCTCACAGTTCTTTTTTCATTATAAGATTTTTCATAAAACCCAGTATCTCAAACCCATAAATATAATTTCTAATAGTACATTAAATCAATTCACACACAGAAAACCCACATGCAAAATGTGAAAATAGTCCTGTAAGAACAGAGGTGCACCTAAGAGGGGGGGGGGGGGGGGGGGGTGAATTAGGTGTATAGAAATTTTCTTGTTTTCAAATATTTAGTGATCGATTTTTCTGATTAAGATAGTGTATAGCAAAAAATAAATAGCAGAAAAATAATGAACACATCGATATTATCCTAGTTCTCCTTATGACTAAGGGTACATTCAGTCCTCTTGCACACCACAAGAGATGTTTCCACTATTGTTAGAATATGTACAAATCTCACTCTAGGATCTCTTCTACAAACTTCTAACACACGTTCTAAGATAGCACACCACTATCTTAGATTACAATACTTAAAGAAAGTACACTACTTTCTTTAAATACAATATATTAAATTCAATGATTTTTTAACAAATGCTCTTAACTAAGAATCTGAGTATAATAGTTGTACAATGATATCAATCCAATAATATTTCAAGTATACTAGAGAACCTTTCTCAATGATGTGCAAATGTAATGCAAGTACTTGAAATATGAAAAATAACTTTAAAAATATTTTAAAAAATTGTTCAAGGTTTTGTAGTAGGATTCATTTCGTTTAAATTGAAGTTATGAGGTATTTATACTCCACAAGCATCACTTCAGATCGGTGGCCATCGTTCCTAGAGGCTTGATGAACAAATGCAATGATCCAGAACCATTTCAGAATTGAAAAATTGCATTGTTTCCAGTTGTATTCGACTACAACAGAAGTGTAGTCGAATACACATCTTTTTAACGTTTAGTTTCATTTGAATTTTGAAGCTTGTATTTGAATAACATTCTTGTATTCAAATACAAATGTTTGAATTTAACCACTGACTTGGTTTTGTATTCCGCTACACTAATTTGTAGTCGAATACAAATGTGCAATTTTAGTTACTAACTTAGCACTCGTATTCAAATACATTATCTCGTATTCGAATACAAATGTTTAGTTTTAGCTACTAACTTAACAATCGTATTCGAATACACTTCTCGTAGTAAAATACAAATATTTAGTTTTAGCTATTGACTTGAGTCTGTATTCGGCTACAACATGTTGTATTCGAATACTGTAACACCCCGTTTTTCGAAGCGAGGGTGTATTTTTTTTCAAAAGAAATTAAAATAAAACAGAGAAATAAATAAGTTAAAACCTTTGGATAAATAATTAAGTCATTAAAATTTACAAGCAGCGGAAAAAGTTTCTCGAATTATGAATCCAAAATATTTACATATCAAAATGCGGCACAGTTTTCCAGTTTAAAAATAAACACAAATCAAAAGAGAGACATATGATCCCTCTATGTCAACTTAATCTGATCATTCTACCAAAAAGCTAAAAGCTATACACCCTGAGTAATCACCACGCGCCCCGTAGGATCCTTCTAACATAGCTCCAGTCAAGCATTCCCATCTACATTCCCATCCGTAGGGTACGAACCGGTAGGGTTGTCCTGGCTCTCATCTGAGGGCAAAGTCCAGATTTCCACAATAGTTGTAAAGGGTCACCAACCGAAATTAACAGTTAACACATAACATTTAAGCTTTTAAATGCACAAAATATCCTCTCAACTAAGCATGCACCTTTAAAAGGATTTTTCCATATGCTAAAAGTTCATATAATGCTTGCCAAATGTAAATGAAATCAAAATAAAGTTTTCAAACCATCAAGTAATACATAACTGACCAAAACATTGATAAATCAATTGAGCAATCAATTATCTAACTCAAAATAAGAATTTCTATTAAGCCAATCGATTTCCAAATCGATTTCCTGAAGGTTTTTAGTGAAATTTGAATTCTGGGCTTAATTCAATCGATTGGGCAATCGATTGGGCAATCAATTGACAGGATAACTGAGCCCCTGACTTAATGCCAATCGATTGGGCAATTGACTGGGCAATTGATTGTGCAATTGATTGAATGCATAGCTGAGCCACTGACTTACTGTCAATCGATTGGGCAATTGACTGGGCAATTGATTGGGCAATTGATTGTCAGCATAGCTGAGCCACTGACTTAATGCCAATCGATTGGGCAATCGATTTCCCTGCATATTCTTCCAAAAATACATAAACTAACTCAACCACATTCATACACAAATCCACATCTTAACACTTAGCATTTTCAACACAATCACCACGACAAATTGAGTTTCGAAATACTATTGCAATCAAACATGTTATCACCAAATTCCAAAAACATAACACTTAACACTTATAATACAATTACTACAACATCATGAGTTTTGAAATAGTATTGCAATCAACATGTTATCACCAAATTCTAAAAACATAACTCTTAGTAAAATCAATACACTTACACACAATTCCAAAACATACCACTTAACAGTTTCAACGCAATACCCACACAGACAAGATGAACCAACAAATCACATGGCATCACCTTGACTCGACAATCCCAACACGAACAAGATGAACCAACAAATCACATGGCATCACCTTGACTCGACAATTCCAACACGAACAAGATGAACCAACAAATCACATGGCATCACCTTGGCGCGACAATCCCAACACAGACAATTCATTTCTCCACAAAATTATTTTCACGGAAACATTAAGCAAAACAAACATATTAAGAGATTCCCCATTCTTAATATGCTTTTGACTTAAACGATTTCCCAAAACAAACATTAAGTAACCAAGACATTAAGAGATTCCCCATTCTTAACGCCCAGTTAACTTAAACAATTTTCAAAACAACATTAAGTAACCAAGACATTAAGAGATTCCCCATTCTTAACGCCCAGTTAACTTAAACGATTTTCAAAACAACATTAAGTAACCGAGACATTAAGAGATTCCCCATTCTTCACGCCCAATTAACTTGAACGATTTTCAAAATAACATTAAGTAACTGAGACATTAAGAGATTCCCCATTCTTAACGCCCAGTTAACTTAAACGATTTTCAAAATAACATTAAGTAACTGAGACATTAAGAGATTCCCCATTCTTAATTCTCGTTTAACTTAATGGTTTTCAAATTCCACACAAAACAATCTCAAACATACTTTCACATTCAATCCATAATTCACACCAAAACACATCAAATCATTTTTTCGCACAAACCACACAAAACACATCTCAAAATTCTATAATTATCAATTATGAACACGTCGAATACGACGACACAAATCAACACAATAGATTTCATTTATTCAAAATCATACATACATGAAGTAAATTCATTTTCCATGAAACATTCATCAATATAACCAAAACCTAACTCTAAGATTTTACCCATAAAGCCTTAGATACATTTTTCCCAAATCAATACTCCAACCCTAACAAAATTCGTTTCCACACAACCACAGATAAGGTCCTAAATGCAAACTAAAAGTTTGGAAGGAGCCCTTACCTTCACGTTAGCTTTAACGTGCGATTACGGTACCGCGAGTAAATCCGGTAAAATCTCCGTTCGCAACGTTGCTTCCAAAGTTGGTTCCCTAGCACCTTAGCGTGGTAGTGAGCAACTTTCCCTTCTATCTCTTTACGAAACGAAACTTAGATCTAGGTGAAACGGGGAGGTTTGTGTTTGACGGTTTTTGAAATCTCTAACTCCGTTTTCGAATCTGAGAAGGAGGAAGGAGTTGGAAATGTGTTCTTTCACACTCACTAATCTTGGGTTTCCATTCTTGAGGCCAAAGGAACCACGAAAATGGAAGAAAAGAGATGGAAGAAAATGTGTGGGTCGCGTGGCTGGAGGAGGAAGAAGATGGAATGTTTTTCCCTTGCTTTTCCTTCCTTCTATTTTCTTTTCTCTCTCTTTTCTTCCTTTCCTTTTCTTTCTATATATATATATATAACAAATATCTAAAAATATCTAGATATTCCATAAAATTACCATTTCACCCATAACCTCTCCAAACCACTTTTTATTAAAAATATCTACTCTCGTCGCAACTCGATTGACATATGCAATTTTCAGCAACCCAAGATATTTTTAACAAAATTGCCCGGTATTAAATCCTTCGTAACGGAAGTAAATTATTTCCCGACAAATAATTTTAATCCAATTTCCAAAAATATATTTTTGGCATTGAACTCACTCAATACCAAAAACTGGATTAACAACCTAAGAAATTCTACACAAAATACCCTAAAATTGTATAATTTAGGATTTAAAATTAAGGGTCTTACAAATATAACATTGATTTTTGTTAAAAACTTGATTTTCAAACATTGCTCATGCATTGCTCATTGCATCGTGTACCTTTACATTTATATAACTTCTAGTATGTTTGACCATAGTTGACTTTGATTATTTGACTTTATTTTGAGCTTGCAACTTTGATCACATTCCTTGGTCTTTGTCTTCATCAAAAACACGCGCTTTACATTCTCCCCCCTTTTTGATTATAAAAAAATCTTGTTGTTTGATGAGACTTCAACGCGTTTGAATATTTTAAAATTTCTCCCTCGTAATTCTTGCGTACTCCTTCTTTGAACTTGAATTCATGTCATCACATTGTAAAATTTTTGAAGACCTAAAAAAGACTTTAACAACAACATACCAAATTTTCTCCCCCATTTGAAATGATCAAAAAGAAGGAAAAAAATATAGAAAATGCAATTCAAGCATACAAATACTTATATGGAAATCACCACACATGGTAAAAAAAAACATCACATAATTAAAACGAAATCATGTTCAAATAGTACATCACAATAGAAAAATATAGTTAACGAGTTTCAACGAAAACAACATAAAAAATTACAAAGACAAACAAACTACATCAAATACATTTCTAGTATCGATCTATATGTTATCATCTGGTGGGAGGTGAAGGTGATCAATTTTGTCTGATAGCCCATTGAGTTCATGCAATAGTGGAGGTGAGGTGAAGGTTTCATGGTTGTAAGCAATAGTGGTCTCCATGGTTTGAAAATGTGTGTTGGTGGAGGTGTCCATGTTCTGAAATTGGGTAGTGATGAATATTTGTAAAGAGTTTAGTTTGTGCATGACCATGCGGTTAGAAACATGATCATCATCAGATGCCACTGCTTCTACATCTTCTTCCTCTTAGGTAGCAGTAGAGGATTGTCCATTATCACCTTTATAGACATATGCCTCAAGCTGTTCATTTCACATGATCTTCATACTTGGAAGCACACTTAAATCACATAGATTGTCCTTGGATGGTTTATACACGACTTCGCCAAAAAATCCACTTTAAAGTGATCCAAGATTCTGGTGACTTCCTTAGCATAAGGTAAACCAATAACATCCTTGGAAGCAAATAAGACGGAGTGGACAAAATATGACCAGTTGAGTGGATATCCTTCAGACATGAAATACATAATCTAAAGTTCAAATTCAGATATCTGAGAGTAATTTCCAGCCTTATGATCCAGAATATAACTCATAAAGTAATGCAAGAGCCTGTAGTCAATGATTAGATTTCTAACTCCATACCGCTGCCTAGCAAATTCTGAACCAGCTTATAACCTTTTTTGTTCCATGGTATCCTTGTCAAATCGACACAATGAAACATAAGTATCATATTTTGTGACGTTTTCTCATTCACATAAATTTCATGGCCTAAATTTCTCATCCTCAAATGGAAGCTGCAATATTTCACCAATTGTTGGAGTTTCTAACTCAATGATTATGCCTTTAACCTGAGATATTAACTGGGACCCTTCTTTCTTGAGATTACAACTTTATTACATTCCTTGGTCTTTGTCTTCATAAAAAACATGTGTTTTTACAAGTCCTAGGAAAATAACTCACCGTTTGCCAAGAAGAATCCTTTAATTTAACCTGGATTATGGAAGCTGCGTGCCTTTCTAGCTTTTAGCTCTTCTGCTCTGATTCAAATTTAGAGATTTTCCAAGTATATTCCCCATTTTTCCAAGTATAATGAAGACGATGAATAGTTACTAAGGGGTTGTGTGTCGGAGTATTTTGAGAGAAAGTGAGAAAGAATTGTAGCTGATGATGAAAAAGATGAAGGTCATGCTTAAGTGATGCATGCGTCAGAGGGAGAAAGAAAAATAAATGTGGCATGTTTCCTCTTTTGAAACTTGGACTTATTAAAACTACTATTTTCCTATTCTCACTTGGAACATAAGTCAACTATTACTAAAAATAGGGTATTAATGTTTAATCGCTTTCAAAAAATCTATTTATTAATTAAATCTTGAAAATATTTCTAAAGTTGTGAGATGGTTATTACGTCCTCTCTCCTTTAGAAAATTTTGTCCTCAAAATTTGAGAGCTTACCTATTGGAATAGGTAGAGATAATCATTCCTCATGTTAACTTCAGTTTCCCATGTTGCTTCCTCTTGTGACGATCCTACCAAAATAAACTTTTTTCAATAACTGAATTGGCACAGGATTGTAGGTAAAGTTTGGTTTCAATTGGAGAGATTCATGACTTAAGACTTTATAAGGGTCAAGAACATACTTTTTGAGTTGAGAGACATGGAAAACATCATAAAAACTTGTCAAGCAGGGTGGTAAGGCTAACATGTAGGCTAATGAGCCTATTCTTTGTATAATTTGAAAAGGTCTTACAAAAAAAGGACTGAGCTTTTTAACCTTTAACATCCTTCCAACACCAACCATGGGGGTAACTTAAGGAATGCATGATCACCTTCATCAAATTATAAGGGTCTTTTTCTATGATCAACATAACTTTGTTGTGTGTCTATTTTGGGTTACTCTCAACTTGTAACTAATGACTATGATATTTTCAGTGGGTTCTTGAATAATTTCAGGTCCTAGAACTCCCTTCTCACATACCTTTAACCAACACAATGGAGTTCTACACTTGTGTCGATACAATGCCTTATATGGAGCTATGTCTATACTATTGTGATAACTATTGTTATAGGCAAATTCTATCAGAGACAAGTGCATGTCCCAACTTTCCCATCCTCTAAGACACAAGCTCTCAACATGTCTTCTAAGGTTTGAATGTTTCTTCCAGTCTGGCCATTAGTTTATGGATGATAGGCAATACTAATGTTCAGTCAGGTTCCTATGGATTTTTGAGAGGCTTTCCAAAACATGGAAGTGAATTTAGGATCCCTATCAGATACTATATTGGGAGGTACTCCATGTAGCCTCACAATTTACTTTATAAACAACCAGGCCAATTTAATGGCATTGTAACTAGTTCTAACAAGTATAAATTGAGTTGTCTTGGTCAACCTATCTACAATTATCTAGATGGGATCACACTTTGATTGGATGCAAGAAAACCTACAACAAATTCATGGATATGGAATCCCATTTCCATTAAGGTATTCCTAATGGTTGTAACAGGCCTATTGGCCTCTGATGCTCTATTTTCACCTTTTGGTAGATCAGACATAGGGCCACAAAGGTGGTTACATGATTTCTCATGCTTGGCCATCAATAATTTTTCCTAAGGTCCTGATACATTTTTGTGGATCTAGGGTGAATGGATAAGGTTCTCCTATCGGTTTCCTCTAATACTATCCTATTTAGATTCTGATCCTTGGAAATGCAAATCCTATCTTGGAATAGAATAGTTCCTTCTGCTAACCTTGAGAAATTTCGTTGGTCTGTCCTTGCTTGCAGCTTTCCATCTAATTCTTGGGATTGTCTGATTTGGGTTCTAAGGTAATAAGAGATCTCCATCTGGTTCAAAAGGACTCTACCCTAAAGAGGAGTCATCTTCAAGTTAAGGTCTCAGATGCTTTCTATTATATCTAATTCCTAAATCATTAAGTGAGATATATGGATGGACTTCCTACTTAAGATATATGTTACCACATTTGCCTTACTTAGATGGTATCTTAATTCAAAATCATAATACTTAAGGAACTCCACCCATCTTAAGTGTCTCATGTTAAGTTCCCTATGATCAAAAAGGTACTTCAAACTCTTATGATCATTGAAGACATAAAAATGCACTCCATACAGGTAATGTCTCCATATTTTAAAGGCAAAAACTATTGCAACAAGCTCTAAGTCATGGGTAGGATAATTTACTTCATGTGATTTCAGTTGACGTGAGGCATAAGAAACTACTTGTTTATTTTGTATCAATACACAACCTAAAAATTTCAGTGATGCATCACAAAAGACTCCAAAACCTAAGGATGGGTATGGAATGGCCTGTACAAAGGCAGTGGTCAATCTTGTATTTAGAGTTTGAAAATTGATGAGCATATAGAATGCATAACCAAGGAAGAAAGCCTAGAGGATATTCAAGGTCCTGGAACCCCAATGACAAGATCAAGGTCAAAGAAGGCGAATGAGGTTCTAAATAACTTGATAACACATATATACCGCCTTCATTCCTTAACTTCTTCGATTTGGATTAAGCGATTGACTATTTTGGGCTTCCATTCTTCATGAGTTGTACTTGCTTCAAATAAAGTGGTTATCAAGTTATTTAGAACCTCCTTCGTCTTCTTTGACCTTGCTCTTGTCATTAGGGTTCCAAGACCTTGAATATCCTCTTGGCTTTCTTCCTTGGTTATGCATTTTATGTCCTCATAAAAAACTCTTCTAACATTTATGGTCCCACACAAAAGAATGATCCTTAAGTGTCAACCTTGTCATAAGCAAGGCCATTTGAGAGAATTTCTTAATAAACCTACAATAATATCCTGCTAACCTAGGAAACTCTTAAATTCAGTTACATTTTTAGGTTGTTCCCATTCCAAAATTGTCTCTACTTTAGAGGGATCTAGTACTACCCCTCCTTTGGAAATTTACACGACCTAAAATTTTACCTATGGTATCCAGAATTCACACTTACTAGGTTTAGCAAAACACCTTTTATCTTTCAGTATTTGCAACACAATTTTAAGGTGTTCTACATGTTTTGTTGGGTTTTGGAATAAATCAAGATATCATCAATAAACACTATAAAAAATTTACCAAGATAAGGTATGAAGATCATATTCATATAATCCATGAACATAGTTGAGGCATTTGTCACACCAAAAGGCATAACCAAAAACTCATAGTGTCCATACCTTGTTCCAAAGGCTATTTTTGGTATGTCTTCAGACTTAATCCTAATCTGATGGTATCCAGACCTAAGGTCATTTTTTGAAAATATGGTAGCTCCACCTAGTTAATCGAAAAGGTCATCTATTCTTGGTAATGGGTATTTATATTTAATGGTTACCTTGTTCAGTAGTCTATAGTCTATGTAGAGCCTCATCCCACTATCCTTCTTTTTCACCAATAGTACAAGGGATCCCCATGGTGACACACTAGTGAAATAGGAATGTCAATCACAGGAAAAAAGGGAGGGGGAGGGGGGGTTAATTGTGACCCTTTTAAAATTTTGATTCCTTTGCTTAATTTAAATTTGATCTTGGTTGAAATAAAATGTACAGAATGTTATGGATATGTTAGAAGTAAATAAAACAAATTAGTTTATAATGAAGTGTTATTTGTGTATGCAAATGATTAAAGATAAAGGACAAAAAGATCACATACAAAAAGTATACTTGTTCACCCAACTCGAGCTAGTCCAATCCTCACAACTGCGAGATTTTCACTATTTGCTTCACCACCAAAATGTTATCCTTCACACCTTTTCTCTTGATCCCACCTTGATCAATTATAATCTTCACCTTTGAACCTAGAAATGAGTTTTACAATCACCTTTCAGCCTTGAAAGGATTTTTACAAACACACTCAATGTAACATAAAAGATAGACTTGAGTTACAATTGATGTTTATGATAAAAGTGTTTGGGATCTTGAAAAATCTCAACACTTGATGATTTTTTGATTTGTTATTACTTGAATAAGTGTTGGTAGATTTGTAAATTGAACTGTTGCCTTCATCTTCCAATTGATCTTGAATTTATAGATGATAAAAGGCTTTGAATATTCAGTTTAAACTGAATATATTCATTCGACACAATTATCAAGTGTTAGATCTATTTTAAAGCAATTAAACACATGTTTATATTGCTGTATAGAACGTTCTTGCTTTTGAGTCTGATGGAAAATGTGAATGAGTGAGTGAATGAGCTGTGAAATGTCAATTGGTACTATTTCAAATCAAAATCATGCACAAATTTATGTAGAATATTGTAAGTACAATGTACTTGCGTCCTTGCTCATAGCTCATCAATTTGGAGATTAATCTTGAGGTTGTTTTCCTCCTGTAGTCATTTAGCTCGAGTTCTAGGCTTCACCATTAATTTGAGCAGTCTTGATACTATTTAAATTATGGTTTGAACTGTGGAAAATGATATGTTTTAATTATGTCTTTAAAAAAGAATAACCAAAATGTTCTTTTGTAAAACCAGAACGTTCTTGGTCTTGTGTTGTGTGAAAAACGTGGATGAATGATTTAGTAGTTTTCTAGTGTCAGTCATTTGTCTTAGAAGCATGATGTACTTTTAGTAAAAAGGTGCAAAATCAGTGTCCTAGTTGTCCTTGCTCATAACTCATCAATCTAGAGATTGATCTTGATGTTGTTTGCTTCTTTAGGCGTTTAGCTAGTTTTTTTGGGCTTGAGTATTGTTTTGAGTTGTCTTGACATGTGTTTATCTTAAGGTCTAGACTATATAAAATGATTCATTTTACTTCTACCCGTAAATGAAATAACCAAAATGATATTTGTTTTTCCATACTTATATTTTTAATAAACCATAATGATATTCGTTCTTCCAGACATCTGTTTTTACTAAACTAGAATGATCATTGTTTTTCTAGACTTCTGTTTTTAATAAACCAAAATGATCTTTTTTTCTTCTTCTTCTAGACTACTGTTTATAATAAACCATAATGACCTTGATAAAACCAAAATGATCTTGTTATAAACCAGAATGATCTGGTTATAAACCAGAATGATCTGGTTATAAAGCAAAATGATCTTGTCATTAATTTCCAATTTAGTTAAGACATGATTTGCTTTGATTTATAACATGGTGTGATAATTGATTTTTGTGTGAATGTATTTGATCACCTTCTTCATGAAGCTGCTATCTTGTAGATGTAATAATCATTCTCTTGAATGATTGGTATATGACATATTCTTTTTGAGATTCTTTTATTATTGAGTAGATACTTATGCACTTGGATGATGTGGATGACTTTTTACTTGTTCACTTATGCAATAAGTGTTCCTGAAATAAAACTCAAGTGCAATCTATAGTAGTTCACCATTCGTAAAACTTAATCATTTATTTCATAAGATTTGTTATTAAAACATACATCAAAAAGATTTTTACCTAAAAAACTTGGTCTAATGACTTGTTTGTTTATTAGATCCTCTAATTTGTTTTAAATCTATGGAACATTCTATCTCACTTTCTGGAGGCAAGTATGTTATATCCTCTAGGAAAACATCTTCAAACTCACTTACCATTGAAATATTTGAAATCTCCAATTTTGACCTTGAATTTGAAGATAATAGTAATAATATACATTGTCCCCCATTGGCTAAGCATTGAAAAAGTTGAGAAGCATGGCATAAAGAAATGAATTATGGTTATTCCGGTTGGGGAATGTTAGGTGGAATTATGACCTATTTTCCATAACAAACCAGAGTTACAAAATTTCCTAACATCCAATCCATTCCTAGGATAATTATCAGGCCCTTAAGAGGTATATAAACCAGGTCTACTAGGAAGACCTTATCAAGTAGACTAATGGGACATTGAGGGCATACTAGGGAAGTTTCACTTTGGTTCTTAGCTGCAGTAGTTTCAACTAAGGTAGAAGCTAAATTTATCATAGAAATATTGAGTTGCAGAATACAATCAAAGAATATAAAAGAATGAGATGCACCCATATCAAACAAAATAATCAAGGGTGTCTGGGATATAACACCGTGTACTAGAAATCAGATTATTGTCGTTACTTTTCTTGCCATCAAGGGCATAGACCCTCTTAGAGCTTGGCTTATTTGGGTTGGATTCACCTTGCTTATGTCGTGTTGGATAAGAAAAAAATAATATGCCCTAGTTGCTTATAGAAGTAGTATACTTTTTTTCTCTTTAAGCAGTGTCCTCCATGATCCTTCCCACACCTTAAACATATTTTTGACTTACGAGAACTAGAGGTATGGGCGTGCTTCCCTTTTCTTAGGGAGGTATTCACCTTTAGTTGCTTATTAAATTTATTTGAGTCCTTACTTCGTTGCCATTTAGCCTCTTTCTCCTCTTGCACGTTTCTCTAATTCTCCTCAATGATATAACTCTTGTGCAATAGAATGGAATAATTTGTGATTTCTAAATGACCAACGTTGCTTCTAATGTCAGGCCTTAAACCCCATTCAAATTAACTAATTTCCACTCTTAATTTGGGGAATACTGAGCATGTGAAAAGAACCTAGCTAATTCCTCAAACTTGGCCACATATTCAGCCACAAACCTTTTTCTTTGTTGCAGATAAACAAACTCTAACTTCTTCTGTCTCCTAACACTTTTTGGATAATACTTATCTAGGAAGGTGGTCTCAGTGTTCCTAGTCTAATGGAGTCCCCAAAGTTATCAAATGGGCCTTTGCCCCCTTCCACCAATGTTCTGCCTCACTCTTCAGTAAGTGGGCAACAAATATAATCTTTTGTTCTTTAGAGCAGTACACTACCTCAAAAGCATTACTTATTTCCTCAAGCAAGGCTTGACCCCTAATAGGGTCAGAGCTTCCTTTAAACACTGGGGGTTGCAGTTTAAGGAAATAATAGAATATCATATTAGCTGTTTGGTTGCCACCCCCTTATAGTGCCATATGTTGAACAAGGTTGTTGGTGGTTGTTGTTTGTAATTGGATGGCCTCCAACACAAGTTCCCAGGGTTTTACAGTAGGTGGTGGGGGTGGAAGCACATTATCCTCTCGTGGAGTATTTCGCCTTGGCCTTCCACGTCTCTTAGACCCCTTTGCCATAATTATGAATACCATACATAAAATACTAAGTTGATTAGACTTAATATTTGGTGAAATGATATTTAGAACATATAATTAAAAGGAAAATTATCCTAAATTCCAACCCACTAGCCATAATTTAATTGGTTCGCCAGACTTTGATACCAAATATGTAATAACCATCACCATGTATCTAGAATATGATAATAAATTTATACATTCTAAATCAATAGAGGCAATCATTTAAAATATCATATGTACAATCATTGAAATAAATTGTAACTACAAAATATATAGTTTACAATTATAATTTGATATAAAAAAATTACAAAATACATACATCCTTAGACAAAATAAAAAAGTAGGACTATATCCTCTGGTTCTGGATCCATCATAGCCCCTCTTATCTGCTATAATACATAAGCAAATATGCGGTGAGGTAATAATCTCTATGAGTTCTACAAAAAAGGGGGGGGGG
>JBBPBR010000004.1:1211957-1262173 GCA_037974775.1 Cicer pinnatifidum
ATATATATATATATAAAGTAATAAATGTATCTAAAAATTTGCATACAATCTTATATTTAAGGACAAAAAAAATCTTATAATTTGGGCACAAAGGAAGTATAAAGTTTGTTATGAATTGATATTATTTTTAGAAATTTCCTTTAAAGAGATATAATTAGTTAATGTTTTCATTATAGTTTTTATTATAAAATGGATAAAAAGATATAAATTAATTAATGATATGTTACTAAAAAAATAAATAATAGAGTCATGCTAACAAATGCTAAGGACATTTTTAAAGATTCAAAGTAAAATAATTAATAATTGAAAAAGGCAAGAAGTCAAGTATATCAAATTTTAATGCAATGAGGGTCTCTTTAGATGGGGAATTTTAATGAGAGAATGTAATTTTTTAGGAGAATTAAAATAATTTTTTTATAAAATATTTTGTTTAGATAAATAATATGGGGGGGGTGTTTAAAATTTTGGGATTTTTATATTGATTAGTTTTGGGAAATTTATAATTCCACCTCAAATTTGAAGATTTTAGAATTCCCTATAGCTTCTCTCTCTCTTTCTCCCTCTCTCTCTCTCTCTCTCTTTTTGTTTCTCACTATTATTCTCTCTTTAGCTCTCTCCTTGGTCGTTCTTTCTTCTCTCATTCTTCCTAAATATTATTATTATTATTTTTGAGTTTCAGTGTCATCATCTTTTTCACTTGTAACCTTGTTTGGGATGTTATTTCTTCCATACATGTTTGAATCTGAAAATTCAAAAGGATAAATTGATTAGAAAAATGAGCGGGATTCAAATATGTAGATAAAAATAGAAAATAAAAAGTGATGAAAAAAATGGTTATGTACAAAATCACTTTTGGAACAAAGGCATTTTGCAACAAAAAATGTTCAAGAATTTGTTATATTGAAACATCAAGCCTTTTTGCATTCTTGTTACTTTTTTTTTTTCAGGCACTGCATGTTTGATTATAGTACTTTACCTCCCACATATTTGGATAGCTTAGTCACTTAGTTCTAATCTTACGTGAGATATTCCATTGATAATGTATAAGAGTGTGTCTTCCTTTGCTTATATTTTCTTGATTCTCTTTTAAATTCATTGGTTTTGTCTTTCAAGTTTCCCTTGTCTTGATTGGCCTCCCGAATGATAACTTTCATGTGCGTTTTGTCACATTTGTTTGGAGGTTTACCACAAACTTGATTAAGATTTGTTTGGTTGTTTTAAGAACTTGGAAAGTTGCATTTGGGAGTGGAAAAACGATATTATGAACAAGTTATCATTGTGTGATATGCACAAGTGACAAAATTCTTGAGTGTAAATACTTAGTGAGTGGTTAGGGTCTTATTATTATTTTCTTAACTTTCTCTTGTTATTTGTTTAATTATTGTGGTACTTGTTAACTTGTTGAAATTAGAGTGGAAGTGAGCCTAATCTCTTTTCCTATTTTCATAATTATTAGTATGTTCCGTCCTCTTCACATCAACTTCCTCAACCTCAACCAGATCATCAAACTGCATACCGACCAACTATGTCAACAACTGACTTGAGCATACCAGATTTAAATCAACCTCAACCAGTTAGGGCTCCTCCTTCGACTAGTGGTGGTGTAATCGAAGATGAAATTCAATTTCAAACCATGATGTCTCCTCCAACACAAATTAATAATACTTTTGAGGGACTTCTTTCATTGGGTAACATTGCAGAGAATAATGATGGTGAGAGTGGAGCTGATCAGAGGAATTATTATGAGGATTGATATGTCATTTGAATAATTTCATAATTTATTTTTGGGTTGTATGAACACATATTTATGTTGTCCTAGTTAATTATTGTGTGTTTAATTTTGGGTTTGTAAGGCATTATTTTTAAATTTTGGGTTTGTAAGACATTATTTATTAATTTTGGAATGCATGTTTTATTTGGTTTGGTGGTAATTACTTTAATTTTTATTAATATTATATTTTTATATATAATATTTATTTTAATTTTAATATTTAATTTTAATTTTATTTAAATTTTAATTTAATTTAATTTATAATTTATTTGTAATTTAAATTAATCTTTAATTATAATTATAATTTAAATATTTTATTTTAAATTTAATTTAAAATTTTAATTTATATTCAGATTAGTTTATTATATATTAAATTTAATTATATTGATATTATATTTTAAATTTAATTTATATTTTAATTTAATTGTAATTTTAATTTTATATTTAAATTTATATTAATTTATTATATATAATATTATAATACAATATTAATTTTGAATTTAAAAAATTAATTTTTTAATATACGTAATATTTTGTGGCGGCCTAAGCCCTCACAAAATATTTATTTTTTAATCTGGATGATATTTTGTGGCGGCCTAAACCCTCACAAAGGAGGGAGTTTGTGGTGGCCTGGGCCCCCACAAAGGGTGAACTTTTTAAAATCAGTCTGTCCTTTGTGGCGGCTTGTGCCCTCACAAAGGTAGGATTTTGTGGCTGCAAAGGCCCTCACAAAGGCATACATTTTATGGCTGCAAAGACCCTCACAAATGGCAACGTATTTTTCAAACTTTGTGGCTGCAAGGGCCCTCACAAATGTTTGTGACCAGCTTATTTGTGGCTGCCTAAGGCCGCCAAAAATAGCCCCTTTGTGGCTGCTTTTTACCCTTTGTGAGGGATTTTGGCCCTCACAAATTCCTTGTTTTCTTGTAGTGCTTGTTTTGGATGTTATTTCTTCCATACATGTCTGAATTTGAAAATTCAAAAGGATAAATTGATTAGAAAAATTAGAGGTATTCAAATATGTAGATAAAAATAGAAAATAAAAAGTGATGAAAAAAATGGTTATGTACAAAATCACTTTTGGAACAAAGGCATTTTGCAACAAAAAATGTTCAAGAATTTGTTATATTGAAACATCAAACCTTTTTGCATTCTTGTTACTTTTTTTTTCAAGCACTGCATGTTTGATTATAGTACTTTACCTCCCACATATTTGGATAGCTTAGTCACTTAGTTCTAATCTTACGTGAGTTATTCCATTGATAATGTATATGAGTGTGTCTTCCTTTGCTTATATTTTCTTGATTCTCTTTTAAATTCATTGGTTTTGTCTTTCAAGTTTCCCTTGTCTTGATTGGCCTCCCGAATGATAACTTTCATGTGCGTTTTGTAACATTTGTTTGGAGGTTTACCACAAACTTGATTAAGATTTGTTTGGTTGTTTTAAGAACTTGGAAAGTTGCATTTGGGAGTGGAAAAACGATATTATGAAAAAGTCATCATTGTGTGATATGCACAAGTGACAAAATTCTTGAGTGTAAATACTTAGTGAGTGGTCAAGGTCTTATTATTATTTTCTTAACTTTCTCTTGTTATTTGTTTAATTATTGTGGTACTTGTTAACTTGTTGAAATTAGAGTGGAAGTGAGCCTAATCTCTTTTCCTATAACCTCTTCTCTTATGGATCAATTTATAAAAACGTTGAATACTCATGACAATGTCATAAGAGGAAAGCTTATGAATCAAAGAGATAAGAGATCTAATCATGGAATATCTTCTCAAAATGAAGATAGGACTGATATCGAGAGTAAAAGGAGACATATATTTCATGAGGAGAGAAAAAATATAAAGATTATAATGAGGAGGAACATAAGTATGAAAGGAGAAATATAGAAAACAAAGAAGATATAGAGATTAAGGTGAGGAGGAAATGAGATATAAAAAAAGAGAGATGGGAAAAATGAGGAGGCAAAGCGATTTTGAGAAAGAGGATAAGAAGTATGCAAAAGTAAAAAGACACATATAATCAAAAGTAGGATCAATAAAACGAGTAGAAGTATATCATATGAATGATATATTAGAAATTTTGTATTGGATCCGGAGTATGTGAAATATCTTTATGAAAATGGGCATATAAAAGTGGCGAAAAAAGTAGATATGCTAGCTTTGAGAGAAAATGAAAGAAAAGAGTGAAAGAAAACTTGAGTGTCATTGAAAAGAAAGAAAATAAAGTGGAAGAGGAACAAGAACTGAGTGACAAATAACAAGAAATTGACTTTAACTATTTGTCTAAATTTATTGATTCTTATGTACATGAGTTTGAAGATGTGTCTCCAAAGAAAGAATGCCAACCATAAATTAAATTTGAGAGTAAAGAGAAAGATGAGGATACAATTGAAAATATCTTCAAACAAGATAGTAAGGGGTATGAAGCGTTGAAGATGCTTGAAGGTGTTGGGTCAATGGTTCATCAAAATGAAGTTTGCAAACTAACTTTTGGTTTGACTACTTGCCTCTTTGAATCTTTTGAACCTTTTAGTACTTTAATTGATTATTCTCTTGTTAAATGATTATCTATGTTTGTGTTGAGAAGAATATCAACGTAGCACAACTTGTCATAAAACATTTATAAAATCAGAGTAACTTCTCTCTTGTCTCCAAGTCTAAGTTGAGAAAAGTAAATTTGGTTATGAATATCAACTTCATATTGTATAATTTTTCTATCACCTTTAAAATTCATTACCTCGGCTTTGAATGTGTACGAATGTTAATTGCACAAGATGAAAATTTGTTTCACCAACTTATCAAATTTGGAAGCTTCTCCAAATTTCCATTTGACCCTTGTGGATATGATGGACTTGTGGTTGATTTGGGTTCTTTTTTCATGTATAGTATAATGAAGTTTGAATTTGTGGTCAGATTTCTTCAAGAAGGAGAGAATGATAAGGATATGAAGAGAATGAAGATAAACCATATTTTAATAAATTAGGAAGAACTTTATTTATTTTTATTTGCTTGTAATAGTTCTTAGTTTCTTTTAATTTAGAATCATAAGTTTTAATTTAGATTTAGTTGATGTCATGTGAAAGTGAAGATACTTTGCTTCCTTACACTTATTTTGTTTTAGCAAAATATGATGTAAGTTCAATATGGATAAAGATAATAATGTCACTTATGATCTAGTAAGGTTTAGAAATAGTTTTGCTATAAATATGCATTTGTAACCTCATTTGAGACAAATGTGAAATGAAATATAATTTCTCTCCAAGGAGAACGGTGCGAGTGAGAAAATCTCCTCTTTGAGTTCTTGTATTATAACTTATTAATGGTTTCCATATTGTAAATTACTTATGTTTTTTATGAAGACAAAGACCAAGGAAAGGGATCAAGTTGCAAGCTCAAAAAGTAGTCAACAATTAGATAAGCTAGAAGTCTTATAATGTAAGGTACATGATATAATCTAATATTAATATATTTCAAATGCACATGAGAACTTTTCATTTTAGCATATGCATCAAAAGAATTTTTAAAGTGTCAAATGCATGAACAATATTTGAAAATCAAGTTTTTGACAAAAATCAATGTTGTATTTGAATACAACATGTTATAGCCGAATACAGACTCAAGTTAGTAGCTAAAATTGAATATATGTATTTGACTACGAGACAATGTATTTGAATACAATTTCTAAGTCAGTAGCTAAAAATGGACTTTTATATTCGACTACGAGACAAGGTATTCGAATGCAAGTACTAAGTCCGTAGCTAAAATTGCACATTTGTATTCGACTACAACATGGTGTAGCCGAATAAAAAACCAAGTCAGTAGAAAAATTCACTCCTCTATATTCCAATACAAGAATGTGTATTCAAATATAGGCTTCAAAAATCAAATAAAACTGAACGTTACAAAGAGGTGTATTCGACTACACTCCTGCTGTAGCCGAATACAACTATGAAGCAATGCAATTTTTCAGTTCAGATTCAACCTGAATCATTATATATGTTCATCAAACCTCTAGGAACGTTTGTCACTGATCTGAAGTGATATAAATACTTCATAGCTTCATACTTAACGAATTACTCTTTTTCAATATCTTAACATCAATATTAGAACAACTTTGAACAAACTTTCTAAAATGTTTTGATTTATTCAAAGTCTCACTTTCATGTTTCAAGTACAAAGAAAAGTTCTCTATTGTACTTGAAATTATATTAGACTGTTATCATTGTATTCAATTGTTACACACTCTTAATCTTAGTCAAAGTCATTATTGTAAAGCATTCAAGTTATTGTAAATTGAGGAAAGTAGTGTTCTTTCTTCAAGTGTTGTAAACTAAGATAGTGGTGTGCTATCTTAGGGTGATTGTTAGGAGTTTGTAACAGAGATTCTAGGGTGGGACTTGTACTTATTCTAACAATAGTGGAAAATCTCTTGTGGTGTGCAAGAGGACTGTATGTACCCTTGGTTATAAGAAAACCAGGATAAACTGTTGTGTTCTTTATTTCTCTGTCATTTACATTTTTACATGCATCAATCATAAATAGAAAAATAATCCACGAAATCTCTAAAACAAGAAAATTTATATACACGTAATTCACCCCCTCCATCCCTCTTAGATGCACCGCTGTACTAACACATACCATTGTGACGATTCCTCATTGACTTATCAATCTTCTAGATTGTGGCGCCTTCATTGTCCATCTTCTCAACCTAACCCAGGTTTGTGTTTCTTTCTTTTCCCTTTTATTTTTCTACTTTATTTCAATAAACTACTTGTTTAGATTTTCAATCTCATATGGAAGAACTAAAACCCACATCATAACCTAAAAAATGCCTCTCATTTTGCAATAAATTTTTACTTGATTGTCAGAGTCTATGCAGGTACACCCCCCAACGAGACAGTGACAGAAAAGATGAAGAGCCTCCTCTAATCCCTATACACCACCGGTTTTGGAGTCAAGTTCCTACATTCAATATCTCCACTACTAAATACAAACTATTATTTCTGAAGAGTATTGTCGATATTTTATTTTTATTTTATTTTTATAATTTTCAATGACTTTTAAATACTAGTTCTCTAGTATTAAATACAATCATATTTTTGAAAAATATTATCAACCTTCATTCGAATTTTTAATAATTTTTAAATGCCGATCTACAATAGTTATAAAGGCGGTCCATCGAATAATTCAAATAAAATAGCTATATATAAAAAAATTTGTTACTTTTTGGTTTCTTATGCTGATGTTGTAGTTGTTTTAGTTTTACATATAGAGTACCCGTATTTGATTTCATGTAATGTCATTTTTGTCTAATAAATTACCATAACTTACACTACAATAAAATAAACAAAGAAGTTCAGTGATTCAAGTACAAGTCATTAGGCTCACCACATCCCATTACATGATTTTAAGTAAAACATTTAATATATACAAAATATATATATATATATATAAATAATAGGTGGAGATCTATTGACTTAATATAAAAAACTATGTCATGAATTATTTCGCTTAATAACGTAATATAAATGATAAATTTTACTAATTCAACCGTTAAATTAGAAGTTCTTATTAAATATATCAACTCCACAAATTATTAAAAAAATTTAAAATTATTTTATACTTTATTAAATAATTTTAAATAAACGTATAATAAATTTTTAAAAAATATAACTAAATATTGATGACTAGATTACATAGATACGCATTTCTAATTTATATAAACTTTATGTATTTGATTATTAATATATTTTTATAAAAATCAGCGATTTAATTAGTAAATTTTATTAAACATCATAGAATTACTCTTCAAGTTAAAGATCCCCACTCATAATAATATATATAAAATATAAATATTATTGTGTGTGTACTATCTTTTGAAGGGTCACGTCCGTCCCTTGTAACACTCCAATATTTTTAGATATTATTATATGTCTTTTTAGTAATTTTATTGATTTATTATTAAATTAATTATTTATTTTATGGGTAAGGTATCTAAATAAAATTGGAACACCCTCTATTTTATTTTATTATTTAGATCATTTATCTTTTCATTTAATAATTCCTTGCACGATTTATTTTTATTAATTAATTGATGAGTGATTGGTTAATTTAATTATTTAAAAGAGATTTGATTTATCTCATTTGAGGGTGCAAATAACAATTTGATTAGTTGGGTTGATGAATGTTTGGGCCTTTTAGCTACTAGCAAATTTGGATACATACACCCTTCTTACTCCTTCACACGTCTTTTTACCTCTTTGTGGCAGAATTTGAATTGTTTCCTTTATGAAAAATCTAGGTTTGAGGTGCGTGTCTCCTTTTTTCTGCAGTAACATAAATTATTATAGTAAAATAATATGCAATATTTCACTTTACTTAGAGATTGGCACCCAAGATTTGCTAAAAAAGGAAAAATATTTGACTTTTTTTTAATTATTGCGTGGTTAAAAAAAAAAAAATAAATCTGTTTTGAAGACCAAATAAATCAAGATCCTCCTCGTTTATTTTTATCTGTCTCTCATTTATCACTTATGTGTGACTAGATACTAATTTCTTCCACACACTTCTCTAGGAATTTGATTCTCTTGATTCCAAATCAAATTTTTTTTTGTTTGTTTTTTTTAATGATTAAAATTAACAAAAAAAATTGATATTGCCACCTATCACTACTAGAAAAATTGGTTTTAGCGTCGGCCAAAAGCCCACGTTAATAGGATCAAAGCCAACACTAACGGTAATTTAGCGTCCCATAAGCGTCGGTGTCGAGCCTAGGCTAAAACGGTCGAAGCTAATACATAGCGTCGGTTAAATAACATTTGACGTTAATATAGCGTTGGACAGACCTACTCTAAGCCGACGCTACCAACAAAATAGAACATCCAACGCTAGTTTATATCCGTTGAGACATTACTTGAAAAATTCTATTGCATCGGTTTGCCCGTCGCTAAAGTCAACAAATAAAAGTGGACAATGAAGTAAAAGTCAACTTTATTTATAACATTGCGTCGGCGAGGCCGACACTATCTTTAATTCATGCTATACAATATATACTGATCATTATATAAATGTTATAACTAACACATTTTTAGGTAGTTACCAAAACATGTTGCAAATACCCGATTTTTAGAGAGGAAGGAAAATGAAAAAGCAAATCTCCATATAAAAATAAAAAATAAAGTTAAACTGAAAAAAATTGTATAGCTTTTCATCAAGATAAATAAAGCAAATGTACTGCATAAGTGGTTGAGAATAACATGAATAAATCAACTTAAACGATTGAAAGGAAATGCAATGTAAGTCAGGTCAATAATGGAATGAAGGATACAAAATTATTATAAGTATTGATAAAAGAAAAATGTAAGTCAGAATCGCTCATGTATCAGCATTCTCTATGTGAGAAATACCTGTAGAATAACATCAGACATGAAATTTTTCATTCCATCCCGTTGCTCAACTGGTAATGCATTCCTTCTATATTTAATTACACCCTCTAGCACATGTATTTACAAGCATATGGAAAATATATAATGAGAAAGGCAGATAAGAATAGAATTATGGAAAGAAAGTGGAGAACTTGTTGGACATTTAATAATCATTATGATGCAGCCAATAGAATTTCGAACAGAGCTCAGCTCAGCTCCAAAGACAATATGATGCAGCCAATAGAATTTGTACTGGAAAAAAGAATAAGGTATGTGCTCTCTTCACCACATTTTCAGTGTTTGACAAATCGATAATTGCAACAAGAAACTCACATATAGAAGGGAATTTTTTAGTCCTATCCTAAATGGAGGGTTCCCTAAGGTAGAATGGTTCCTTTTTGCCCTTTTTAACTTGGATTTCTCAGTAGCAATTTCTTGGAAAATATTTGGCCCACCAAAGCTCTGCTTCGAGCCCCTTAACTTCTTCCTTTTCCCCTTATCATATTCCTCATCCCTGTAAATTTTGAGGTGGCCAGATACAAATTAATATATACACATGCAGTTATTCATCAAAATAGTCACATTGAGCCTACCCTACCAAAACTTCATACATTGCTATTTTCATAATTTTTTTAAACCATGACCTTCAAAAAATGATTCTAGCATTCAATTGTTTCCGACACAGGAAAGTACAAACAAAAATATTGCAAATTACTTCAATTACTTCCCGGGTAAACAAGGAAAAGGAACAACATTATATATAGTTGAGCTCACCATTCATCCCCAACATATTCAATGCTGGCAATCTTGTCATTCTTCGACACCAAAGACTGAAATAAAGGTAATTCTATATGATCCCAACATGCAACTGTACTCAAAAAATTATGGCATTATAATAAGGGGTAATTATCATTTTGCATCAAAACAAACATAATTTTTTTCAAATTATGTTGATAAACTCAAATTATATATGTTGAGTTTTTAATTTTAATGTTATAATTATTGTGATGTCTATCGATTTGCAGAGAACGTGGGTAAAAATAATTTTTTAATACTATTTTATGGTAATAGATTTGCGATATCTCTAAATTTATTTTAATATTTGTAACTAATCTTATAAAAGTATTAAGAATGTGAAAGTGGGTGTAAGACCCATAATTTTAAATTATACTTTATGTATTTTAGTGGATTTTGGTATTGAACTCAGGAGCTTTTTAGCCAAGTTATTAATATTTTGGGAGTTTAAATGATCAAAAAGATATTTTGATGTCCAATTAAAATTACTCGTCGATAAATAAATTAAATTAACTGCGGTGAATCTTTTAAGGAGAATTTAATTCTGGGGAATTTTGTTAAAAACATCTCGAGTCGCGACGATAGTAGATATTTTTGACAAAAAGTGGTTTGGAGAGGTTATGAGTGAAATGGTAATTTTAATAAATATCTAGATATTTTGAGATATTTGTTAAGTTATAATATATATATATATATATATATATATATATATATATATATATATATATATATATATATATATATATATATATATATATATATGTGTTTGTTTGGAGGGAAAAAGAAAAGAGATAGAAAAGAAATAAAAGGAAATAGAAGTAAAGGAAATTAGAAGGAAGGAAAAACAAAAGGAAAACATAATTCTTCTTCTTCCTCTGCCTCGCGTGAAACACCCTCCCTTCTTCTTCCATTTTTGTTTTCTTGGCTTCCTTTTAGTTCAAGAAAAGAAACCCAAGGCTTAGTGAGTGAGAAAGATCAAATTCCCAGCTTCTTCCTTCTTCCCGGATTCGAAAACGGAGTTAGGGATTTCAAAACCGTCAAACACAAACCTCCATGTTTCATCTAGGTCTAAGCTTCATTTCGCGAAGAGATAGAAGGGAAAGTTGCTCACTACCACGCTACGGTGCTAGGGAACCAACTTTGGAAGCAACGTCGCGAGCGGAGATTTTACCGGATTTACTCGCGGTACCGTAATCGAACGTTAAAGCTAACGTGAAGGTAAGGGCTCCTTCCAAACTTTTAGTTTGCATTTAGGGACTTATTTGTAGTTGTGTGGAAAATAATTTTGTTAGGGTTAAAGTGTTGGTTTGGGGGAAAATGAATCTAAGGCTTTTATGGGAAAAAACTTAGAGTGGGGTTTTGGTGATATTGATGGGTGTTTTGTGGAAAATGAATTTAACTCATTTATGTATGATTTTGAAGAAATGAAATTTGATGTGTTTGAGTGGTGGGTTGTGATGATTTGTGTTCGTCGTATTTGACGTGTTCATAATTAATACTTATGAAATTTGAGATGTGTTTGGTTGGATTTTGTGGAGAAATGAATTGATGTGATTTGGTGTGAATTGTGGATTGAATTTCAGGATATGTCTGAGTATGTTCTGTGTGGAATTTGAAAATCATTAGAGTTAAACGAGTATTAAAAATGGGGAATCTTTTAATATCTCTGTTCACTTAATGTTTGCTGTGAGAATTGTTTAAGTTAAATGAGTATTAAGAATGGGGAATCTCTTAATATCTTGTTTACTTAATGTTTTTCGTGAAAACCATTAGAGTTAAACGAGTATTAAAAATGGGGAATCTTTTAATATCTCTGTTTACTTAATGTTTGCAGTGAAAATTGTTAGAGTTAAATGAGTATTAAAAATGGGGAATCTTTTAATATCTGCATTTACTTAACGATTGTCGTGGATAGAGTCAGAGTATGCTCATGCATTTCATAGTACATGGTGACCGGATGGGCCATGGTGATAGTGGTCACCGGATGGGTCATGAGATGATTCCATGTGATTTGTTGGTTCATCTTATCCATGGGCCACAAGATGATTCCATGTGATTTGTTGGTTCATCCTGTCCATGGGCCACGAGATGATTCCATGTGATTTGTTGGTTCATCTTATCCTTGCGGGGATTGTCGTGTCGTGTAAGGTCTGCGACATACTGCATATTTTTTTTTGTAAATCGTGCAGACCCGTGATTGGTGGCACCTCGGTAAACGGTACGGGCCTGTGATAGGTAGTACGTTTATGGTTTACGCTTTTTAGTAAATCGTGCAGACCCGTGATAGGTGGCACCTCAGTAATTAGTACTTCGGCCTGTGATAGGCGGTACAATTATGATTTATGGCCCTTCGAGGAGGGTTTTGGTTTGGAATTCCGAGTCCATGCATTTTGGCATATAAGCATTGCATTAGGGTGCTTGGCACACGAGTCGTGTTTGATTCAAGTTTATGATTGAGTGTTTGAACTTGAGATGTCGTGGTGATTGTGTTGAAATTGCTAAGTGTTATGTATCGATATTGTGTGTAAGTGTTATGTTTTGGAGTTGTGTGTGAATGTGATTGAGTTAGTTTATGTAGTTTTAGAAAAACATTCAGGGAAATCGATTCCCAAATCGATTATGTGAAAAGCCATTTATCAAAATCGGTTTGATTAGTTACAGGAGCTCAGCTATTTTGACAAAATCGATGTGCCAATCGATTTTGTAATAAGTTTCAGAAAACAATTTAAGAAATCAATTTTCCAATCGATTGTTATGTCTCCTGTTTTCTTGAATCATGAAAAGATATTGAACTAATCGATTTGCCAATCGATTTGGCTATTACAGTAGCTCAACTATTTGGTCAAAATCGATTTGCCAATCGATTGGATTTGTTACAGGGGCTCAGCTATTCATTCAATCGATTGCCCAATCGATTGATTTAAGCCCAGAGTACAGGTTTCACTAAAAACCTTCGAGAAATCGATTTCCCAATCGATTTGCTTAGTAGAAGCTCTTACTCTGAGTTAGATAATTGATTGCTCAATTGATTCATCAATGGATTGGTCAGTTATTTATTACCTGATTGATTAAAAACCTTATTTTGATTTCATTTTTATTTGGCAAGTATTATATGAACTTTTAGCATATGGAAAACCCTTTTAAGGTGCATGCTAAGTTGAAAGGTTATTTTGTGCATTTAAAAACTTAAATGTTATGTGTTAATTGTTAATTTCGGTTGGTGACCCTTTACAACTATTGTGGAAATATGGGCTTTTCCCTCAGATGAGAGCCAGGACAATCCTACCGGTTCGTACCCTATGGATGGGAATGTAGATGGGAATGCCTGACTGGAGCTATGTTAGGAGGATCTTACGGGGCGCGTGGAGATCACTCAGGGTGTATAGTTTTTTGTTTGTAGAATGATTAGATTAGGTTGACATGGAGGGAACATATGTCTTTCTTTTGGATTGCGGTTATTTTAAATTGGAAGACTGTACCTGTACTAATATTGTCAGCATGACATGTTATTTTCGATGGGTTCCATGTACCATTTTTTGATGTGTAAATACTTTGGATTCATATTTCGAAAAACTATTCCGCTGCTTGTAAATTATATTGACTTAAATATTTATCCAAAGGTATTTTCTTATTTATTTCCTTGTTTTATGAATTTGTTAAAAAAAAAATACACTCTCGCTTTGAAAATCGGGGTGTTACATTGTGGTATCAGAGCTTTGGTTTGGTTTTCTTTGGGGGCTGTGGAGCCTTTGGTTATAGATTGTAGGTCAACCTGTAGGTTGAGAGTTGTTATCTGATCATGCGTCGGTTTAGGTGGTTTGAGTTGTCAGGTCCGCAATAATTATTATGTGTTGATGTGGTCGGAAGTTAGTTTTGGAATTATTTGAAGTAGTGTTAAGACTCTTCTTGATGATGGTTTTATAGGAAAATCATGCCGCCAAGAAGGAATGACGTTCCAAGAGCCAATGCTAATAGGGATGATCGAATGGCGGAGGCTATGAATAACATGGCTGCTTTTGTTGCTGCACAGACTGCTGCCAAGACTCAACGTGATCTTGAAAAGAGGGAAAGAGAGATCCGTGTTGCAGAGTCAAGAGAATTAGAAGACTTTCGTTGTTACAATCCTCCCAAGTTTAAGGGGGATGAGAATTTAGAGAAGGCGGATCAATGGATCCAAGAAGTGGAGAAGATCTTCGAAATGATTAACTGTCAAGCGGGAGTGAAGGTCAACTATGCCACTTATATGCTATTAGGGGATGCTGAGTACTGGTGGAGGAGTGCAAGATTGTTGATGAGATCAGCTCACGAGGAGGTGAACTGGGAATCATTCAAAAGGAAGTTTTTAGACAAATACTTCCTGATGAGTACCAGGACTAAACTGGGTGATGATTTCCTGAAATTGCATCAGGGGAACATGACCGTGGGCGAATATGCTGCGAAGTTTGAATCACTATCAAGGCATTTCAGATTTTTCCGTGAAGAGATTGATGAACCATTCATATGTCATCGTTTCCAAGACGGACTAAAGTATGAGATTCAAGACTCTGTCTTACCCTTGGGAATTCAACGTTTCCATGTTCTTGTGGAAAAAATTAGAGAATTTGAGGATATGAAGAATAAGAGAGCTAGCCGAGGAGGAAATTTTAGTTCAGGAGGGCCTAGTCGGGTGAATTATCAGAACAACAAGGGGAAACAAGTTGCTAAACCTTATAGTCGACCACAAAATAACAACGGTAGGCAGAATCGCCCAGTGAACCAGAATTTCGGGAGACAATTGGGACGAGTGGTTCGATGTTTCCGATGTGGGGAAGAGGGACATTATGCTAATGATTGTACCTGTAAAGGACCGACATGCCATAATTGCGAGAAGCTAGGCCACATTGCATGGGATTTTTCATTGATTTGCACCCAGGAACGGGACCAATTTCAATTGCGCTGTATCGAATGTCGCCATCGGAATTAAATGAGCTCAAAAGCCAAATTGAAGATTTGTTGGAGAAGAAATTTATTAGACCAAGTGTATCGCCACGGGGAGCTCCAGTTTTGCTAGTTAAGAAGAAGGACGGAAGCTCGCGCTTATGTGTGGATTATAGACAGCTTAATAAGGCAACTATTAAGAATCGTTATCCTTTGCCACACATCGATGATTTAATGGATCAACTGAGAGGGGCCGCGATATTTTCGAAGATTGACTTGAAGTCGGGTTACCATCAGATTCGAGTAAGGGAAGGAGATATTCAGAAAACTGCTTTCAAAACCCGTTACGGACATTATGAATATCTTGTTATGGCGTTTGGAGTTACCAATGCACCAACAATTTTCATGGACTACATGAACAGAATCTTTAATCCATTCCTTGATAAATTTGTTGTGGTGTTCATTGATGATATATTAATTTATTCAAGAACTGATAAGGAGCATGGAGAACATTTACGTCAAGTTCTTGAGATTTTACGCGAGAAGCGATTGTATGCCAATCTGTCGAAGTGTGAGTTTTGGCTAGAGAAAGTGAATTTCTTAGGACATGTGATAACCAAGGAAGGATTCGCTGTAGATCCGGCTAAGATTGAGGCGGTTCTTGCTTGGAAACAGCCTCAGACTGTCACTAACATACGAAGTTTTGTAGGACTGGCAGGGTACTACAGGAGGTTTATTGAAGGTTTTGCTAAGATTGTGGCTCCATTGACACAACTTACCAGAAAAGATCAACCGTTCGCATGGACGGAGAAGTGTGAGGAAAATTTTTAGTTACTAAAGAGAAAATTGACAACCTCACCAGTATTGGTATTACCGCAATCAGATGAACCCTATGAAGTTTATTGTGATGCATCTTACCAAGGTTTGGGATGCGTTCTGATGCAACACAAGAAAGTTGTGGCTTATGCCTCAAGGCAATTGAAGATTCATGAGAGAAACTATCCTACTCATGATTTGGAGCTTGCTGCTGTTGTTTTTGCATTGAAGATCTGGAGGCACTATTTATATGGGTGCACGTTCACAGTGTTCAGTGACCATAAAAGTTTGAATTATTTGTTTGATCAGAAGGAATTGAACATGCGACAGAGAAGATGGATGGAGACTCTCAAGGATTTTGATTTCACACTACAGTACCACCCTGGGAAGGCCAATGTAGTGGCTGATGCGTTGAGTAGAAGAAGTGTATCGGTGTCTTCAACAATTATGGCTAGACAACAAGAGTTGTGGGAAGCTTTTAGAGACCTACACTTGAACGTAGAGTTTGCACTGGGAATTTTGAAATTCGGAATGATTAATATTTCGAGTGGACTACTTGAAGACATTGCAAATTCTCAAGATGACGTCTTAAATCAAGAGAAGAGGAACCTAATACTGCAAGGGAAGACAACTGAGTTTAAGATTGGATCAGATAATATTTTGCGATGTAATGGTAGGATTTGTGTACCAGAAATTACAGATATGAGGAAAACAATTTTAGAAGAGGCTCATAAGAGTAAGTTGAGTATTCATCCTGGAGCAACAAAGATGTATCAGTATTTGAGACAGAATTATTGGTTGCCAGGAATGAAGAAACATGTAGCGGAGTATGTATCAACTTGTCTAACTTGTCAGAAAGCGAAGGTGGAACATCAGCGACCTGCTGGGATGTTGCAACCTTTAGATATACCTGAATGGAAGTGGGACAACATTTCCATGAATTTTAAACAGCACGAGTGTATTTTTAATTGAAGCTTTCTCTCCAAACCTGCTGTAACACCCCAATTTTTAACAGCACGAGTATATTTTTTTTAAACAAAGAAATAAGACAAAGAAACAAACAAAGAAATACTTTTGGATAAATATTTAAGTCGTAACATAACGACAAACTCAACAAATATTTACGCGTAGCGGAATAGTTTTTGAAATAAAAATCCAAAGTATTCAAACATCAAAATACACCGGGCTATGAGGCCTATCAGAAATAGCTCAAACCCGGTGGGTATTCTCGGCAGACCTGTACAAAAGCGCTGCCCCAAAATTTTTAACTTTCCCCACGTCACATCAAAAAGTGGAACATGGACCCATAAAAAAAGTCATCAAACAGTTTAAGCATAGATACAATCTTCTAAAATGAAATAAATACAATCACAGAAGAAAGACATCTAATCCTTATACAACCACCTAATCTAATCATGCTACAAAACTACAAAACTCGGGTGATCTCTATTGGACATAAGTCCCCTTGATCATGATTTTGACATAATTAACAAACATACAATGTTCATGCATTATTTGATAAAACTAACAGTTTGAATCAAGTTACATTTCAGGAAAAGCAAGCAAACACTATACACTTGGACACAAGCTTGGAACACAAGGAATCAAGCAAAAAGTAGAGAATGTGCTGAAGAAAGATGCAATTCCATCTAGTGCCATTAGCGTTTGTAGTATTTAGTTGTTAGACTTAATCAATGTGATTTCATGCATAAGTGTTTGCCAAGTTGAAAATGAAATCCTAAAATGAACAAGTAACCAAATCGATTAGCTAATCCATTGATGCATCCATTGGGCAATCGATTGCTTGACTCAGAATTAGAGTTTTCACTAAGCCAATCGATTGTTAAATCGATTATTTAAAGGACTTTGGTGTAAACTGAACTCTGGGTTAACTCAATCGATTGGACAATCAATTAGTACATCAATTGGGCAATCGATTTTGTGACTTACAGAGCCAAGCTAAAAACCATGCAAATCGATTGGCAAATCGATTCAGAAAAGTCCTTTTCATCAGACTTGGCCTCTGTAACCAACCAATCGATTGGACAATCAATTAGTACATCAATTGGGCAATCGATTTTGTGACTTACAGAGCCAAGCTAAAAACCATGCAAATCGATTGGCAAATCGATTCAGAAAAGTCCTTTTCATCAGACTTGGCCTCTGTAACCAACCAATCGATTGGACAATCGATTGGGGCATCAATTGAGAAATCGATTTATTAAATCACAGAGACAACCACTTATTGAAACAATCGATTGGCAAATCGATTGTGAAAATGTTTTTTTATCAGTCTGTACCTCTGTGATCTATCAAATCGATTGAGACATCAATTGAAAGTTGTTTCTTAACTTACAATACATATACTAATCGATTAGGTAATCGATTGAGTAAATGACATGTTTAAATCATACATCAGAAACATGTTCCTAGTCGATTGGCAAAGCAATGTTTTCTAAATAGCTAAGTCACTGTAACAATTCTAATCGATTGGAAAATCGATTGGAATAAAACAGCTGAATCATTTTGACCAGGCAAATCGATTGACGAATCGATTAGTGCAAAATAAATGGAGTCACTGTGATCAGTCCAATCGATTGACAAATCGATTGGAGAAATTGATTGAGTTACACACCTTTGCCAAATCAACTATGAACAAATATGAATCGACTGAGGAATCGATTGTTTTGATCTCGTTGTTTGAAAAAAACACCTATAGTCGATTACTCAATCGATGTGGACATGAACATGCTTCTGTTTCTGATTTAAGCATTAAAAGAATCGATTGGCAAATCGATTCAGTCATATATGTTCAAGAACAAAGAAAAAATAGAAACACGATAATCGATTGGGCAATCGATTGTGTTGTTTTAAACTATTATAAAATCGATTGAGCAATCGATTTAACCTGTGTTTTTCTTAAACATATATAAGCTGACTCATAACCCTTTTTCTCAGGACTTTTGAAATAACGTTGATACAACTTTTGAATCTCTTTGAACACACGTTCTTCATAACATTTTGAGAAAAAGAATTGAAAACACACACTAAACACTATCTTGGCAAATCCTTATTGTGTGTATTTCATAGTTTGATTGAGTCACATTCTTTGATAGTTCTTTGATCTTATGTCATCTATGTAAACAACAATTTTGTAAAGAAAGTTCTGTAAAAATCCAGTATAGAAACTGGTAACTATCTTGGTTGACGAAGGAGTTCATCAACAAGAAGTTTCACTGTCATCTTGGGAGAGCTTGTTGATTGGCTTGAGGGATACAGTGGGTGTGCAATAGAAGCGTGAGAGTGTTTTAAGATAGATAGGCTTGGTGAGCTGGAAAATCTGTAAAACACACTCTAGACAATTCTATTGGAAAAGGCCGAAATCGGTTCGATTTCGGGACTGGATGTAGGCTGTCAAATCGACAGCTGAACCAATATAAAATCTTGGTGCACTATCTTCTAACCCTTTCTCTTTATCTTAATATTTCATGAATGATTAGTCTTGAATGCATATGTTAGCAAAATTATGTCTTGACTAATATTGCTTGAATGATTGAATTGGCATGTTTGTATCTTGATTAATCTGTTGAACAATTACTGTATCTAATGCACTCGTTATTAGACAATACTTGTGATTGTGAATTTTTGTTTAGGAATAAACCTTGGGACTGTGGTTAATAATTTGTTTAATAAATTTGTATTTGTTAAACTGTTTAGCAATTCAGTAAGTATAGTGTATACTCTTCATATATATTTTGTTAAACTGAGGTCATAAATCCTTACAATTGGCATCAAGAGCCTAACTTTTTTAGAGTAACTCTCATAAAAGAAAATGACTTCTGTAGAATTCCTAGGAGAAGGTGCATCCTTGGTCAGGCCCCCTGCATTTAATGGGGCTGCTTACATGTATTGGAAAGAACGTATGTTAATTTTCTTAGAAACATGTAGTCTTGATATACTTGAAGCAGTAATAGATGGACCCTATGTACCTAAGATAGCTGGCACAAATAATTCTTTCATCCCAAAACCCAAATCATATTGGTCTGATGATGACAAGAAAAAGGTAGGGTATAATGCTAAGGCTAAAAACATTATTACATCTGCATTATCCGCTAACGAATTTTTCAGGGTGTCTAACTGCAAATCTGCCAAGGAGATGTGGGACACATTGCAGCAAACACATGAGGGAACAACAGATGTGAAAAGGGCCCGAATCAATACTTTAATGCATGAGTATGAGATGTTCAACATGAAGAAATAGGAGTCTATTAATGATATGCAGACCATATTTACTAACATAGTAAATAATCTAAATGCTCTTGGCAAGGTGATTGACAATGATCAGCAAATCAGCAAGGTGATGAGGTGCTTGACTAGAGAATGGCAGTCGAAGATTACTGCCATAGCAGAATCAAAAGACCTTGGCAGCATGTCAATTGCAACTCTGTTTGGAAAACTAAGAGAGCATGAGATGGAACTGCATAGACTGAATGAGGCTGAACAGACTGACAGAAAGAGAAAAGGGTTGTCTTTGAAAGCCCAAGCGCATCAAACAAAGTATGAACAAGAGATCTGCACTGACGAGTCAAGTAGTGAGACTGATGAGATTGGTTTACTTGTCAAAAAGTTCAAAAAGTTTCTGAAAAAGAAGGATAACAAATCAAGAAAATCCTCAAACACAAAAAAAAATGACATCAAGACAATAACCTGTTACGAATGTGGAAAAACAGGTCATATCAAATCAGAATGCTTCAAATTACAAAACAAAAATAAGACTGCAAAGGCTAAAGGCAATCAACCACCTCTTGCATGGAATGACAACGATGATGAATCCACTGAATCATCAGAAGATGAAGAAGCAAATCTGTGTCTAATGGCTAACATGGAATCAGATTCTGAAAGTGAGGTTAGTTCTAAATCCAATCCTTCTTATGATGAACTACATGATGCATTTAATGAATTACACGATGAATATGTAAGTACAATTAAACAGTTAATTAGTACTAAGAAATTGTTAGAAGAAAAATGCATGATGTATGATGAAATCAAACTTGAACATGAGTCTCTTAAAGACATAAATGAAAAACTGAAAAAGGAAACTCATGCACTACATTGTGATATAGAAAAGTTTAACTGTGGTAAAAACAAGTTAGATATGCTTCTTGGAAATCAAAGGAATCTAAATGAAAAATCAGGACTTGGATATAAACCAAATATGCATGTTAAACAGAATCACCATAAATGTGGAATTGGATATAGGCAAAACAAGAATGTTAAGCATAATCAGAAGTTTGTTAGATCTAAGCATATGCATGACATCTTTACTAAACCAAATCAGAATGCATCCTCTGTTGTGTCATGTCACTTTTGCTGTAGAAAGGGACATTTTGTTTTTAATTGTAAACTAAAAAAACTTGCCAACAAAGGATAGAAACATATAGAGATAAAGCATCATTTTATAAGAGATCAATATCAAAATGGGAACATAAAGCTTGAATATGTCAACACAACTGATCAGTTAGCTGACATTTTTACCAAAGCTTTACCCAAGGATAGCTTTTCCCTTATTAGAATGAGACTAGGAATCATAGATTTTGATGAAATCTGATTCCTGTGAGAACCAAATCGATTGCATAATCGATTATCCTGTGACTACACAGAAAAGTAGCATTATGAAATCGATTGCAACAATGATTTATGGCATACAGTGTCTTAAATGTCAAATTAAGGAATACGAACATCAATTGCATAATCGATTGATGTGTTTGATAACAGTTTAAAGAATCGATTGAGTAATCGATTCATTTTTTCCCAGATTTCAAACATTGAGAAAGGTTTCAGAACTCTGTCCCGAGCGTCGATTTGGAAATCGATTGAGTCAATTTTTCAAATTCTGCACTTTAATGAATCGATTTGGAAATCAATGCTGAGATGACAAATGTTCTGAACTGATATGAGAAATTCTATGAACTGATATGGCAATCGATTTGGACATCGATTCAGTAATTAAAGCCAATCGATTTGACATATGACCGTTGCCAGATTTTTACTAGCCGTTGGAAGGTAATTATTACTAAATCGATTCCACTTCCCCAGCAACGGTAACCCTATCGATTGACAAATCGATTTACTTGCGCTAAGGTTTAAAACAATCGATTGGCAAATCGATTCTGAAACAGGAGTACTTAAACCCTGCAAAACCCCAAATCGATTTCATCTCAAATTTTCCAGAATCTCTCAAATCTCTCTGCTGTTTCTCATAACTTTCATCTTCCAAACCATCTCTGGTACATTATCCCGTTCAAAAACTCATCACTCTTACAATGGCTCGTGTGAAACAAATCAACCCAAGAACACCATCACCATCAGTTTCTTCATCTTCTAGTGGGCGAACCCCCTCCCCCCCACCAACTTCAAAACGGGTTCCCATTCCTACCCATAAAATACTAGCCAAAGACAAAGGAAAGGCTATTGCGGTTGATCAGGGGAAGTCAAAGAAACGAAAAGAGCCCCCAACTGAGAAGTTAATGGCTGATGCCATAAAGGACACTGCTCCGAAAAAGAAGAAACATCTTCCTTCTCCTCAACCAAAGAAAGCTCAACCTACCAAAGGGAAACAAGCTGAAGATTCTGAACTACCACCTGCTTTTCTTAAAAGGAAAATGCATGAAGCACGTATTATGGATTTTGCTTATTTCGACTCAGATGGTTTTACTTTCCAAGATCATCTAAGATTTAATGGACTAGAAGGCTTTCTTTCTTGCTCCTTAGACACTTATCCGCACCTGATCCGCTCCTTCTATTCAACATTCAAACTCACTGACAACGGATTCAAGGCAGAAGTCAAAGGCAAGCGAATTTCCATGACTTTTGACGAGTTCTCAAAACTGTCGGGACTGCCATTTCATGGAAAATCAATTGATGGAAGCTCTGTAGCCGAGTCAGCTGATCAAGGCTGGGAAGCTTCAGTTGATAGACACACGACTGTGCAGGACCTTATGGTCGATGGCTTCGTGGAAACGATTTCACTGCCAATCGGTCAAATGAAGGTCCAACATCGGATGCTTATGTACGCTCTCACCCGGATGCTCGTACCACGTTCCGGAAATCATGTTGTCGTCCAAAGATTGGACATCACTCTGCTGTGGAGTATGTGCAAAGAGCTCAAGATGAGCTGGGATTGGATCATGCTTAGGCACATGTTGGAAGCAGCCCAAGGCAAGCTGGTGCTTCCCTACCCACAGTTGATCACGAAAATTCTGAGACATTCTAAAGTGTCCTCGTCAATGAAGAATCTTCCAAAACCACCCTTACTTTCGGCGAGTCAATTGTGAATCAAATGCAATTGAAAAGGGTGAATGGCATTTGGACGAGACCTCAAACCAATGCTGAACAAACTCAGCCGCCAACGGAACAAGCTGTTGAGCCAGTTGCAGCAAATTCAGAGTTTTTTGCCAAGCTGCTGGAGTTTATGGAAACTCAAGCGGCTCACAATGCTAAAATGGAAGCTTCCAATGCAAGAATGGAAGCCGCTCTGAGCAAGCTTCAGAAAGAACTACACACGGTTGCGCAGGATGTCGCTGCAATCCAGGAACATTTAGGCCTTAAGCTTTTCTTTGAAGATGTTGGTGATATTGGCCGCCAAGCAACAGAAGACCCAAATCCCACAACCTTAGATAGTCCTGTACCTCATGGTGAGGAGACACCTGCTGAGACTAATACAGCGGTCTCTACCTCTCCCGTAGCTAATAATGAGGAACAGCTCTAGTTTAGGTGTTTAGGATTTTAGCTTCTTTATTGTTTTGTAATGTTTTGGTATTGATGTGTACTATTCTGTTTTTAAATGAATCACATTTTAACTATTCTCGCTTTTTCTACCTTTTTGCATTCAATGACAAAGGGGGAGAAAATGTTTTGAATTTAACTTGTGTTTTTGTATTTCATGTTTCTGTTCTGATGCTAGTTCTGATAACTTTTGCTACCAAGTTGAATTCTGTTTTAATATCATATGCTGCTATGTTTTGATACCTTATGCTATGCACTGATGCACTGATTTCAGTCCTGATACCAGTTGCCTATTTGTTTTGATAACAGCCCTGATACCAGTTATTTCTGCTCTGATGCCGTTTCTTTTTCCTACATGTATTAGTTCTGATACCAGTTTTTGACTTGTATGTGCTAACATCATTACTAATCACGTGCTGATACCGCTGCTAATAACTGTTATAGCTCTAATTGCTGCTAATAATGTTTATAGCTCTGATACTATATTACTGAAGTAAAAACTTGTATAGCTCTAATATTCTAATAGTGATCATAGTACTCTAATACTGTGATGCATTGCATGTGTTTTATGCTGTTGCAACTTAAATGAATCATGCATGCAAAAACTCAGGGGGAGCTTTTAAATAACTGTAATTATATTGTTAAACCTAGAAATGTATAACTCAAGTTAGAATTGTATGTTTGTCTCTTAAGCAAAAAGGGGGAGATTGTTGGACATAAGTCCCCTTGATCATGATTTTGACATAATTAACAAACATACAATGTTCATGCATTATTTGATAAAACTAATAGTTTGAATCAAGTTACATTTCAGGAAAAGCAAGCAAACACTATACACTTGGACACAAGCTTGGAACAGAAGGAATCAAGCAAAAAGTAGAGAATGTGCTGAAGAAAGATGCAATTCCATCTAGTGCCATTAGTGTTTGTAGTATTTAGTTGTTAGACTTAATCAATGTGATTTCATGCATAAGTGTTTTCCAAGTTGAAAATGAAATCCTAAAATGAACAAGTAACCAAATCGATTAGCTAATCCATTGATGCATCCATTGGGAAATCGATTGCTTGATTCAGAATTAGAGTTTTCACTAAGCCAATAAATTGTTAAATCGATTATTTAAAGGACTTTGGTGTAAATTGAACTCTGGGTTAACTCAATCGATTGGACAATCGATTAGTACATCAATTGGGCAATCGATTTTGTGACTTACAGAGCCAAGCTAAAAACCATGCAAATTGATTGGCAAATCGATTCAGAAAAGTCCTTTTCATCATACTTGGCCTCTGTAACCAACCAATCGATTGGACAATCGATTGGGGCATCAATTGAGAAGTCGATTTATTAAATCATAGAGACAACCACTTATTGAAACAATCGATTGGAAAATCGATTGTGAAAATGTTTTTTATCAGTCTGTACCTCTGTGATCTATCAAATCGATTGAGACATCAATTGAAAGTTGTTTATTAACTTGCAAGACATATACTAATCGGTTAGGTAATCAATTGAGTAAATGACATGTTTAAATCATACATCAGAAACATGTTCCTAGTCGATTGGCTAATAAATGTTTTCTAAATAGCTAAGTCACTGTAACAATTCTAATCGATTGGAAAATCGATTGGAATAAAACAGCTGAATCATTTTGACCAGGCAAATCGATTGATGAATCGATTAGTGCAAAATAACTGGAGTCACTGTGATCAGTCCAATCGATTGACAAATCGATTGGAGAAATTGTTTGAGTTACACACCTTTGCCAAATCAATTATGAACAAATATGAATCGACTAAGGAATCGACTGTTTTGATCTCGTTGTTTGAACAAAACACCTATAGTCGATTACTCAATCGATGTGGACATGAACATGCTTCTATTTCTGATTTAAGCATTAAAATAATCGATTGGCAAATCGATTCAGTCATATATGTTCAAGAACCAAGAAAAACAAGAAACACGATAATCGATTGGGCAATCGATTATGTTGTTTTAAACTATTATAAAATCGATTGAGCAATCGATTTATCCTGTGTTTTTCTTAAACATATATAAGCTGACTCATAACCCTTTTTCTCAGGACTTTTGAAATAACCTTGATACAACTTTTGAATCTCTTTGAACACACGTTCTTTATAATACTTTGAGAAAAAGAATTGAAAACACACACTAAACACTATCTTGGCAAATCCTTATTGCGTGTATTTCATAGTTTGATTGAGTCACATTCTTTGATAGATCTTTGATCTTTTGTCATCTTTGTAAACAACAATTTTGTAAAGAAAGTTCTGTAAAAATCCAGTATAGAAACTGGTAACTATCTTGGTTGACGAAGGAGTTCATCAACAAGAAGTTTCACTGTCATCTTGGGAGAGCTTGCTGATTGGCTTGAGGGATACAGTGGGTGTGCAATAGAAGCGTGAGAGAGTTTTAAGATAGATAGGCTTGGTGAGTTGGAAAATCTGTAAAACACACTCTAGACAATTCTATTGGAAAAGGCCGAAATCGATTCGATTTCGGGACTGGATGTAGGCTGTCAAATCGACAGCTGAACCTGTATAAAATCTTGGTGCACTATCTTCTAACCCTTTCTCTTTATCTTAATATTTCATGAATGATTAATCTTGAATGCATATGTTAGCAAAATTCTGTCTTGACTAATATTGCTTGAATGATTGAATTGACATGTTTGCATCTTAATTAATCTGTTGAACAATTACTGTATCTACTGCACTCGTTATTAGACAATACTTGCGATTGTGAATTTTTGTTTAAGAATAAACCTTGGGACTGTGGTTAATAACTTGTTTAATAAATTTGTATTTGTTAAACTGTTTAGCAATCCAGTAAGTATAGTGTATACTCTTCATATAAATTTTGTTAAACTGAGGTCATAAATCCTTACAATCTCCACACTCCCCGCAAGATCCTCCTGACACAACTTCGGTCAGGTATGACTAACTACTTTTCCATCTCCAGGGTACTAACCGGTAGGATGATCCTAGTTCTTATCTGAGGGCAAAGCCCAGATTTCCACAATAATTGTGTAACACCCCGTTTTTTAACAGCGCGAGTGTATTTTTTTTTAAACAAAGAAATAAAACAAAGAAACAAACAAAGAAATATTTTTGGATAAATATTTAAGTCGTAACATAACGACAAACTCAACAAATATTTACACGCAGCAAAATAGTTTTTGAAATAACAATCCAAAGTATTCAAACCTCAAAATACACCAGGCTATGATGCCTATCAGACATAGCTCATACCCCTGGGGTATTCTCAGTAGACCTGTACAAAAGCGCTGCCCGAAAATTTTTAGCTTTCCCCACGTCACATCCAAAAGTGGAACATGGACCCATAAAAAAAGTCATCAAACAATTTAAGTATAGATACAATCTTCCAAAATGAAATAAATACAATCACAGAAGAAAGACATCTAGTCCTTATACAACCACTTAATCTAGTTGATGGGACGTGGTTGTACGACAAGTATAAAGGGACTCTATTGATGGTAGTTGCACATGATGAGAACGTCAATATAATTCCCATTTCTTTTGCTCTTGTGGAGCACGAGACAAGTTAGGTTGGATCTTATTAAGAAATTTGAGAAAACATGTCACTCCACAAGTCAACATTTTCTTGATTTCAAATAGGCATGAATCCATAAAAAGTGCTTGTAATAATCCAAGTAAAGAGTGGCAAAATACTCCAAAGCATGTGCTTTGGTTTCAACATATTTCAAAATATTTTGGGAGGGAATTTTAGGATAATACATTGGATAAAAATGTTATTTGTATCGGTAATAATCTCATTCTTACTTATTAATTAAGTTAGATTTCAATTATTTTTTTCCTACCAAACTTGACACCTTTTTACTTAAGTCAATACATGTCACTCAATTAATGAGCCTACAATAAAATACTGCCATAGTAAAATCAACTTGGTAACTAAGAGGCTATAAGTTGGCTAGACAACATACCCCGAGAAAATTGAATTAAAGTGTTTAACGAAGATAGCCATTTGGGTTACATGAAAATCAACCTTTTTGAGTCAATGAATGGAGTGTTGAAAGACACGCATAACCTTCCAATTACTACTTTGCTCCAACCAACTTATTATAAGTTGCGGACACACTTTCCTAAAATAGGAAAATTACATGCATCAATTTTAGCTTATGGTGTAGTATACACAAAAGAAAGCATCGAATTTATGAAACCAGAAATACGTTAGTTCAATAGTCACAAAGTTGAATGCTTTGATTGGAGAAATCAAACTTCCATGGTCCACAAGACAGTAAACTCAAGAGAAGGACAACTAATTGGTCATTTCAGTGTCAACCTTACTAAGATGTGGTGCAGCTACGGGAAATATCAGACTATAATATGCCTTGTTCACATGTAATAGCAACATGTTCTAGCAGAAAGTATGATTATGGGACGCTTATACCTGATGTGTACAAGGTAGAAACAGTACTAAAAGTCTACAACAAAATGTTCCAACCGATATCCAACAAATGATATTGGCCTAAATATGAAGGTGTTAAGGTGTGTCACGATCCTCAAATGCGAAGAGTCAAGCAATGTCGTCTAAAAAGTAAGCGCATTAGAACATAAATGGATATAATAGATAGAGTACCAAGAAAGTGAGGGTTATGTTGAGTCCCTGATCATAATAGAAAATATTGTCCAAATATCACTGACACATCTACTCAATCAAGTTAACTTTGATGTTTTTTTTTTACATTTAATGTATTTTGTTGCATTTTATTAATATAGTCGCATCCCCTAAAGGGAAAAAAACAAATTCTTAATATTTCCACATCTCTAGGATTCTGAGCATGTATATCATAAGAGTCAAGAAACGACTTCATTAATTTTGTTTTCTTTGCACGAGATCTAAGTTGTCTTCCATGTTTTAAAAATGATAAGCTGGTTTCAATAACTACCTTTTCAACATTGAAGACAGTGGTTGAGTGTAACACCCCGTTTTTCAAAGCGAGGGTGTATATTTTTTTTTTTTAAAGAAATTAAAATAAACTAGAGAAATAAATAAGGTAACACCTTTGGATACATATTTTAGTCATTATAATTTACAAACAGCGGAAAGTTTATCAAAATATAAATCCAAAGCATGTCCTGATGTCAACAATAGTACATGTACATCCTTCCAACTTAACATAAAATTAGCCCAAAAGAAAGACATATGTGTCCTGGGTGACAGCCTAGTCTGATCATTCTATACATAACAAAAAACTATACGCCTTGAGTAATCTCCACGCGCCCCGTGAGATTCTCCTAACGTAGCTCCAATCAAGCACTCCCATCCACATTCCCATCCGGAGGGTACGAACCGGTAGGATCATCCTGACTCTCATCTGAGGGCAAAGCCCAGATTTGCACAATAGTTGTAAAGAGTCACCAACCGAAAATTAACAGTTAACACATAACATTTAAGCTTTTAAATGCACAAATAACCTTCTCAACTTATCATGCATCTTATAAGGATTTTCCATATGCTAAAAGTTCATGTAATGCTTGCCAAATGTAAATGAAACCAAAAGAAAGTTCTCAATCCAACAAGTAATACATAACTGACCAATACGTTGATAATCAATTGAGAAATCCATCATCTAACACAAAATAAGATTTCCCACTGTGCCAATCGATTGGGCAAATCGATTGCCAGAAGATTTTCAGTAAAAATTGAGCCCTGGACTTGCATCAATCGATTGGGGCAATCGATTTCGAGAAGGTCTGAGCCCCTGTATTGTCCAATCGATTGGGCAAATCGATTTCGTGAAAGAAAGAGCCCCTGTATTCAATCCAATCGATTGGGCAAATCGATTTTTGGAAGACAAAGCCCCTGACTTGAAATCCAATTGAATCCAATCGATTTACCAAATCGATTTCTTAAATGACTTATAAAATCGATTGGGTAAATCGATTTCGTGTAAAACAGGGCCCCTATCACTCATCAAATCGATTGGGCAAATCGATTTCCCTGCATATACTTTCAAAAATACATAAACTAACTCAATCATATTCAAACACCACTCAAACCTTAACACTTAGCAATACCCATATCATCACCACGACATTATGAGTTTCAAAAATGTTTTACAATCTAACATACTATCACACAATTCCAAAACATAACTCTTAATGCAATCAACACAATCACAATTTGCATCAAACACGACTCGTGTGCCAAGCACCCTAATGCAATGCGTATATGCCAAAATGCATGGACTCGGAATTCCAAACCAAAACCCTCCTCGAAGGGCCGTAAATCATAATTGTACCGCCTATCGCAGGCCAAAGTACCAATTACCGAGGTGCCACCTATAACGGGTCAGCACGATTTACTAAAACGCGTAAATCATAAACGTACCACCTATCACGGGTCAGTACAGTTTACCGAGGTGCCACCTATCACGGGTCAGCACGATTTACTAAAAGAAAAAGCGTAAGTCGTAAGGGTACCACCTATCACAGGCCAAAGTATAACTTACCGAGGTGCCACCTATCACGGGTCAGCACAACTTACAAAAAAGTAAATCGTAAACGTACCACCTATCACGGGTCAATACAGTTTACCGAGGTGCCACCTATCACGGGTTCAGCACAATTTACCAAATGAAATGCATGAGCATACACTAACTCCATTCACAACAATCGTTAAGTAAATGCAGCTATTAAAAGATTCCCCATTTTTAATACTCATTTAACTTAACGATTTTCACGCCAAACGTTAAGCAAACAGACATATTAAGAGATTCCCCATTCTTAATATACTTTTGACTTAAACGATTTCCACAACAAAACATTCAGTAAACAACACATTAAAAGATTCCCCATTCTTAATGCTCATTCAATGAAACGATTTTCAAAAACAACATTTAAGCAAACAAGACATTAAGAGATTCCCCATTCTTAATTCTCATTCAACTTAAACGATTTTTCCAAAACAAACGTTAAGTAACCGAGACCTTAAGAGATTCCCCATTCTTAACGCCCAGTTAACTTAAACGATTTTCAAAACAAACTTCAAGTAAATAAGACCTTAAGAGATTCCCCATTCTTAATTCTTATTTAACTTAAACGATTTTCCAAAACACACATTAGGTAAACGAGACGTTAAGAGATTCCCCATTCTTAATACTCGTTTAACTCTAATGGTTTTCATGACAACATTAAGTAAATAAGTCATTAAGAGATTCCCCATTCTTAATACTCATTTACCTTAAACGATTTTCACAAACTCACATTAAGTAAACAAGAAATTAAGAGATTCCCCATTCTTAATACTCGTTTAACTTAATGGTTTTCAAATTCCACACCAAACAAACTCAAACGTACTTTCACATTCAATCCATAACTCACACAAAAATCATTTTTCCACACAAACCACACAAAACACATCTCAAACATGTTATCAAATTCAATCCAAATCAACCAACGATTCACACCAAATCACATCAATCAACAACCATCAAGTAAGAACACGCCAAGTACGTTGAACACAAATCAACACAATAATTTCATTTATTCAAAATCACACATACATGAGGTAAATTCATTTTCCATGAAACATTCATCAATATAACCAAAACCTACTCTAAGATTTTACCTATAAAACCTTAGATTCATTTTCCCCAAATCAATACTCCAACCCTAACAAAATTCTTTTCCACACAACCACAGATAAGGCCCTAAATGCAAACTAAAAGTTTTGGAAGGAGCCCTTACCTTAACGTTAGCTCTAACGTGCGATTACGGCACTATGAGTAAATCCGGTAAATTTTCCGCTTGCAACGCCGCTTCCAAAATTGGTCCACTAGCACCGTAGCACGGAGGTGAACAACCTTCCCTTCTATCACTTCTTGAAACGACGCTTTGATCTAGATGAAACGGAGAGGTTTGTGTTTAAATCCCTAATACCGTTTTTCTTCGTTTTCGGATCAAAGAGGGAGTATGAAGTTGAGAAATCTTTGTCCTATCACCCACTCTCAATTTCGAACTCAAAGGAAAGAAACTAAAGCAAAAACGAGCAACAATGGAGGAAGGAAGAGAATTGGTTTTCGCGAGGCAGAGGAGAAGATGGAGTTTTTCCTTTCTTTGGTTTTTCCTTTCTTTTTCTTTCTTTTCTCTTTCTTTCTTTTCTTTCTCTTTCTATTCTTTCTAATTCCTTTCTTTTTCCCCCCACACAAACATATATTTTAATATATATATATATATATATTATTTACTTTTAACAAATATCTAAAAATATCTAGATATTTGTTAAATTACCATTTCACCCATAACGCATTAAATTCTTCGCAAAAGATTCACCGCAGTTAATTTAATTTATATATCGACGAGTAATTCTAATCAGGCATCAAAATATCTTCTTGGTCATATAAACTCCAAAATATTAAGAACTTTGGCTAAATAGCCTCTGAGTTCAATACCGAAAATACACCAAAATATATAAAATACACTTATAAATTATAGGTCTTACATTGAGCGCACCAATTTTATATCTAAATACATTTCCACCATACTTAAATTTAATGTCTGATCGCGATGGAACATTTTTTCTTTCATTAAGTGCAGTAATTCAACCTTTATTTTTTTTGTCATTGTTGTTTAAGATATTAATATTATTATTGACTTATGATTTCATTTTCGTGATTAAGTTGTCGTCTGAATCAACTTTGTGATTTTCTATGGGTTCCTTGGAGATGTAGCTTCCATCAATGTTTCCATAAAATAGTTGATGCATTATACTTTTATCAATTACTCATCCATTTCTTTTCAAAATTTCATGCAATGATTATTATAGGGTTTAGGGTTAATCTTTTAGTTTTAATATGTTTAATAAACCCTAAACCCTAAACCCTAAACCCTAAATAGCCTCTGAGTTCAATACCGAAAATACACCAAAATATATAAAATACACTTATAAATTATGGGTCTTACATTGAGGGCACCAATTTTATATCTAAATACATTTCCACCATACTTAAATTTAATGTCTGATCGCGATGGAACATTTTTTCTTTCATTAAGTGCAGTAATTCAACCTTTATTTTTTTTGTCATTGTTGTTTAAGATATTAATATTATTATTGACTTATGATTTCATTTTCGTGATTAAGTTGTCGTCTGAATCAACTTTGTGATTTTCTATGGGTTCCTTGGAGATGTAGCTTCCATCAATGTTTCCATAAAATAGTTGATGCATTATACTTTTATCAATTACTCATCCATTTTTTTTCAAAATTTCATGCAATGATTATTATAGGGTTTAGGGTTAATCTTTTAGTTTTAATATGTTTAATATGTCATTGTTTATTTTTTTGTTTATTAGCAATGTTTGATTAAAATCTACAATAAAGACAAGTCTTCATAATATAAATTCAAGTATCAAATCTCATATAGATCAATCGATCAACCACAGGTGCCTTGGGCATTAAGGCGGATAAGTGTTTTTTGTTGTTAAAGTTAAACTTAAAAAGATTGGTTTTATTTTTTAAATTTAAAAAATTGATTTTCTTTTTGCAAAAATAAAATATTTGGATGTTTTTAAAAGCTGGAAGATTTTCCATAACTAGCTCCGGGTCATTGAACTGACTAGTCTAACCTGGTTCAAATCGGTTTCTGAGTTTTTGTCTGGTTTTACTACCAGTAGTTTTTTAGTCTGATCGAACCGGTTGTAGGCTGGGTTCGCGGTCAAACCATTCGATCCGATTTTGTTTTTAAAACATTGATTACTAGTTTAGGAGATTAGTTAGTTGATTAAATTTGGATTGTTAGTTAATTAAATTTGAAATGTAATATATAATCTTGAGCTATTGCATTCATTGTTTTAATATCTTTTTAATCATCAATATGAAATATTATAAGAAAGTTTCATTTGTATCAAACTCTTAAACTTATATTGAATATGAGATAATCTTCAATTCTTCGATTCTATGATTCCTAATAAAAAGGAATAAATGTTGGAATTGTTGGTGACAATTGCTGCAAGACTTTAACAATGAAGTTATTGATGAAGATTGTATTTAGAGAATTCCAAAGTGTTGTTACACTAGCCTTTATGTTCGATTCACCCCACCAATCAAATGCAAATGGGATGAACGAAGAATCTTTTTTAGAGTACTTTAGAAAACCTTGATATGATTTGCACTAAGTATCTTTCAATAATATGTTGCAAAATAATGTTTCCTGCACTTCACTTATGCACTAGAGAAGGACATGATGACTTAAAATATAAAAAACGAATGAGACAAAGTTGAATGTTATGGAAAAATTTATGTCTCATTCTATCTAGATTGGCACAATTTATTGAAACATATGTGCCACTTGAAAAAGGTTACAACTCTTGATTCTGCCATTCAGTTATCAAAAAGGTATATATACATATAATGATCAATTTTAATAGATATAATTGTAATAGTCTAGTGGTTACCACTTGCCCCAATTCAGGTATGTATCGGGTTCGAAACCTGGTATGCTTTACAGCGAACCACTAGACCACCAATGAGATTGTTGTCCAATCCATAAATATACATTATATAGTAAAATACTCTGCCATCTAATTTAATATTTTGGAGATATCTCAAAATCCCCTACCATTTTCAAAATATACTAAATATCAATAATTTTGGAAATATCATTGTTTTAGATAATGATATCTTATGATTTAAACCACTACTTAGTAAGCTATGGGTTCCTTTCATCCCAAATAGTAATTAATGACAAGCTTTAAACCAACAATTCATTAAAACAAGTATGCATAACTTATACATTGAATCTCAATATTTTTAAAAGAATTATAAAGATGACACATTTGATAAGGGCATGTGCCATGTACCCTTTCAATAGATTTTAAGAGTCAAACCCTTTAACTATTTGAAGCAGCCCCACTTTATCTTTACATACGTAGACTATATCATAAATAGACCCTAACACGTATTCCAAAAATTCAATCTATATATCCTTTAAGAGTAAAATCATCCTTCCAATTTTATACTTATGCGCTAAGTACTTGCAATCAAACTAATAATGTATTTCATCATTGAATTCGAGACTTGATGTGACTCAAGTGTGAGTTGATTCCACTGTTGATGATTACATATATGTGGGCTTGAGTCCCATCCTCAATGATGTCTTTAACACCATATTATTTTTTAAACCTTTCATCAAAGTATCTACAAGATTCTTTTCCATTCTTAGAAATAATATGGAGATTACTCTATTGAATATTAAATTCTTTACACAACTATGTCTTAAACCAATACGCCTAAATTTTCCATTATATACTTGACTATATACTTTTGATAGTGTAGATTGACTAGCAAAATATATGGATACTAGTGCAATTGTCTTTGGCCTAATAGGTATCTAATACAATAAATTTCTTAGCCATTCAACCTCTTTACTAGTTGTAGTTAGAGTAATAAATTATGTAGCTATGGTGGAGTCAGAATTATAAGGTTAGTTCTTTAAACCCAAAAAAAATACAACTCCACCACCGTTAAAGATCCATCTACTTGTGGAAGCATAACCCTCAAAATAAGTTACCCGACTACCATATGTATATCCTTCAAAAGCAAGATATCCATTATAGGTTAATTATTCCTTTCAAATATTTAATACTCTATCAATAGCATGTCAATTTTCTTTACTTGGACTACTTGTATGTCGACTTAATCTACCAACAACATATGTTATATCAGGTCTGGTATGAGTCATGACATACATCAAACATCCGATTACCCTTGAATAATCTAGTTGGGCCATAGAACATCATTTATGTAGTTGTAAACTCACAAATGTTCATATTTCTATATGAGATTGGGATAAACCAATATTCACACCATATCTAATGATTTTAATTCATAAAATCACATTTGTTTCACCTAAATCATTCATATAACAAATTTTGGATAAAAAAAAGCTTGTGTCTGTTTTACCTTATCTAAATTAGTGCCAAAGGTTAACATATCATCCACATAAAAATAAATCATAACATAATTTCTATTGTGTAATTTACTATAAATACACTTGTCACATTAATCTATTTTGTATCCATTAGAAAGCACCACTTGATCAAACTTTTGGTGCCATTGTTTGGGTGCTTGCTTTAACCCATATAAAGACTTAATCAATTTACGCACTTTCTATTCTTGTTGTTTGATGACAAATCCTTCAGGTTGTTTCATATACACCTCTTCATGTAACTATTCATTTAGGAAATCAGTTTCAACATCCATTTGAGGGATTATAAACTTATAGATGGAAGCTGTAACACCCCGTTTTTCAAAGCGAGGGTGTATTTTTTTTTCAAAAGAAATTAAAATAAAACAGAGAAATAAATAGGGTAACACCTAGGGATAAATAATTAAGTCATTATAATTTACAAGCAGCGGAAAAAGTTCTCAAAATATGAATTCAAAATATTTACATAACAAAAGTGGTACAGTCTTCCAGTTTAAAAATAAAAGCAACCCAAAAGAAAGACATTTGTTCCCTCTGTGTCAACCTAGTCTGATCATTTTTCAAAACAACTAAACACCCTGAGTGATCTCCACGCGCCCCGTGAGATCCTCCTAACGTAGCTCCAATCAAGCATTCCCATCTACATTCTCATTCGTAGGGTACGAACCGGTAGGATCATCCTGACTCTCATCTGAGGACAAAGCCCAGATTTCCACAATAGTTGTAAAGGGTCACCAACCGAAATTAACAATTAACACATAACATTTAAGTTTTTAAATGCACAAAATAACCTTTCAAATTAGCATGCACCTTAAAAGGATTTTCCATATGCGAAAAGTTCATATAATGCTTGCCAATTAAAAATGAAATCAAAATAAAGTTCTCAATCCCTCAAGTAATACATAACTAACCAAGACATTGATAAATCAATGAGCAATCTGTTATCTAACTCAAAATAAGAATTTCTACTAAGCCAATCGATTTCCATATCGATTTCCTGAAGGTTTTTAGTGAAATTTGAATTCTGGGCTTAATTCAATCGATTGGGCAATCAATTGACAGGATAACTGAGCCCCTGACTTAATGTCAATCGATTTCCAAATCGATTTTGTCAGTTTTGCTGAGCCCTTGACTTAATGCCAATCGATTTCCAAATCGATTTCTTAAAAGATTTTGAAACACATATTATAAAATCGATTGGCAAATCGATTATGTCAAATTAAAGAAGTCCCTGTAACTCATCCAATCGATTGGGAAATCGATTTTCCCTGCATATTCTTCCAAAAATACATAAACTAACTCAAAATCATTCATACACAATTCCACATCTTAACACTTAGCAATTCCTACACGATCACCACGACAAATTGGGTTTCGAATTAGTTTTGCAATCCATCACACTTACACACAATAATCAATACATAACACTTAGCAATTTCAACACAATACCCACACGGACAAAATTAACCAACAATTCACAATTTACCAGAGTGTAGTCTCTCATGGACAAACACATGTGCAGTCTCTCACAGACAAACACAATTCACCAGGGCGTAGTCTCTCACGGACAAACCTCTGTGCAGTCTCTCACGGACAAACACAATTTACCAGGGCGTAGTCTCTCACGGACAAACACATGTGCAGTCTCTCACGGACAAACACAATTCACCAAGAAACGTAAGTCGTAAACGTACCACCTATCACGGGTCAGTATTGTTTACCGAGGTGCCACCTATCACGGGTCAACACAACTTACCAAAAAGCGTAAACCATAAACGTACTGCCTATCACGGGCCCGTACCGTTTACCAAGGTGCCACCTAGTCATCATATATTATTTCAACGCTTTGAAAAGTTTGATAATTGTCACAAATTGGAATCTTCTGTGAATTTGGTGCCTAGTTTTCTAGACGAACCATTTTGTTTTCCCTTTTTTCTTTCACAACCATTTCCTTATCAGCTTTGGTAGGTACATATCCCAACTCATACCTATCGTTCTTTTCTGGTAGTTCGAATAATTATCAAAATTTAACAAAAACATCTCGTTCCAACATGGCTTTGATAAACTTCAATGATGCGGTAGACAATTTTGGTTCTTTTCAGCAAAACCCTTCACGAATGAAGACAACATTTGCAATTTCTGACGCTTGAAAGAAAGTCTATATGGCTTCCTCTGTGTCCTTAGTGTATCCCATAGAATATAGATGGTTGACTATCATATCTTATTCCCCATATATTATTATCAGCTTATTGTTCACTATAAACTTTAGCTTTTTACGAAGAGTGGATGTCACTGTCCCAACCGCATGAATCCATGGTCTACCTAAAAGGAAACTATATGTCGGTTTAATATACATCACTTGGAAGGTTATTCCAAAGTTATGGGGTTCGATTTGAATCGGCAGTTCAATCTCGCTGATAACTTGTTTCCTTGATCCATTAAATGTTTTTACCACCATAGCATTGGGCTTCATACAGGCTCCACCAACAAATGGTTTTGAGTGTTGATTTCAACATGACTTTCAACGACAAACCATTATCAATTAGCATCCATGCAAGAATATGATCATGACACTTCACATAGATGTATCGTGCTTTATTATGCCTTATCTATCCCTTTAGCTGGTAATTCGCAATTGCTAAAACTCAAACAAATACTAGCGGTGATGTTACCGATAACTTCATCAAATTGGTCGATAGTGATATCATGAGTATCATAAGCCTCGTTTAAAAATTTCATCAATGCCCTTTTATGCGCTTCAGAGTTCAATAACAAGGAAAAAACAGATATCTTGGAAAGGGTTTGATTTAGCTGATTCACCACCTTATATTCATCTTGCTTGATAAAATTCAAAAGTTTATTAGCTTCTTCTTTAGGCACTATCTTTTTGCAAGTCTCTAATCCTTTTGTAGCATGATTAAGAGCTTTTTTTTCCCTTTTTCTCGATGACCCTCCTTTTTTTAGGTTGTTCAGGGATGTAGACTCGACAACTCTGAGTCATCCCACCAATCCCTGAAATATTGGTGACATCAGTTTCTTTAGATCCAGAGCTATCACTTGATTGATGATTAACCAAATGGGATGTGACTTCATAATTTCATGGTACCACCTTAGTACTTCCATAAGAAAAAGCGGTTGATGTTTGGACAATATTTGGAGTAAGCTTAAGATCCTCTTTTTTATAGAGGATTTACAATGTTCTTGGAAAAGATTTTATTTTCAACGCACGACTCTATAGTCAACACATGATCATCTTTTGCACAACTTACTTGTATGAAATTCCCGGTCATTAATTCTTGAAGGTCTTCCTTAAGCTCTTCACGATTTTTAATGTAGCGTGAATTAGTTGGGTGAACACCACAAAGATTAACTTCCTTGTTAATCGTCTCAATCAAGTTTAACTTGCATAGCTCAGTAAAAATCACTTTTATAGGGGTTTCACATGTTATATATTCTTAATTGCACATTGGTCTACTCCATCTTCAACGACTTTGGCAGAGATATTTATGTGGCTTGGCAAGGGATTACTCCCCGCATTGGGATTGTCTTCATTGAATGTAATCCATTTTTTATTAATCAATTCTTGCACTTTAGATATTAAGACTTGGCAATCTTCGATGAAATTCCCTACAACTATTGCATGGTATTCACATTTGGAAGATGGGTTGTACTATTTTGGGAATGGTGGTTATCGAGATTTCATTGGTCTTAGGAAAACCATAGAATTATGGAGTAGGTGAGGCAACAATTTGTTGTATGTTACGGGAATTAGGTCAAAATGGGTTAGCTTCTTTTCTCGATTAGTTGGCAGTTTTTATTGATTCGAGCTTGTGTTTTGGTTCCATCAACTTTGTTGGGAGAACATGACAGGTGGGAGTTGGACAAAGGTGAGTGAGTGATAATAAGGTGGCTTTGAAGGGTGATACTGAGGGTATGGAGCTTGTGAGGTCGCAACCACATATGGTTAAGGAGTGTGTAAGGAATTTGAAGTATCGGTGGCTTAAAATTTAGAGGCTGATAAGAATTCATGGATGGAGAATAGGTGACCCTTGGGTTTACCATTACAACGTTATCATCCCCTTCTTTCTTCTTTGTGAATCCCATCTGGGGTTTCTTCACACCACTTGCTCCACATACGATCTTACAACTCCTCATCCCACTTTTTACTATTACTCATATCATGACAATGTCATAAAAGATTGATGACATACTCCCAATCATCATATAATAAAAGTGCGACTAGAGGGTATCCATAAACATACCAACCATTTCTCTTTTAGATAAAAGAGGATCTACTTGTGATGTCACTTCTCTCCACCGTTTAGCATATTCTTTAAATGTTTCATTGTCCTTTTTCAACAAATTTTGCAATTGATTGCTGTTAGGGGTCATGTCAATGTTGTACCTGTATTGTTTCAAGAATACATTAGTCAAGTCTTTCCACAAACGGATTCAATTTCTGTCGAGATGTATATACCAACTTAATGATGCACCACTAAAACTGTCTTGAAAAAATAATAATGAGAAGTTTGTCATTATGAGCATGAGAAGCCATTTTTCTACAATACATGGTCAAATGATTTTTAAGACATGTGACACCTTTGTATTTTTCAAACTCTGGTACCTTAAAATTTGAAGGGATCACCACATCGGGAACCAAGCACATATCAAAAGCTTCGAGACCATAGACATTATTCCCCTCAATTGCTTTTATTCATTCTTCTAAAACGTGGAATTTTTATTTCGATTGTGTATCGTCACCAATAAATTGAGGTTCTTGTCAATTTCCGTTAGCATCAAAATGGGGTACTTGGGGTGTACTTAATAGAATATTTTCTTAGGGTATCGTGTTTTGGGGTGACAAATAGCCTAAAGGACATGATATTTGTGGTTGGTTTAGGTTTGGGAGTTGATAGTTGAGTGGTTTGGGTTGATGTCCATAAGGTTAATGACTAAGGACGGAGTATAACCAGGTGGGAGACCATACATAGGAAATTGCATAGCTGTCGTATGAAACTGTTGGGTAGTCGGGGTAAAGCATGGTGGATGGCAAGGGGTGGTTTGGTGTTCTTCATGTGCAGTTGGAGGATTCCCAATTGTATTCTCCTTTCTTAGCATGTATAGCTTATAGGATTTTATCAACCTTGTCATTCAATTGGGTAACATCCGCTCTCATCACTTCTTGGTTATGCTCAAGTTCATCCATGATTTTGAAGTTCGATAAAGGTGTCGAGGAAACAGTTCATTTATACCTTCAATCGAGACACGTGAAAAACTGGATGAATTCAAGCTGAGGCAGGATGTTGCAGCTTAGGAACCCATGCAGACTTTGATGGCCGCACCAACCTTCATTTGTAACATAGTCTGTCCTACTCCAGAGTATAATAAGGATAAGAGTTAGGGTCCTTTATAAGGTCCTCAATTATCTGCACTAGACCTGGATCAGCATTAACCTCAGCAGTAAGGGCAGGAAAATCTTGTCATAATGGTTAAGAAATGACCTTGAGATCCTTATCTTCTTCCCTCCTAGATAAAGCATCAGCTACTTTATTGGATGCACCCATTTTGTAGATGATATCATAGATATAACACCATAGCTTAGCAAGCCAATTTTGTTGGTTCTGAGTTGTAATGCGTTTCTCCTGGTAGTAATGAGTTATGTCCTTTAAGGAAGGTACTTTTGGGTACTAACAGACCAAAACCCACAAAAACTCTTATTGTCAAAATTAAACTAATGCACAACCCAAAGAAGAGGATAACAACAATGAACAGATATCATATCAGGAAGAAAAACTCACATAGAAAGCCTAAAACCAAATGGGAAACATCAGATAAGGAAGAACAGATAATATAGAAGTAGAAGAAAACATACTTGATATGCTGTGTAGAAGAAAACATACTTGATATGTATGTGGTGTCAAATAAAATGTATAAGAAAGGGATGGAAATAGACATACATGCATACAAAAGTGTGCATGTTACAGAAAACAGTTACATATCGGAGCAGATATCATTAGAAATCAAAAAAATCTTCTATTCTGATCCCAAAGAAAGAGTCTAATACATGAGGGAGTACCAGAAGCATATTGGTCATCATAATTAGATTTTGTAACATATTGTATACTCAAATTAGACTTTTCATTATAATATTAATAATTGCTTCTAAAAAAATCATGTTCTCGCATACTGAAACTAAGACTCTCTTCATATATAAAGAAGGATACTGACACTGTCACTGTCAGTTTGTTGTCCAGTAACTTACCAAGCTGGCAAGTTGTCCAATCAGAACAAGCCCCAAATTTCCAGCAGCCAAGAAAACTAATCAGAGAGATTTTTAGAATCACCAAGATAATCATTGGACAGGTGAAAATCTTTATAAAATTTATAGAACTTCAAAAATATCTGCACTTATTATCCAACAAATGAATTTTTACCTGAATCATTTTAATTACTTCCAAAAAATACATTGCTCTCTAAAAGTACTCCATCCAAAAAGACACTTAAGGGTACCATTTCTCAACTTATGTTCTTTATCCCCGCTAGTTTTGTTTGCTCCTTAACATTACATGCCTATTCCTTTTGTAATGCTTGTTGAATTATCCTTACGTAGTTGGGATAATTTTAACCAATTGTGTAAGCATCCGAGTCTATAATAAGACTTCACCTGATGTAATTCATGTATTCTTGTATCAGAATAACACATTCAGATTTCTCCTAAACTCTTTCTCTAACGATCCACACTACCAATAATCACCACAAGAACATAACCCATCTGAGAACAGGTGAAATCGCTTTGTATCTCGGATAATGATAGTACGCTTTTCTACCATCGACACAAGTTTTGCAGTGTTGTGACAATCACGGCATATCCTTAGATTTTTTATTATAACTAATGGCGTATCTGCTCTACTGACCAAAAGTCCGTATGCAAGAGCTATCTTCTCACTATGTTTGGTGATCATATCTATTTTCACCTCCTCACCAACATCATGGAGAATGGATTCTGTTTCAGGCACAAATCCAACCTCCTGAATTTTTCTCATAATCTCTTCCAACTTTTTGTGTATTTTATGTGAATCAGGGTGACTGTAATCATCGACAACGAAACGATGGATTTTATTCCCATGTTCAATAAAACTACATCCAGGATTTCTAGTAAGAACTTTAGTTTTCATTAAAGTCCTTACTTTTGATGCATCACTCCACAAACCTGCAGCAGAATACATGTTAGACAGCATAATATAGTTTCTAGGGTCTGACGAATCTAAGGCAATCAAATTCTCCGCGGCTTCCTTCCCTAGGTCAATGTTTCGATGAACCCTACAAGCACCAAGAAGGGCACCCCAGACTCCAGAATTCGGCTCGAACGGCATGTTCTTAATCAACTCGTGAGCATCATTGAGTAGACCACAACGACCGAGAAGATCAACCATACATGAATAATGATCCAATCGTGGTTGAACTTTGTAAACATCAGACATGATTTGGAAGTAGTATTTTCCTTCCTCGACAAGCCCTGAATGGCTACACGCACTTAACAAATGAGTAAAAGTAACATGATCAGGCACCATGCCTTCTTCTCTCACAATCCTTTCAAAGAACTCTATCGCTTCTTTACCGCGCCCATGCATCGCATAGCCTGCAAGCATTGCAGTCCGTGCCACTTTATCAGGCTTACATATCTCCGCAAATACTTTACGAGAATCATTCAATCTCCCTAACTTTGAATACAAATTCAAAAGAGTAGTCACAATTGTTACATTTTCATCTAGACCACAAGTAAAGATTAAACAATGTACAGCCTCTACCAATCTTCCCAAAAGAAAATTTTCACAAGCTTGAAGCAAACTCACCATTGTAGCTTCATCAGGAAAAAAACCATTAACCCTCATCAAATCAAAACATTTAAAAGCCTCATTAACTATTCCATTTTGAGCACAAACAGCCACAATTGAATTCCAAGACACCATACTCTTCTCAGGCATTTCCCAAAACAAGTTGAAAGCAGTTTCAACAAAACCAAACTTCCCATACATATTAACAAGAGAATTAACAACCTTCACCTCAATCACCATACCCAATTTCACAACACAACAATGAACATAATAGCCTTCATCCCTTGCTTTTGCCGACACACAAGCTGAGATAACGGATATAAAAGTAAGCTCATTCAATCTCATATCCAATTCTGAATCAGATTTCATCGCGCAAAACACACTCAAGCAGCAACCAAGTTGTCCACTTTTCGAAAACCCAGAAACCAAAGAGTTCCATGAGACAAAATCTTTGTTTGGCATTTCATCAAACAACAAATGTGCATCTTGGGTGGCACCCAATTTGAGATAACAAGAAACCAATTGATCACCTATGAACCCATCTCGGTAATCAAGAGATTTGATCACATGGGCATGAATGATCTTGCAGATGGAAACAGATGAGGAAGATTTCAGAGCATACAGAAGAGTAGAGATAAACGGATCATAAGAGTGTGTGGAAACGGCATGGAATTGGAGAGAGGTTTGGGAACAAAGAGGGTAAATGAATTCGAATGTCAAAAGTTTCGGTGGATGTTGTAGAAGCATGCAAGTCTTCAATGTGGTATTGAAGAACCTAAACATTTCTAGTTTGAGTAAACCATTAAACTCTTGATTTACTTTGGAATCCTTGTTCTCTAGAAGAGTTATAAAATGGAAATTAATATATTAAATATTGATGAGACTCTCTAATATATGTTTATGTGATATTTATTTTTTTCTTCTTATTTTAAATACTATTAGAGACCATTTGATCCACAAGTAGGTATGGAAATAGGCTAGGTCGTCCGTAGGAGCCTATGGCCTGGTCTGGCCTGGCCTATTTAATAAAAAGGCTAGGCTCAGGCTGTTTTTAAAGTCTATTTATTTAAATAGGTCAGGCTCAGCTTATAAAAAAGCATGTTAAGCCTAACAGGCCGGCCTATATATATTTATTATTTATTAATATTATTTTTTATTATTATATTAATAATATTATTTTATATTTTAAATTCTATCAATTAGACAATCACTTACTAATCATTCCATATTCAATAGTCGTTCCATATTCAGTAGCAGTTCTATATTTGGTAGTCGTTTTATATTCGGTAACCATTCAATTAGTCAATCAACTTAGTAGTTGTTCCTTATTTGTTTAAGAAGTAATAATGGATTCGTTTAAAAAGGCTTTTAAAAAGGCTTTCAGGCTAGGCCAAACTATTAAAAAGGTCAGGCTTAGGCCGAAAAAAAAGCCTATGATAGGCCGTAGGTCAGGCTTAGGCCGAAAAAATAAATCGTAGGCCAGGCTCAGGCCTTTCAAAGTCTGGTCTGGCCTGGCCTATTCCCACCCCTATCCACAAGTTACACTAAAAAAATATTGGATAAAGATATTTTTTATGATAGCGAGGGTATAAATATATATAATTATTATAATATTTTATTTTATCATATACTTCATACACACGTGCCATCATAACATAATATAATATATATTATATTTAAATAATAAAATTATTATTGTAAATAATTATATTCAATTTTTTTAAAAATAATTCTATATTAATAATTATTTATCCATACTACTAAATAAACAATTTAAATTTTTTTTAAAAAAATTATGATAAACTAAATAATTCTATTTTTTTTTTATAATATAAATAAAGATATGATATATATTATATGTAAATGAAAAAAAAGATACCTTGTAAATAAATTATATTTATTTTAAAATTTTAATTAATTTTCATATTTTTGCAATTTTTAATACTAATTTATTAAATTATATAAAAAGACAAAACTATCTTTGTGATAAAATCATAAATATTTTTTAAATTGATTATTAATATTTCATTTTTAAGTTTAATATCAAATTCTGATAATTAATTTTATTGAGAAACTTCTAAATCAACATATTGTTCTTGGTTTGTCGCTCTCAGACTACAATGGTCTAGTCGAGATGACTGGACATATTCTTTCATATGAGGGCAATTTGTAGAGATTAGATTTCTGATGGATCGGGTGATTGATCTTTGTCTTTTAAAGATGTTGTAAGGACTTAAAAAGGGAGGTATAGTTTCGGTTATTTGAGAATCTTCTGGGACGTAAGAATACGTTTTCTATTTTATTGGAAATAGTCTTTTTACAATTTTTTGGAAGAGGTAGTGAAGAAGTGAGAGTAACAGGTTGATTTGTAGAGTTTTAAACACATTAGTTATTCATCAACATGTAATTGCTTACATCATAGGAAACATTTTTTTTTATCTAACATTCTTATTCATATCAACACAATTATGATTTTCCAAAGCTCAAAGCCTACTAGTGATGTTAATGTTTCAAACTTTAGGCAATTTAGGTGCTGCATCTTTAGGCACAACAATAGTGAGGACATTTCAAAATTGATAAACATGATATGATAGAGTTCTAGATTAACTTATCATATATGTTGGTTCGTCAAACATTTCACTTAGATAGCATATGATAACATATTCATATTCTTTTATCATCTTCATCAAACGGATCCTATATATTGAAATATAAGAAGATGAAAATTGGATAATTAAAGACATTTTATGTCTATGTTATTTGGTGGTTACAATCGAATAATTAAAGACATTTAATTTTTTGCTTTAGAGAAATAATTTAGTGTCTTTCTCATTTGATGGACATGATAAGATATATGATATGAACAAGTTATTATATATTTTTTGAAACATGATATGATAAATTATTCTAAAATTCTATCATATATTGTCTCTCTAGTTGAAATTTATATCCTAAATACGAGTTAGAAACCAGCATGGTAGGATAAAAATAATAACAAACATGAGTTATCATATGAGTATCAAATACAAGAAATGATAATATTTATCATGTCACTATCCTATTATATCCTTATTCAGCTTTATATTATATTATGTCTTTATCCTATCTTGCACATCAAATGGACCCTTAGTGTGAAACTATATTTTGATTATATAAAGTTTTAAATATATTATATCTCAACCTTTGTGATTCGAGATGCCTTGAAGAATTAATATGTGAAGCAAACAAATGAAAGAAACCCAACATTTATGATTCGAGATCCTAAGATTAAGATGCAATGTGGTTAGAACAAGTCACTTATCATTTCTATTAGCACAATAAATTTATTAATTTTTGTTTGTGGTCTTTTTCTTTGGTGTACTTAAGTGTTAAATTTTGCATTATTGTTAGGATAAACAATAATGCTTTTAATGATTTACATATCCTTTATGACTAGTGTATGATTTGCAACATACACTTGATAAAATCACTTATATAGGTGTCAAGTGGAGTCATTTGCATTAGATTATGGCAAAATCTCTATAGCACTCGTGAATACCATGTTTTACACTAATTCAAAAAATAAGTTTGCATAAAATTCAAAACAAGGTGTGCCACATTCCATTGGCAGTGAGAATGAATGACAATGTTGATGAAAGGTATCGGAAGGTTAAATCTCGCTAATTTCCAATTATGGGAAGAAAAAAAAAGGTGAGAATATCGTAAATAAAAGGGGTGAGAAGATTGCGAATAACACACTTTTCTCCCTATATATATATAGGGAGAAAAGAGGGCATTTGGGACGGCCAAAGCGGCCACAAAATGTCAACGGTACTATTGCTTTTGTGGCGACCTAGGCAGCTAGAAAAGATTGCCTTTGTGGTGGCCAATACCCTTACAATGCTCCAATGAACTGATTTTTTGGTGGTCTAAGCCCCTACAATACTCCAACATTCTGATTTTGTGACGGTATATGCCGCACCCAATTTACTGCTGATATTTTCAATCAATCAAGTCCGTTGTTATGGTATTGCCCGCCACAAAGTCAAAGATGTTTTTCCTCCAATAATTTTGTGATCGTTTTTTGCCGCCACAAATGTTATAATCAGCCAATAAAATATATTTTTTATTTATGAGGGCTTTTTCAGCCACGAATTACAACCAATTTGAATTTTAGTATTTGTGAGGGCTTTTTCGATTAGTAATTTGTGAGTTTTTTGCAGCCACAAAATCTTTTTTAAGTCAGCCACAAATTGAGTGTTTTCTTGTAGTGGTAGTGTCTTGGCAATCAAGGTTCCAAAAGTGTGTTGCTTTATCCACTACTGAAGTTGAGTCATTGTAGCAACTGAAGCTTCCAAAAAAACTCTTGTGGATGAAGAAATTCCTATATGAGTTAGGCCTCAAGCAAGACAAGTTTGTATTATTTTGTGATAGTTATAGTGTGATATCCATCTCAACAATAATCTGACTTTTTATGCAAATTCAAAGCATATTGAGGTGCGGTATCATTAGATACGAGATGCACTGGAAATGAAGTTATTTTCAATTGAAAAGATTCATACCGATGAGAATGGTTTAGATATGATGACGAAGGTCTTGCCAAGATAGTTGACATTATTGAGTAGTACCTTTCCACTTGAGTCATGGGGGAGAGATTTATTGGATAGACTCAATCTCCAAATAGAACCCACTAAGTTTAATATTATTATTATTATTATTATTATTATTATTATTATTATTATTATTATTATTATTATTATTATTATTATTATTATTATTATTATTACTATTATTATTATTATATTATTATTATTATTATTATTATTATTATTATTATTATTATTATTAAAGAAGAAAATAATGAATATGCATTTTATCGGGCTTAGCCCATGAGAAGAATAACAAAAGAAGGAATTTTGGAATCCCTAATAAAAACAAATCAGTGTCGAAGAAAGAAACAAGGAAAAGGCACGCGGCGGCAGTAACAAAATACGAAGAGGAAGAAACAAATTGAGTTATGGTGGTAACAGGTATGTAGCAAACTTGCTATGTTTGGTCTACAATGTTAGTATGTTATTTCTACTATGAATTTGTTATTTTAATATACGATTTTATTAGTTTCACCTTCTATGAGAGTTACTTTAGAATACCTACTATAGTTGAAAGTTATTTCTATTTTAATATACTATTGTTGATTAATTTGTTATGTTTGTCTCATATTTAATTTTCTGCCAATTATTTTTGCTCTGTGGAATTCTATTTGATCATTTATCTGTATTGGTGGAGGAAAATATTATGCATTATTGAGATAATTATCTCTAATTTTTCCAATAAAGTGGTAACTAGAGCTCAATTGATTTAATTTGTGCATTTAAATGGAGGAGGAAAATAAAGATCCGAATATGATTAAGCTTAACTATTTCAATTATACACTTTGGGTGACTCTTATAGAAGACATGTTATACAGTAAAAATTTGTATGATCCTATTGAGGGTGACACTACTATACCCACCAATAAATCTGACACTGACTGGAAGAAGATAAATAGAAAGACAGTGGCATTGATCAGATAATGATTGGATTTGAGTGTATATCCACATGTTGAAACTGAAATAGATGCTAACAAGATGTGAGAGAAATTAAAAGAGTTATATGAACGAAAGAATGTGCAAAATAAATGATTCTTTATTTGGAAGCTGGTGAATATGAAATACAAAGATGAGGATTTAATAGAAAAACAATTGAGTATTTTTTTCAAAATACAATGAATCAGTTGATAACGACATATACTAAATTAGATGATGAGTTGAAAGCGTTGTTATCGTTGAATTCTTTGTCAACAATTAAAGAGAACATGTTGAATGATGAAGCTCGAAGAAAGGAATGTGGTTTGATTCATTCTTCTTAAGAGTCAAAAGCACTAGCTACAGAGTCACATAGGAGAAGTCATACACATATTATTTTGGGTTGTTAGTTGGTGACTCATGCTCTAATAGGTGATACTAGGTTGAAAAGTCATATCTTTTATTTTATCGAATCTTAAACCGAAATTATATTTTGCAAAATTATTTACTGCTATATGATTTTATAATTAATAAATTTTGAAGATGAAAGTTAATAATCATTAAGTTCTGTGAATGATTTGATCTCCAAGAATTTTTAAATGACAAACCTTGATTATAGGGTTGATTTAAAGAGATTTTTAAATCTGGATTTTGATGCTAAGTATTTTTTGAAAGTAAATTGATGCTTTATCTAATCAATAAAGAAAACTAAAAATTGATGATCAATCTTAAACTACTGTGCATTTTACACATACAAAGGATTGGTATTGTAAATACTCATCAGTATTTCCAAGAGTTGTAACATAATTGAATAATTCACACCAAAGTTTAACATATAGAGTAACCATTGAAATATAATAAACGACTCAGATTGAGACATTACACTCCCATTACGATCCCTAACTAGTATATAACATTATTATTCGTAACGTATGTGTTATGCTGAAACATTAAAATCACTCATCAAAATGACTTCCTTTTTCTTATCCTGACTAGTTATGTGCCTTGGTGCTCTTATCCTTGTTCTACAAGGTCTTGCTGATGTTTACTTTAAGCTACCTATACACCAATATCCACAAACAATGACCCCAATTGTAAGTCATCCAATTTCCATACTACCAATTCTTAATTACCTCACATTCTTAGTTCGTGTGGAAACCCTAATAATAAAGTCACCAATTATTAAACCACAATCAATTCAAACACCAATTCAAAAAGCACCACTAAATGAAAAACCACTACCAATTGAAAAACTAGCACTTATTAAAAAACTATCAATCCGTACGCAACAAGGCATATTAATATCTATTATAAAATAAATTATCGGTGTTTTTTTT
>JBBPBR010000004.1:1269845-1287846 GCA_037974775.1 Cicer pinnatifidum
TTTGTAGGCACTAAAAAGTGCGAAATTTTTTATAAAGATTAAAAAGTGCGAAAAAATTGTATAAATACTAAAACGTGTGAAAAAAATTTATAGGGACCAAGTAATATACAACAATTTTATAGGAATTAAAAATTTATTTAAACCTTAACTAAAAAATCAAATTTTATTAATTCTAAAGAAAATGAATAAATTTTATGTATGTTGGAATAATAGAAAATAAAAAAATTATTCACTACTATTTTTTTATATGTTAGCTGTTTTTTTCTTATATTTTTGTTGTTGTTTTATGTCGTTATTTCTCTATCTTTATTTGTTGTTGTTGCAGACACCTTATTTGTTTTTGTTGCTCTTTTGTTAAATTATGTATGGTTTTTCTATAATAAAAATTTGTTGTTGTTTTCTATATTTTTATTGGTTAATTATTTCAAAATTAATTGTTGTGTTTAAAAAAAAAAGCTATTTTGTTAATCTATGTTCTGTTTTCATGTTGTTTTTTTTATTTTTGTTTTACTTTTAATTTAGTTGTAATTTTTTATTAGATTGTTGGTTATTTTATTGTTTTTTTTTAATTAATTTTGGGTATGTTAAGTATCCTTCAAATGTTGATTTGTGGATTGTGGATTGTGGATTGAACGTGATTGAGATGTGAAGGGTTGTAATGTTGATGTTGATTTAATCAGACGGTGTATCATTATCTTTGTGGAAATGTATGAAACTTGATTTTGGTTCATTATCAAGACATGTATCATACTGAATGCATGATAAGATTTTGTGCAAATTTTTCTTATTGTATCGGTGGTATTGTATGGCTTTGTGTAAAATTTTCCCATTGGTTTGGATGATATTTTACGATTTGATGTCGCTTCGTGCAAAACTTTTTTTCATTGGTATAGTGGATTTATTTTGGGATCATGCATAAAGTCTAGCATTGGCATGCTTACTAATTACATGTGTATTTTTAATGTTAATTGATATATGGGAAAATTGTTTCCTGGTTATGGATGCCTATGTCTATATGAGTATCTATTATTATATAATATATTACAATAGACTTTAAAATCTTATTACAACACATCATCAAATATTACTGTGTCACTTTATTTAAATATTGACACGTCAAATAAAATTTAATGTGCTACATCTGAGATATTCTCTCCCATCCTCCTTATTATTCTATATTTGAAAAAAAATTTAACACACATTTTATTATTAGTATTTTAGCATATAATATTTTGTAAAACTATTCATCTGTCATGGATTATATATTACAATAAAATCAATATTAGTTATTCGACACTAATTACTCCTTCATTATTATTGATAACGATTTTTCCTATGGTTTTAACTAGAGGTGTGCATAGTTGGTTTTTTTTTTTAAATCAAACCATATCCATTTTAAAATTATTATATGAATTAAGATTTATAACCAAATCTATTTTTTGGTTTAAAACCGATTATAAGACCGATTGTAAAATTGGTTATGGTTAAATAACTGATTTTTGGTTATGTAACTGGTTTTGACAAATTTAATTTTAAAACCGATTTTTCATCTCAAAATCGGTTAAAATCTACTTATTTTTTAATTGATTTGCGTACTTTGACATTATATACAGAAAACTTGATATAACTTGTTATGAGCAAGCTTGAGCATATTTTTCATTTCATTACCTTAAACAAATCATCGCCATATAATCCAATCAATAATTAGTGTATGTAAATTATAATTTATACACCGTATTACACCATAACCAGCAGCACTTTCCAAATTTGACATTTATCCTCAAGTAAAATAGAAGACAAAAAAATGAGAAATCAATAAATAATTTACAACAGGGTTAAATATTGACAAAATATAATATATAACATTTATATAAATATGAAACGAAAAAAATAATTAAATTTATATAAGATATCATAAGGAAAATAGAAAGGAAAAGTCTAAGATGAACAAAAAGACTAATTTGTACAAAATAAAGTAATTAAAAATGAGTCATGTTTTTATACATTATGTTTAAAACTGAAGGTATGAACTTTAGTTTATAAAAAAAAAAAAACAAATATATTTTGTAGGAAATAGGTTTTTTGTTGTGAAAAGATAAGAGTTTGTTAACTTCATGAAAATGGTGAAATTTCTACTGAAAACTCGTGCTATGAGAGGAATGATACAAAACTTAATATTCATAGAAATGGAGGAAAAAAACGAAGTACTGTTAAGTTATGAATGAATTGAAATGTATAAAAGAAATAGATAAATGGAAGAATGGAGTTAGGGCCCAAAAATGGCTACCTTGTTATTATCATCGAAATTGAAAAAGAAGTAGCGATTATTTTTTTTTAATGAGAGAAAAAGAGCATCTTACTAATTCAATTTAAATTGTATGTAAATTACAAATTAGATACAGGAATTAGGAATCCAAGAAAGGATTTAGTGTTAACATCCAAAAATAAAATATGAGTGGATAATAACCGGATAAAATTCAAATTCAAAAATAAAACATGAGTGCATATCCAATTGGTTGTAAATGAATTGGATTATAACCATACTATTTTAGCTGAATATTTAAAATGGATTTGAATGCGGTTATAGATTTCAGCCTCATAACCGAGTTTTTTGCATAGCCCTAGTTTTAACTCTTCAATTAATAAATTGGACCATTGTAAAAGCATCTAAAAAAATATATACATGACTACAATTAGTGGAATTTATTATATACCATATATTGTTTATGTTTATCTAGAAATGGGAAGATGATGACATATATGTTTAGGTCCCTTATGAAACTCTTTCTATAAAATATGTGTTAGATGGATTGTCCATAATTTTGTACTTTTTTTTTCTATAGATTGAATGATATAATTACCATTTGGAAACTCACACATAACTGCAAATTCTTGGATTCGAACTTGGGACAAAATGTCCAATCTAACAATATCGACATTTTCTAATTGAGTCAAAATAATTTTATACTTGTTTGAATCTATTTTATGTTTCTTTGTCTGTTCATTTTACATGATTTCAAACCCTTTTTTTTTTTCTTTGAAATAAAAGTACAAAATTCATTATTTTAAAATATGGATATATGAAAGATTAAATTGATACAATCCTATGTATCAAAATGTAAAATTTGTACTAAAATTAGGAGCTCGTGAAAGTGAATGAAAGAATAACCGAATGATTAAGGTGGTTGTAATTTACTCTCTCTCTCTCTCCACTCCTTGGCAATTATTATTTTCTTTAAATATAAAATTCATTAAAAATTTCTACATACAATTATTATCTTAGAATATAAAAAAAAAATAGCATTTAAAACATCTATAAACAAAATGATAAGTAAATTATACATATTAATTATACTATTTTTTAATATACATAAAAAGTACTCTCTTTAGTCACTATTATAAGTAAAAAAAAATTGGTCTCGTTCTTAAGTTTTAGTTCAATTAACAAATAGCGATATTATTAAATTAGACATTTTGTCAGGGATTCAAACCCAAGAACTAACAATTTTATGAGTTAATTATGGTGATATTTACAATCATTTTTAAGACAAAAAAATGACATCAAATTTTAATCGCTATTATAAATAAAAGTTAGGCTAAATTACATATACAGTCATTTAACTTAATATCAAGTAACGTTTTAGTCCTTTATCTTATTTTCTTTCCGAGTTGGTCCTTTATTTTAATTTTAAGTGACAATTTAATATTTTATGTTTTAAAATGTCAATAATGTTGTCCTTTTTTTACAAAAATTCAAAAAAAATCATAAAAAATTTCAACTAAAACCCATAAAATTAATAATCATCTTCAATATAACACAAATTTCATCAAATCTATAACTCAAATATTCAAATAAACTCATATTTTCATGTCCAACAACAGCAAATAAAGAATGAAAATATGAGTTTATTTAAAGATTTAAGTTATGAATTAATTAAATTTGCATTTTATTGAAGAAAATAATGAATTTTATGGGTTTTGTTTGATTATTTTATTTGAATTTTTTTAAAAAAAAGTGATTTGATGATTTGCATTCTTTATTTGATGTTGTTGGAGATGAAAATATGAAATGAAAATAATTAGAGACATGTTGAATAATGTAACACCCCGATTTTTAACAGCGAGAGTGTATTTTATTTTATTTTTTTTAAAACAAATTCATAAAAACGAAGAAATAAATAAGGAAATATTTTTGGATAAATATTTAAGTCATACACAACGACCACAATCAACAATATTTACAAGCAGCGGAAATAGTTTTTGAAACAGAAATCCAAAGTATTTAAACATCAAAATACATCGGGGCTATGAGACCTATCAAGCATAGCTAATACCCCTGGGGTATTCTCGGCATACACCTGTACAAAAGCACTGCCCAGAGAATTTTAACCTCCCCACGTCACATCAAAAAGTGGTACATGGAACCCATCAAAATAAAATGTCAAACTGACAACATTGGTATAGGTACATTCTTCCAAATTAAAATAAACACAGCCCAAAAAGAAAGACATCTAGTCCCTATAAGTCAACCTAATCTGATCATTCTACAGAAACTATACATCACGGGTGATCTTCACGTGCCCCGCAAGTCGTCCTGACATAGCTCCTGTCAGGTGTGTCCAACTACCTTCCCATCTATAGGGTACTAACCGGTAGGATGGTCCTGGTTCTCATCTGAGGGCAAAGCCCATATTTCCACAATAGTTGTAAAGGGTCACCAACCGAAATTAACAATTAACACATAACATTTAAGTTTTTAAATGCACAAAATAATCTTTCAACTTAGCATGCACCTTAAAAGGGTTTCCATATGCCAAACATTCATAAACAAGGTTGAAAAATGAAGTTTTTAACAAAACAACACTGTTGTATTCGAATACAGCATCTCTGTATTTGAATACAAGGCTGTTTCAGCATTCAGCAGCAAAAACAACATGTATGTATTCGAATACAACCTTCTGTATTCGACTACACAGAAAGTCAGTAGCAAAACAGCATGTCTGTATTCGAATACACCCTTCAATATTCGACTACACAGTAAGTCAGTGGCAAAAGAGCATGTCTGTATTCGAATACAACCTTCTGTATTCGAATACACATCAGACAGCAGCAGAAAAACAGCAAAATTCAGCATTTTTTAGCTTTTTAAAGGGTTTTGAAATCAATCAACATTTACCCACAAATCCAAACAATCACACTTAGCAATTATAGCACAATCACCATGACGACTTGAGTTTCAAAAAGGTTTTGCAATCAATCACACTTACACACAATTTCAAAACATTCAAACTAAGAAATTATAACACAATCATCATGACAACTTGAGTTCAAACACTCAATCATAATCTTGAATCAAACACGACTCGCGTGCCAAGCACCCTAATGCAATGCGCATATGCCAAAATGCATGGACTCGGAATTCAAATCAAACTCTCCGAGAGTAGAAAATCGTAATTGTACAGTCTCTCACAGACCATCACTTATTACCAAGGTGCCACCTATTACACACCCGCATGATTTATTAATATTTAGCCTATCACAAGTCTTACACCTCAATTCCAAACAAAACCCTCTGCGAGAGGCGTAAATCCTAAACGTACAGTTTCTCATGAACGAACACGAGTGTAGTCTCTCATGGACAAACACGAGTGCAGTCTCTCACGGACAAACACAATTTACTAGGGTGTAGTCTCTCACGGAAAAACACCAATGCAGTCTCTCACGGACAAACACAATTTACTAGGGTGTAGTCTCTCACGGACAAACATCAGTGCAGTCTCTCACGGACAAACACAATTTACTAGGGTGTAGTCTCTCACAGACAAACATCAATGCAGTCTCTCACGGACAAACAAGATTTATTAGGGTGTAGTCTCTCATGTAAAAACACCAGTGCAGTCTCTTACGGACAAACACAATTTACTAGGGTGTAGTCTCTCACGGACAAACACCTGTGCAGTCTCTCACGGACAAACATAATTTACTACGGTGTAGTCTCTCACGGACAAACACCGGTGCAATCCCTCACAGACAAACCCAATTTACTATGGTGTAGTCTCTCACAACAAACACCAGTGCAGTCTCTCACGGACAAACACGTTTTACCAAGGTGTAGTCTCTCACGGACAAACACCAGTGCAGTCTCTCACAGATCAGCACGACGCAATAATCCCCGTAAGGATAAAATGAACCAACAAATCACATGACATCATCTCGTGGCCCATCTGGTCACCACTATCACCATGGCCCATTCGGTCGCCATGTATAATGAAATGCATGAGCATACTCTGACTCTATCCACGTCAATCGTTAAGCAAATGCATTTATTAAAAGATTCCCCATTTTCAATACTCATTTAACTCTAACAATTTTCACGACTATCATTAAGTAAACGTAGCTTTTAAAAGATTCCCCATTTTTAATACTTATTTAACTCTAATGATTTTCAAATTCCACACATAACATACTCAGACATATTCTCAAATTCAATCCACAATTCATACCAAATCACATCAATTCATTTTTCCACAAAATCCACACAAACACATCTCAAAATTTATAAATTTTAATTATGAACATGTCAAACACGACAACCACAAAATTATCTCAACCCACCACTCAAACACATCAAATTTCATTTCCTAAAAACCACACTTAATAAAAGTCTTCCACTTAGATCTTTACTTGAAATCCCATATTAGTATAATGTTAATCCATCCATACTCATCATCTTCCAGTTAACACCAACACATAGCTTATGTGTCCTTGGAACCATTTCATAAATTCCATGCCGTCATGATTTGCTTCAACTCTGCTTGACAATCCGTCATCTCAAAGATCTTTTCCACTTCTTGAATCCACTGATCAACTTTTTTTTTTAGTTCTCATTACCCATGAACTTTGGAGGATGGTAACGAAGAAAATCTTTCAATCCTCTTGACTTAGTAGCACAGATCTCACTTTCCCTCTTCACCAGATCTCGCAAAGTCTTTGCAGCAGTTTGTGCAACAACCGAAACATCCATGTTATTCGTAGCTTCAACCATTTGATCATCCCTACTGACGTTCATTCTTGCAACGTCGTTCCTTTTTGGAGGTAGTGTTGCCCCAAAGCGATAGTGTATTTTATTTATTTTTTAAAACAAATTCATAAAAACAAAGAAATAAATAAGGAAATACTTTTGGATAAATATTTAAGTCGTACATAACGACCACAGTCAACAATATTTACAAGCAGCGGAAATAGTTTTTGAAACAGAAATCAAAAGTATTTAAACATCAAAATACACCAGAGCTGTGAGACCTATAAAGCATAGCTCATACCCCAGGGGTATTCTCGACAAACACCTGTACAAAAGCACTGCCCTGAGAATTTTAACCTCCCCACGTCACATCAAAAAGTGGTACATGGAACCCATCAAAATAAAATGTCAAACTGACAATATTGGTATAGGTACATTCTTCCAAATTAAAATAAACACAACCCAAAAAGAAAGACATCTAGTCCCTATTAGTCAACCTAATCTGATCATTCTACAGAAACTATACATCACGGGTGATCTTCACGTGCCCCGCAAGATCTTCCTAACACAGCTCCTGTCAGGTGTGTCCAACTACCTTCCCATCTATAGGGTACTAACCGGTAGGATGGTCCTGGTTCTCATCTGAGGGCAAAGCCCATATTTCCACAATAGTTGTAAAGGGTCACCAACCGAAATTAACAATTAACACATAACATTTAAGTTTTTAAATGTACAAAATAATATTTCAACTTAGCATGCACCTTAAAAGGGTTTCCATATGCCAAACATTCATAAACAAGGTTGAAAAATGAAGTTTTTAACAAAACAGCACTGTTGTATTCGAATACAGCATCTCTGTATTCGAATACAAGGTTGTTTCAGCATTCAGCAGCAAAAACAGCATGTTTGTATTCGAATACAGCCCTCTGTATTCGACTACACAGCAAGTTAGTAGCAAAACAGCATGTATGTATTCGAATACAGCCTTCAGAATTCGACAACACAGTAAGTCAGTGGCAAAACAGCATGTCTGTATTCGAATACAACCTTCTGTATTCGAATACACATCAGACAGCAGCAGAAAAACAGCAAAATTCAGCATTTTTCAGCTTTTTAAAGGGTTTCGAAATCAATCAACATTTACCCACAAATCCAAACAATCACACTTAGCAATTATAGCACAATCACCATGACGACTTGTGTTTCGAAAAGGTTTTGCAATCAATCACACTTACACACAATTCCAAAACATTCACACTTAGCAATTATAACACAATCATCATGACAACTTGAGTTCAAACACTCAGTCATAATCTTGAATCAAACACGACTCGCGTGCCAAGCACCCTAATTCAATGCGCATATGCCAAAATGCATGGACTTGGAATTCAAATCAAACTCTCCGAGAGTAGAAAATCGTAATTGTACAGTCTCTCACAAACCATCACTTATTACCAAGGTGCCACCTATTACACGCCCGCACGATTTATTAATATTTAGCCTATCACAAGTCTTACACCTCAATTCCAAACAAAACCCTCCACGAGAGGCGTAAATCCTAAACGTACAGTTTCTCACGAACGAACACGAGTGCAGTCTCTCATGGACAAACACGAGTGCAGTCTCTCCTTGACAAACACGATTTTCAAGGGTGTAGTCTCTCACAGACAAACACCAGTGCAGTCTCTCACGGGCAAACACAATTTACTTAGGTGTAGTCTCTCACGGACAAACACCAGTGCAGTCTCTCACGGACAAACACAATTTACTAGGGTGTAGTCTCTCACGGAAAAACACCAATGCAGTCTCTCACGGACAAACACAATTTACTAGGGTGTAGTCTCTCACGGAAAAACATCAGTGCAGTCTCTCACGGACAAACACAATTTACCAGGGTGTAGTCTCTCACGGACAAACACCAGTGCAGTCTCTCACGGACAAAACAATTTACTAGGGTGTAGTCTCTCACGGACAAACACCAGTGCAGTCTCTCATGGACAAACACAATTTACTAGGGTGTAGTCTCTCACAACAAACACCAGTGCAGTCTCTCACGGACAAACACGTTTTACCAAGGTGTAGTCTCTCACGGACAAACACCAGTGCAGTCTCTCACAGATCAGCACGACGCAATAATCCCCGTAAGGATAAAATGAACCAACAAATCACATGGCATCATCTCGTGGCCCATCCGATCACCACTATCACCATGGCCCATCCGGTCGCCATGTATAATGAAATGCATGAGCATACTCTGACCCTATCCACGACAATCGTTAAGTAAATCCATATATTAAAATATTCCTCATTTTCAATATTCATTTAACTCTAACAATTTTCACGACAATCATTAAGTAAATGTAGCTATTAAAAGATTCCCCATTTTTAATACTCGTTTAACTCTAATGATTTTCAAATTCCACACAAAACATACTCAGACATATTCTTAAATTCAATCCACAATTCGCACCAAATCACATCAATTCATTTTTCCACAAAATCCACACAAACACATCTCAAAATTTATAAATTTTAATTATGAACACGTCAAACAAGACAACCACAAAATTATCTCAACCCACCACTCAAACACATCAAATTTCATTTCCTAAAAACCACACATAAATGAGTTAAATTCATTTTCCATGAAACACTCATCAATATTACCTAAACCCAACTCTAAAATTTCACCCATAAAAGCATTAAATTCATTTTCCCCAAATCAACACTTCAACCCTAACAAATTTCTTTTCCACACAACCACAGATAAGTCCCTAAATGCAAACTAAAAGTTTTGAAGGATCCCTTACCTTAACGATAGCTTTAACGAGCGATTACAGTACCGTGAGTAATTCCGATAAAATCTTCGATCGCGACGTCGCTTCCAAAGTTAGTTCACTAGCATCGTAGCATGGAGATGAACAACTTTCCCTTCTATCTCTTCGTGAAACGAAGCTTAAATCTAGAAGAAAAGTGAAAGATTGTGTTTGATGGTTTGAAAATCCCTAACACCATTTTTCTTCGTTTTCAAAATAAAGAGGAAGAATGAAGCTGGGAAATCCTTGTCTTCTCACCCACCAAGCCTTGGTTCCTTTTCTTGAAGCAAAAGGAAGCAATGTAAATGAAAGACAAAGATGGAAGAAGAAGAAGGATGGGTCGCGAGGCAGGGAGGAGGAAGAAGAGCGAAGGAAATGTTTTTCTTTCTATTTTTCTTTCTTCCTTTTTCCTTCCTTTCAATTTCTTTCCTTTTTCCTTCCTTTCATTTTCTTTATATATATATAACCAATATCTAAAAATATCTAGATATTTCATAAAATTACCATTTCACCCATCACTTCCCAAACCACTTTTTGTTAAAAATATTTACCCTCGTCGCAACTCAATTAACAGATACAATTTTCAGCAACCCGAGATATTTTTAACAAAACTGCCCAAAATTCTATTCTTTGTAACCTAAATAAATTATTTTCTGACAAATAATTTTTAATCTAATTTCCAAAAATATATTTTTTACATTTAACTCACTAAATACCAAAAAAATGGCTAAAAGCCTAAGAAATTCCACACAAAATACTCTAAAATTGTATAATTTAGGATTTAAAATTAAGGGTCTTACAAATAACCCGTGTGTTTCAACTACACAGCGGAAGTTCTTTACATAGAATTTATGTGATAAATACACATATGACAGGAATACTTACAAACGATAGGAATACTAACAGACTTTCTATTTATTTATATACTAATATTTATTTTTAACCTCCCCCTAAGTTGGAGCATATAAATAAAATGAACTCATCTTGCTACTTATATAACAAAATGACAGTCTATCTCAATATGTTTGGTCCTGTCATGAAAAATAGGATTTGAGGCAATGTGCAATGCAACTTGATAATCAGATATTAGTTTCATTGGGCTGGCCTCTTCAAATTGAAGTTCTTTTAGTAACTGTTTCAACCAGATGAGTTCACATGTTACTAGTGCCATGACCCTGTATTCTGCCTCAATGCTGGATCTTACAACAACATTTTTCCTCCGACAAGTACACAATACCCAGAAGTAGATCGTCTATAAATAGGTGAGTCTTCCCAATCAGCATTTGAGTAACCAATTAACTAAGTATGTCATTTATCTTCATAAATGAGACATTTTCCAGGTGCACTGTTGATGTATTTAAGAATCCAGATTACAACATCCATATGTTCTTGGCAAGGAGAATTTAAGAATTGGCTTACCACACTGACAACAAAGGAAATTTCAAGACGGGTGACTGTGAGATAGTTTAATTTTTCAATCAATCTCCTATATCTTCCAAAATATGATAGAGGCTCCCCTTGATTAGGTAGGAGTTTGACATTTAGATCCATAGGAGTATCAACTTTGGAATTTAATAGACATGTTTCTTCAAGAATAGCCATATCATATTTTCTTTGTGAAATTACAAGACCATCCTTGGATTCGGCTACCTCAATACCCATAAAATAATGGAGTTTGTCGAGGTATTAAGTTTGAAACTAATATGAAAGATGTTTTTCAACTAGAGTATTCCTTGTTGATCACTACCGGTTATGACATTGTCATCCACATAAAAAATAAGATAGATCTCTTGGGTTGAGTGATGATAAAAAGTAGAATGATCGGCTTCATTACGAATCATACCAAAGTCTTGTACCACTGAGCTAAATCTGACAAACCAAGCTCTAGGAGACTTTTTAAGACCATAAAAGGACTTGTGTAGTCGACAAACCACGGTGGAAGACAACTCCTAAGCAACAAACTCTAGTGGTTGCTACATATAAACTTCCCCTTCAAGATGCTATTTTGGCAACAGGTGAGAAGGTATCGTTGTAATCCAACCCAAAAACAACGATACCTTCTCACCTGTTGCAAAGATGCTCTCGTGCAAAAAAATCATTTTTAATGTGTGGTTGATCGAGAGATCACTGTTGAATTACTGCAATGGAGAAAAACAGTCTGACAGATGCTATTTTGGCAACAGGTGAGAATGTATCGTTGTAATCCAACCCAAAAATATGAGTATATCCCTTGGTTACTAAGCGAGCCTTAAATCAACCAATCTTATCATCAGAGACAACCTTCACCGTATAGAGGCAACGACAACCAACTAAAGACTTCCCATGAGGTAAAGGGACCACTAGAGGAAATCTTTATAATTTGTCGAGGAGCTATGTGGAGACGATGTATTTTGAATAGTGACAGAAGGATCGAGCTGGGTTGCATTTATCAAGGGAAAAGACTTACCATGCAACTTCCAACAACGATCAATAGTATGTCCAAGCCGATTACAATTCTCACATTTGGGACGAGGCTTAGAGTTGGATGGTCCTCCATGAGGGCGAATCTAATTACGTCACCCATAGCTGAAGTAATAGAGGGCTAAGTTAGATGTTTTGGTGGTACTTGAAGGAGGGTCGCTGAGGTAGTAGACATATCTGGAACAGTAAAAGACCCCAAAATTTGATCACGAGCTGCAGAGTACTCCTGCGAAGGCCATAGAGTGCAAGAAGCATAAAGAAGGTGTTGCGTTGATCCAGCTCCTTGTTTTATTCAACTAGATTATTTGCAGCATGAAGAAGAAGCTTAATAAAAGCATGAAATGCACTATGAACGATGCCAAGAATTGAAGAAATAGAATCTTATATCGTCTTCGGAGTAATGATATTCAGCAAGCAGTGACAAACTCCATAAAGACGTTGAATGTCATTAGTGTAGAGTGCATTTGTTTGACTCCAAACCGATTCACATATGAGATGTGGACGGAAAATTGGTTTAATATTTGGATGAAGTGTAGACTTAATGACACTGCACAACTAAGCATCTATATGCTTCCATTTTGATGTTTCAATCACAACCACCTTTTCAGGATTTTGAGTGAGATGCTCCTCGTAACCTTGATCGAGCATCCATAGTTTGATGTTAGGGGCCCCACTTTCATAATTTGATCTATTCAATTTTTCGACAAAGAGATGAGAGCTGATATAGTTGGTAAAGATGTTTTTTGTTTCAGAAAAGGACGTCATGGTTGGTAAAGAGTGTCAGACAACGTGTCGGAACTGGGAAAACATGGGTTGTTTGACTGGAACTCGTATATCCATGACTCGAAATTGAAAACTTAGGGCATATATGGAATCAGAAGGTTGAGGCGAGTGCAAGTGAAGAAGTGGCGCCGTGAATGGCTATTAGAAGTGTCGTCACGCACGGTGCCAGAGGGTGGCGCATGGAGAGAGGCTGCGCGTGTGGGCGCGTTGGAGTCTTTTTTATGATGCGCGTTGAGGGATGAGGCCGATCTGGAGTGTGTAACAATGCTGGAGTGGTAATTCGTCGAAAGAAGTCGTCAGCGACAGTATTGACGGTAGAGCGTGGGCGGTTGGAAAAGTTGAGGGAATAGCATAGCAAAGACAAGGATAGGGAAAATCAGAGTTGAGAACACAGTTTTCCGAAAAAAAATATCACCAGAAATGTAACGCCCCAAATTTTTTATTCGAAGATTACTTAAAAATATTTATTTTCTTTTAGAAACAACTAAATTTAGGAGATGCGTAAGAAAACAACTTGATATATTTTTTTTTTTTGTAAAAGAACGTAATGTAATTTACTAAAATATTATTTATTTATTCATTTGCAAAATTAATATTCTAGTTGTTAGATCGATATTCATTTATGCTCCAAAATAAAATAAATTATCTTTAAGTGAAATTTAAAAGAAACAAGGTTGAATGACATTAATGACATTCAATTATTTACTAGCGAATGAAATCTCACTTCCACATTTCTATTAAAAGTTAATGATGACGAATAAATAACTTTACAATGTACCACAAAAATTTTAATAATACAAAACATTATTTTTAAGTAAAAATCCCATTTCCCCCGCGCGTGCACCAATCAAACATCATTCATGCAACTCTTTTAGGTCATTAGTACCTAAATGTTGGTGTAAGGGGTCAGTTCATCCCACAACAAAAATTAAACCAAAAAATAAATTAACAGCCATAAAATATGAATATAAAATCTTTTCGTAATAAAAGATTTAAAGAAATTGATTCTTTAATAGTTCTCATAGGGGTATCAAAAATAATAAAATATATCTAAATAAATCAAGTAGCAACCGTAGAGCAAATACTTAGATCAAAATAAAAATAACAATAAACTGTATGCAAGTTGTGCATGCTCCTAAATATATATGATCCGGATATAACCACCCACACAGGCGTCCACATAGAAGTCACTCATACCAATGGAGGAAAATTAAACCAGCCACATAGGCGTCCACAAAGATGCATATGATATGTCATGAAATGATAGTGATGCTCAAAATGTACATGTCACCACTCACTTAAATAATCACACAAATCATTAGCAACTTAGGCAACCACAAAGATAACAATATTTAAAACACAAATCACCAACCACTTACGCAACCACAAAGATAAAAATATTTAAAAGACAAATCACCAGCCACCTAGGCAACCACAAAGATAATGATATTTAAAACACAATTCACCAGCCACTAAGGCAACCATAAAGATAACAATATTTAAAACAAAAATCACAAGTCACTTAGGCAACCACAAAGATAACAATTTAGGCAACCACAGAGACAAAATATTTTAGATTAAATTTTTTAATCACATAAGACATCAAATTTATATTCTCATGGATGTTCATAGTTATAGCTCAATAACTTCAACACATCAAATATACACGTGAACAAATATCTCAAAATCACCACTTTCATTTTAATAATCCATAAGATTCGATTTGACTACGTGTTATTGATAACCATTAAAACTCATATCACCAAGAATATATTAACAACATAAATTTCGTTCTTTTCACTATAAAGTTTTCAGCATTCTAGAAATGGACTATTCATTAATGCATTCAATAATCAATTTTTTCATATTATTAAAATTAAAGAAATATAAAATTTTCATCAATTTCCTCAAGACACATATATTGTTCATAAAAGTCAAGTTTTAAATTTAAAATACTCAAAAGTCAACACTTAAAATCAAATACAATAATAAACATAACTTTATAATTAAATACTCTAAAATACGTAAAACACTAAACATTTTCACTACAAACATATTTATCAATATATAATAATAAAAATATAACTCTATAACTAATTTCATCAAGATATAGGTATTAAAAATTAAATAAAATAAAAAAAGCAATCAAAGCATTATAGTTAATTTCTTTAGGACGAAGATAAAATCAACCTTTTTTCTTTTAAGACATCCAGACATCATATCAATATCTTACGAATTGTTAATTTAATATTTAACCTAACTCTGCATGGGAAAAAGCCCTTACCTTATGCGCTTTCTTTCTTAACATCTCTAAATTCGCACGAGAAATAGCTCATGAGACAATGAAGAATTCAACACCGATAGATACTGGGATTTATGACTTAGAAAATTATTTTATGAGTGTACAAATGACAAATAGGTGTGACAGCAAGAGGCATAATAACTATTTACGTTGCAATATTACCATTGAGTTCTTGTCTAAAATTGAAGTGCACTTAATTCCAATAATTACTATTTCTTTAATTTTATTAGGTTGTTACAAAGTCAATTGAAATCATGTGTATTTATGTGTATGAGTTAATTAAGATTAACTAATAAAGTTCACCATATATTGTAGGGTGTCACACCATCCATTTTAATTAAATAAATAAATTAGAGGGTGTCACATCACCCTTTTAATTTTTTATTTAATAGTTACGAAATCAAAAATAGCATATAATTATTTTTGTAGACAATTCAAATAAAATCATAATTTTAGTTTAAAAGAGATGAATGCATGAGATACAAAAAAGGAGAATAGTCTTCTTTTAATTGCACAAAAAAACTCATAATTAAATTTATAATCTTCCTTTAAAAGATAAATTAAAGGTGTTAAGAATGAGTTAATGCACATTATGCCAAGAAAACACAATGAATTGTCATAAAATCTTGTCATAAAGGAGAGTAAAAGAACGAGTAAGTCACTAATTTTTTTTTTTATGATGAACCAAAAATATTTTCAAAACACTTATACATATTGGATTTCACTATAATATTTTCAAAACACTTATACATATCTCTAAAATGAATACTTATTTGATCGTAATTAAAATTAACAAACAATATAACTTTTATAAATTCCAATTTAATTTAATAATTCAACTAATATTTTATCAACTAAAATAAATCAAGCAAGACAAAAATACTACTCACACATAGCAAAATAAAATAAACATATCTAACACATCAATTTTGTGATTATCGAAACTAATCAAATAAGTAAAATACACACTTGTCCACGTAGAAATTATGCCATAAACCGTTCTAATGTAATTGTCACACCAAAACTACTAAATTAAAATAAAGGTTATAATTGTTCAAGTAAAATAGAGAGTGGTAATTTTAATTTAATTTCTTTACATATAGAATAAATTATTAATTAAATAATAAATTACAAAAATTACTAAAAAAACACATTTATAATATATATGAAAATTTTGGGGTGTTACAAGAGACAATTGGTTCATTGGATAGTTGACGATCATAATTGTCTCTCAACAAGCTCTGATACCATGTTGAATAAGAAGAAAATATGAAAACATTTTAAATAACTCGTATATTTGAACTACATATCGGTCGAAAGTTATTTATGTGATAAATACACATAATGATATAAACACTTATAAATAATAATAACACTAACTTTTTTATTTATTTACGTATTAATATTTTATTTTCAACAATTGTAATGCTAATATTTTTAAGATATTTTATATGAAATCTAAATAATGAATTTTATTTAACTAATTTTTTTAATAACTGAAGGATATATTTTATATAGAGTTTTATTAAAGAGGGAAGGAGAGAGTATTCCCGATGACCATAGTAAAACATTAGTGGCTACGACATAGGTCTGTTCCCAATGGCAATCAGTGATCAAATCTGAACAGAAGGATCATCCACATGGGAAAGAGGACCACTGAAAAAGTGAAGGGGTCCATGTCCTTATTTTTGCCAGGAAACGATTGGACCAAATTTATGTTATGTGTTTGGTAGAGTAAATGTAGGCATATGCATATGGTTGGGGGTATTGTAGTGCATCCCTCATTTACTTCTTTATATACATGCATTTATTTCTACTTTTATTATGACGATTTGAATAGCACATAGTTAATTCATATGTGAAGGGTTAAGGTACAACATCATGTGCCCCTCAAGTGGTAGCTGGCCACATTATTATTTTCTTATTTCATTTCGTTTTCACTATTCTTTTTTCTTTATTTTCTTGGATCCAAAATGGAATAACTTTAATAGCCCTTTGTAGCTTTTGAGATGAATGCCTCAAAAGGAGAACATATTGACCTAATTGAAGACAGCAAAATATAGCTATACACTTCCCTTGAGTAAATATCATATAGAGAAACACTATAAATATCTTCTTCTCAATAAAATCTAATATAAATTTTAGGTTAAATTAAATTTGTACTCCGTTAATTTAATTTCAGGTACCGTTTTAGTTTTTTATATTTTTTTTTGAGTTAATCCTTTATTTTAATTTTAAGTGACAATTTAATATTTTATATTTTAAAATGTCAATAATGTTGTCTTTTTTTTATAAAAATTCAAAAAAATCATCAAATTTTTCAAATATAACCCATAAAATTCATTATCATCTTCAATAAAATACAAATTTAATCAAATTCATAACTTAAATCTTGAAATAAACTCATATTTTCATTCTTTATTTGATGTTGTTGGAGATGAAAATGAGTGTATTTGAATACTTGAATTATGGATTTGATAAAATTTGAATTATATTGAAAATTATTATTAATTTTATGGGTTTTGGTTAAAAATTTTGATGATTTTTTTTGAATTTTTGTATAAAAAAAGGATAATATTGTTGAAATTTTAAAATATAAAATATTAAATTGTCACTTAA
>JBBPBR010000004.1:1288040-1356294 GCA_037974775.1 Cicer pinnatifidum
ATAAAGACCAACTCAAAAAAAAAAAAATTAAAACATTACCTGAAATTAAAGTAAAAAACGTATGTAATTTAATGCACTCTTATAAATGTATTTTAACAAAATACTAACAGCTTCACGTTGGAGGCGGTTACATGTATCAAATAGCACATTTGAGTCATTTAAATCAATTATACTTTAAACATAAGATAAATTATGCATATTAAAAAAAATTGACTATATAATCTCAATAAAAATTGTATTTTAATTACTAAATTATCTTTTGTTGTCAATAAATTGGATCATTATTATAAGTAGATAAATAAAACATTAAATATTTTAGAAAGATACTATCAATAAATAAATCAAAAATTTGTTTCACAAATTCAATCAAATTGACTTCGTTGAAATCACGAGTTAACTTACCGAACTCGGATAAAATCGTACCGAGTCTATCAAGTTTGTGTTTGTATAACACTCAACTCAAGGGTCTAATATTTTATAAGCAAGTCTTCCTCCAATTTGTGGTCACGTTTACAATGTGGGACTTTGAGAACAAAGTAGCGCCCTTTGGTACTAAAGTAACTAATTTTTTTATGAGTTCTTTTTTTTTTTGTATATTTTAATCTTTACAGATATTTTTTTATTTTATTTTGCATTTATTCTGTTAGATTGATTTTTATTACAATGAGTCTCATAAATATATATATATATATATATATATATATAAATAATATTTTATTTAAGTTTTTAAATCATTAGTGATACAAGGAATTTCAACCGTAAAAATCAATTTTAATGAAAACTAATTTTATATATATTAAAATAAAAAAACAAAAATTTAAAATAAAATAAAAATATTTACAAAGATAAAAATAAAAAACTTACATTAACTAAAATATTATTATATTCTATTATTGTCATAAATTTGTTCTTTTAAAAAGTTATTATTCTTGTTGGCAATTTGCTTTAGTTTCTCAATATTATTGGTAAAACAGAGAATATATATATATATATATATATATATATATTAGACCCTAATATGACCCTTTATTTTGATTATTTATTTTTTATGAAATATTGAATTATTGATACATTTATGTATCATATAAATGTTATATATATATATATATATATATATATATATATATTAATTTTTAGGGATGACTACGGGTGGAGTACCCGTCTTTATATTTGTTGCCAAAAAAAATATTCATACTCTTACACTCTTGGTATCTAAGTGTCTATAGTCATACTCATTACTCACGCTTTAATTAAAATAAATCGATAAATAAATGATATTGTTGTGATTAAATTTAAAAACTATCCAAATATCTTTAACTCAATCATAAAGTATTATAAACCAAAATATTTTCTAATTCAAAACACTTCAAATGAACACTCGTTACAATACACATTCAAATATCCATAATAATACTTTATGAAGTTGCAAGTCCTACAAGAATATTATTTGAGATTTGTAAAAACAATTGATAGTGTTGATGAAATCGGAGATCAATGAGTAATTAAACCAATATTGTACCTGGTTTTGTACAGAAAAAATGCAGATTAATTGAAAATGAAAACGAAGATTGATCAGACTTAAACGAAGAACGTTCTCCGTTTTCTGACTAACATAATTAAAGCCTTGCAATTCTAAAATGAATACACACAATTGTTAACCTAATTCAGAGATTAACTCATACGTCTGGGGGACTGGATCCGACTTGAATTATCACTATAATGAGATGAAAAAAGATTACAACTGTCTTGAAGTTTTATGCTGCCAGTTTTGCATACTTCTTCCAAAACTGCAACTTGCTTCCTTTTGTTGTATATATTTTTCTTCTCTTGTTTTTGCTTATATACAAGTTGTTTACAATTTAGGAGTAACAAACTACTCAGTTACAACTAACTAACTGAAAACTAACTATCCAAAACTAACTCTATCTTCGAAGTCTTCTAATCAAGTACCACATTTAACAAATCTCCACCTTGGTACTAAATGAGAAACATCAGTTTTGTGATTCTTCAAATCTGATTCTCTTGGTCCTTGATCTCAGTTTATGGGATTGATATTAAGCAAATTCAAACAATGTCTGAACTTGCTAAGTGTGACAAGATTTGTAAACATGGCAGCCGGGTTGTCACTTGTGTGCACCTTTGTCACATTTATCTCACCCCCTTTCAATGACATCCTAATGAAATGAAGCTTGATGTCTATATGCTTGGTTATTTCATGATACATTTGATTTTTACTAGAGTCAATAACACTTTGGTTGTCACAACTTATACAAATCGACTCTTGTTTAACTCTAAGTTCAGTGATCAATCCTCTCAGCCAAATTTCTTCTTTCACAGCTTCAACTAGAGCAACATATTTTGCTTCTATTGTTGATAATGCCACTATGTGTTGAAGATTAGCTTTCCAACTGACTGTGTTGTTAAACACTGTGAACACATATCCTGTAAGAGATCTTCTTCTATCTAAATCTCCAGCAAAATCAAAGTCTAGAAATCCTTGGACTTGTTTTGATGGTTCTAAAATTTTGTTGTGTTCCAAACACATGCTTTGAGTTCTCTTTAGGTATATTAGAATCCATTTGACAGCTTGACAATGGCTCATCCTTGGGTTTCCCATAAACCTGTTCATGAAACTTACAACATGAGAAATGTTTGGCCTTGAGTAGACCATAACATACATGATACTCCCTATGGAACTTGCATATGATATATTATTCATGTCTTTTGCTTCCACGTTTGTATTTTGTGACATGGCTAAAGAAAACTTGAAGTTAGCTGCTAGTGGAGTGCTCATTGCCTTTGATTCACTCATATTGAATCTATTTAGAACCTTTCCAATGTAGCTCTCTTGGAAAATTATCAGTTTTCCTTTCACTCTAATTCTGATTATTTCCATTCATATGATCCTGTTGGCTGGCCCCAAATCCTTCATCTTGAATTCTTTCTTCAGCCCTTCGATTTTTCTATTTCTTTCATACTTTTAGATGCTATTAGCATGTCATCCACATATAACAGGAAGTAAATGTAGGTTGTTGATGATACTTGTCTGTAATACACATAACTATCAAAATTACTTCTAGCATAACTTTGACTAAGCATGAATTAATATAATCTCAAATACCATTGCCTAGGTGATTGTTTTAGTTCATAGAGTTGGCTGACTTAGGTATGAGCTCCCAAGTGTTGTTCTTCTCCAGTGATTTCAACTCCTCAACCATAGCTAAAATTCATTTGTCTTTGTCTTGAGACCTAACAACTTCATTGTAGTTCCTAGGATCTTCTTGTATGATCTCTTCAGCAACATGTAATGCATAATTGATCATATCTGCATAACCGTACCTTTTAATGGGTTTTGATGTCCTTCTTTCTTTGTCCCTAATGAGGTTACAATTATTGATTCTTGCTCTGGAAATATAGCATGTTCTAATCGGTTAGCATCAATCTTGTCTTGTTGAGCTTGTTGTTGTTGTGAACTCAAGAACGTTCTTGACTTCTATTGATCTTTATCCTTTTATGTGGTTGAAGTCAAGAATGTTCTCCATTTTTCTACAACTTTCTCCACCTCAAGATCAAACCTCATAGTTATGTCTTGTTAAGTCTATTGTTGTTCCAAGAACTTTCTTCGTTTCTCTCTAGCTTTCTCCACCTCAAGGTCAAACCTCCCATCTTTAATTTGATGTGAGCTTTTATTCGCAACATTGTTTACAAAACTATATAGCTCAACCTCATGAACCTTAACATCTATGATACATTTCCTACTTTTAGGAAACCACATTCTATAACATTTTACACCACTTGGATATCCAACAAAATACCATTTCTTGGTTGGAGGGGCTAACTTCCCTTATGGTAGTACACAGCACATCCAAAAACTTTTAGATTATTGTAGTTTGCAGCATGCCCAGTCCACATCTCTTAACACTTGAGGGGTTTCGAGTTCAATTGCAGTAGAATGACTCAAGTTTATCAAATAACAAGTTGTATGGACAACTTCTCCCAAAAAATGTGCAGGCATCCCTGCATTTGACATAATGTATCTCATTCTTTCAAGCAAGGTTTTATTCATCCTTTCAGCTAGTCCATTTTGCTGAGGTGTGCTCCTTACAATCCTATGTCTGTTTACACCATGAACTTTGCAAAAACTAGTGAGTTCATCACTACATAATTCGAGACCATTATGTGTGCTTAGAGTTTTAATCCTTTTGTCAGTCCTATTTTCAACCATAAACTTCCAATCTTTAAAGGTTTTAAATGCTTCATCCTTACTTTTCAACAAGTAAATCTATACTTTTCTACTATAATCATCAAGAAATGTAATAAAATACTTGTTACCTCCATGTGAAGCAATCTTTGCAGGACCCCATAGATCACTATGAACATATTCCATAATTCCTTTTGAGCAATGTTTCCTTGTAGAGAACTTGATCCTATGGATCTTTCCATACACACAATGCTCACAAAATTCAAGATCACTAATCTTGTCCCGACCTAGCATGCCTTGCTTATCCAGAACTTGCTTTCCCTTTAGACTAACATGTCCCAGCCTTTGATGCCACATGCTGGCTTTGCTTGATGCTTGAACAATGACTAATGTCATTCCTGTCACAGCTTGACCATTGAGAAGGTAGATGCCATGACCCCTTGTTCCATTCATGATTACCAATGATCCTTTTATGACTTTTAGAGTGTCTTTCTCTGCTTTGTATGAACAACCAACTTCTTCCAGCATTCTTAGAGAAATTAAATTCCTCTTCATTTCTAGAACATGTCTAACCTTTGAAAAAATCTTCATGGTTCTATCTTCCAGCTTCAACTTGATTGAACCAATTCCAACTACCTTGCAGGCTCATTTGTTCCCCATAATCACCTTGCCTCCATCAGTTTCTTTGTAGTCAAGAAACCAATCTCTATTTAAGGTCATGTGAAATGAACACCTTGAGTCAAGTACCCAGTCATCATCCATGATTTCAATTGAATTTTCCATAAGAACTTCAAAGCTTTCATATCCTTCAGAAGCTATAGATGTATTTCCATAATCATCATAACTATTTGATCCTTTCTTTCCTTTCCAATTTGGACATTCTTTCTTGCAATCCCCCTATTTCTTGCATATGAAACATCTCATTTTAGACTTGTCCTTTCTTTATTCTTGAACTTATTCTTCTGTTTTTGATTCTTTTTCCTTGCCTTAGCCTTGACAAACAATCCCTCACCACTGTTTTCTTCTTTCCCATTTGACTTCTTCTTAAATTCTTTGGAGATTAGTGCATATTGTACTTCTTCTAATGACAAAGAATCTCTACCATAAAGAAATGTATCACACAAATTTTCAAGAGAGCTTGGTAATGAAATTATCAACAATAGGGCCTAATCCTCATCATCCAACTTTACATCAATATTTTCAAGATCTAATACAATTTTATTAAACTCATCCATATGGTTTTCAATTGACCTCCTAGGTTGCATCTTGAAAGTATATCATTTTTGTTTTAAGTACAAACGATTCGCTAATGATTTTGTCGTGTATAAAGATTCTATTTGAGCCAAATACCTGCTGCAGAGGTCTCCTTTGACACTTCCCAGAACCTTGTCTCCAAGACTTAAGATTAGAGCACTATGAGCCTTTTCATGATTTCCTTCTTTTCCCTTTCTGGTAATGTGGATGTCATGTCTTTCTCTCCTCCTAGTGCTTCTGTCAAACCTTGATGAACCAACAATGCTTTCATCTTGAGACACCATAACCCAAAATCATTCTTCTCATCGAATTTTTCAAGTACATACTTTGTTGATGCCATCTTTCCTTTGAATAAAATACTCTTGTGCTCTTGATACTAGTTGTTGATGAAATCGGAGATCAATGAGTAATTAAACCAACACTATTATTGGTTTTGTTCAAAAAAAAAAAGCAAATTAATTGAAAATGAAAACGGAGATTGATCATACTTAAACGAAGAACGTTCTCCGTTTTCTAACTAATAGAATTAAAGCCTTGGAATTCTAAAATAAACACATACAATTGTTAACCTATTTCATAAATTAACTCCTACGTCTGGTGACTGGATCCGACTTGAATTATCACTATAATGAGATGAAAAATGATTACAACTATCTTGAAGTTTTCTGATGTCAGTTTTGCATACTTCTTCCAAAACTGCAGCTTGCTTCCTTTTGTTCTATATATTTTTCTTTTCTTGTTTTTGCTTATATACAAGTTGTTTACAATTTAGGAGTAACAAACTAATCAATTACAAACTGAAAACTAACTAACCAAAACTAACTCTATCTCCAAAGTCTTCTAATTAAGTACACATATAACAGATACGAAGTTGCAAGTATAATTATAAAGTCACAATTAATAAGACAACTCTTAGTTATAAAGTCATAGTTATTTACCTATTCACCATAATCAAATTCTTAAAATGTTTACAAATGTTTATCTTTCGATTATAAATATCGTAACAGTCCAATGATATTAATAGATGTTAAAACATAAAAGAAAATAATTAATTAAACTAAACACTAATATAATAAATTAATAAATAATATATTTATATAAGTGCATGTGCAGGTAAAGTGGGTACTATACAACATGTACCCGTACACATACCTGCTTAATTTTGCGGATAATTACTCGTCTACGTTCCCATATCCATTATGCAGATTTTTAGTCTACCCATTATAGGTTTTTTTTTTGCGGGTATCTACTGAATTTGGATCTAATACTCATCCCTATTAATTTTAATATTTCTTTTTATATAGAAATGAAATGCCCAAAAGAAAAGAATTTTTTTTTTTATCTTAAAAAAATAAAATAAAAACTAAATGAGGAGTAAAAACTTCACTAACATTAGCAAGCAGCAAATTACTCATCTAAGAGGGAGGCGTCTCAAATAAGGTCCATAAATCACGAGTCTCACACCTATACTAACGAGCATATCCATACCTAAACAAAACAAATAAATATTTAAACTCTCAAATTTAAAAACTTTATCCAACAAAATCTTTTCTTAGAAACGTCAAAAAAAGTATTCAAACAAAAAATGATATAATTAAATCCAACACTCCGAAATGTAGAGCAATAATGGGATCATTATCCAAATATTTTATACATTATAAAGCTCACATGCATAATAGGAAAATTTTAAGAGTAGCTTGACATCTGCCCAATTAAACATAAATTCTTCCCTTCTAAGCCTTATTATTATTTACTATAAGATGTTTTGCAAGTGCATTCAGATGCATAAGCTCCTTTTCGATCAAACTTCTTTCTGTCCGTTTCAACTTTAACACTATATCATATTGCATTATTACATCATTTAGAAAACCAAAACTAACAACATAAAAAATAGAATCACACTTTATCTCCATGACATAGCTAGTAGTATAGTACGAATTATAAACGAATCGAGTAATTCACTTTCGGGTCACGGGTCCTCAACATTATTAACAAGTCTTCAATGGATTTCCACACAAACAATCATTGTTACTAAACGACGACGCTTCAAGATGATCAAAAGGAGAACCTAAACCCAATGGTATAGATCCACATAAATGGTTATGGCTAAGATCCAAGTGTCCAATATACTTGGCCGACGATAATGAACCGGGTACCCGACCGTTTAAATTGTTAAAAGACATATCCAAAGCCATAAAATACGATTTGGAACCGAAAACATCAGGTATGGTACCCGAAAATCCGTTTCTACTCAAATTCAAAATACCCAAACCCGAATTGCTTAATAAACTCGAAGGTATTTGACCCGAAAGTAAGTTACTATCCAAATTTAAAGTTGAAAGAACCGGCATTTTGCCAAGTTCAGAAGGAACCGAACCGGTTAAACGGTTCATTGATAAATCCAAATCAGCGAGCCGGTAAATATTTGAAATGGAAACGGGAATCGAACCGGTGAGTTTGTTCCGGTTCAGTAAAGCGCGGCTTAGCATTTGGAGTTTCCCAAAATTAGCGGGAATAGAACCGGTGAGAACGTTGTTGCTTAAATCGAGGTGTTTGAGAGAATCGAGGTCGACGATTGACGCAGGAATCTCGCCGGAGATGGAATTATCGGCGAGATTGAGAACGGAGAGGCTTTGTAGGTTTCCAATAGTGGAAGGAATTTTGCCGGCGATTTGGTTTCCGATTAGGTCAAGTATGCGAAGGTTTGAGAGGGAAGTTACACATGGAGGAATCTCGCCGGTGATGGCTTTCCAGTCAGCGATGATAAGAGATGTGAGACGATCGATCTTGCAAATCTCCGGTAAGATTTTTCCGGTCATGTAACCAGAACGGCCGGATTTTTCAAAAATAGGATCCTCCGACTCGCCGCGGAGGTTGATGTCGGTGACACGGCCGGTGGTGGAGTCGCAACTGACACCGTACCAGTTCAGGCAACAATTTTCGCCGGACCATGAGTTGAATATGCCGTGGTAAGGTTCTTTGAGTGCGGCCTTGAAGGATAACAGTGCAGCTCTGTCGGACGGAGAACAACCGTTAACGGCGATTATGACGGTGGCGAGAAAAACGGTTACGGGGATTATGAACGAAGAAGCCATTGGGTTAGGAAGTGTTGTTTTATGTGGAAGTGTTAGTATTTTGTTTTGTGAAGTTTGCATGGGTTATATATATGGGTTGAGTGACGAAATTGCCCTTTGGGTGGTGTCATTATTACACAATGTATAACTGTGTTTTACTGACACTACCCACATGGTGTTGCCGAAGCTTGACATGATGGGGTAAGCTTTTTTAATACGAAATGAATTTGGTTTGTATATATTATTTTGAGTGATTGTATTAGTTTTGTAAAAATAGTGTTGAAACATTTTTTTCTTAGAATCAAGGTGTTGAAACTAGTGAGGGAATTACATTTTGAATTGTCGGGAGAAAATGATTTCTTCCTTTCATATATGCCACCTTGATAATAGTGGAGGCGTCAATCTAATGACTTTTAAGAAGCACTTCGTGGGAGGCAACCCATAAGTAGAAGTAACTTTTATTTTTGCAATCTTATTTTTGTTATTTGAATTTGTTTCTTTTTAATTGTGTATAAACGTGCACTACGATGAAAAATTGTTAACAACTTGAAGCTAATCTTAAACTATTTGTTTCAAAATTTGAAATTTAAACTTTATTTATTTGCTCATATAATTGCTCAATTCTACGAGTTTCACTAATGCGGGCATTGTTGATTACTCCTTTGTTGTTGAAGTTTTAATTCTTTGTTGTGTGAGTATCCAAACATGTGTTATCCCTTCAGAACTTGCATTAAGTATGACTTGCATCACTTGTAATTTATGCATACATTGAGGCAACTTTAATTACATCACCTTGGTTGGAGTTAGGTAGGAAATATTTTATCTCCTCTTGGTAAAGTTATAAGTTTGGGGTTGCTCATGGTATAACAACCTTTTAAGTTTGTGGTCGTGGTTCTAAAAAAACAAATAAAAAAATCAAAACAAAAAGAAAAAAAAATCAGTTTGTGTACTTTATAAATAACTTCTTCTTGGTTCTTTTGTCAATGTTTGAGAATCTCCACAACGAAAAGGTGAATAAAAATAAAAACTGGTAGAATAATTTGAAAAAATGTATGCCTAACTCCAAGTAGTAAAGCCTACTATCTCAAAGTGTCCTACCTTTACCTAAGCTCCATTACAACCCGAAAGTCCTCCAAAAGTGTATTCAAGCCTATAGTAGCGTGAGGCATGTTCTAGGATTTGAGTGATAAATTCATAACCCTTGCTAAAACACTTGAGAGAAGTTTTGATGAGATTGTGTGAAGAGAGAGTTAAACTTGATGAATGAATGCTAAAGTATACAAATTGTGTTGTTTATTTTATAAGCAACCATGGAACATAATGAATGTATTGTAGTAGCTGGAACTTTGAGAATTGAGTTTAAGATTGATTTTAATTGTACCAAATCTAAAATTAGTTGTTGCTTGGGGACAATCAATAGATTAAGTTTAGGGTTGTGATGACTCTTCATCATATGCATATTTTTCATTGTTTTTAGTCTTATTTATCTTTTATTCATTAGTTAATTTAAGGAGTTATTTGATATATTTTGTTAATTTTAGTTCTTTGATTTAATTGAAATCTTTATTTTCTTATTTTCTTGATTAAGTATAGATTTTTCATAGTTTTGCATTGTTACTTTGTTTTAGTGCAGTGCTGAATTTTGGTGAGAAATCAACATGATCTATGTGGAGTATTTCAGCCATATATGGAGTTGTAGATGTTCAATTGGAGTCAAACCAAGTGCAAATTAAAGCTACGATCCATAGCTATAACTTTCATGAAGATAAAGAAACTAAATTCGTACTTAAAAGAGGAGAACAATGCACTAAACGACATACAAAAGGTGTTGAGTGCTTGAAGCGCCTCTGACAAAATATGTTGTGCGCTTGAAGCGCGCCTGAGACGCATTTTCACAATATTTTCACATCCTGATTATGTCCAGGTGTGGTTGAGGCGCGCCTGAGGTGCGCAACATCCAACATAACTCATTAATACTTTTTAGGGATTTTTTTACTATTAGGAAGTTGGGAGACTTGTACTCTAGTAGAGAAACTCAAAGAATCATTGGAGCAGTTATATCAAGAATCATTCATGAATCTTTCTTGTAATTCTTCTCTAATGTCTATTTTTTCTATCTCTGTCATGAGTAACTAAACCCTATTTTTTAGGGATGAGTGTAACAAGATGAAACCCTTATTTTTATGATTTGATTTTTAGTTATATGAATGAATTTATTGAATTATTTTTCTCATCTTTGTGCTTAATGCTTTTTATTGCTTGCTCAACATTAAAATGTTCTATGATTCGTATTTTAAAACGGAAGTGGACTTTACGAATGATTGAGATGATAAATTCATGAATTTGTAGTATGGGGATAGATGCAGGTCATGAAACCATTTAAATTAGTTGCAAAGGCAATAGGTTAACAAGAGAATTCATGTACGGTAAGACTTAATTCTAATCTTAATTCTACTAAGGACTTAGGGGTTACTTTGGAATTAAATGTTTTGTCACTAAGACATTAGGGTGATAAATCAATAAAGGAATTCAATAACTAGGATCAAATTAGACACCAAAGTTGGATACAAAGTGAAACTCATTCCTAACATTTTTCTTATTATAAATGATCAATTTTATTGTCGTTGTCAGTTTTAAATATTTTTTCAATCAATTTGGGATCTGTAAGACCCATAATTTTAAATTATACCTTATGTATGTTAATGGATTTTGGTATTGAACTCAGGGGCTTTTTAGCCAAGTTATTAATATTTTGGAGTTTATATGATCAAAAAGATATTTTGATGCCCGATTAGAGTTACTCGTCGATAAATAAATTAAATTAACTGCGGTGAATCTTTTACGAATAGTTTAATGTGTTTTGGGTAAAAGAGTAATTTAATAAATATCTAAAGAGTTGGAGATATTTGTTAATTATTATTAATATATATATATATATATATATATATATATATATATATTTGTATTTATATATAAAGAAAAGGAAAAGAAAGAAATAAGGAGAAGAGAAGTAGAAAGGAAAGAAAAAGAGAGAAAGGAAATACAAAGGAGAGAAAATCAGAATTTTCCATCTCCTTCCTCACTGCCTCGCGCAAGAAGTTCAATTTCTCCCTTCCTCCATTGTTGCTCGTTTTTGCTTCCTTTTCTTTCCTTTGAGTTCGAAATTGATAGTGGGTGATAGGACAAGGATCTCTCAACTTCATTCTCCCTCTTTGATTCGAAAACGGAGAAAAACGGTATTAGGGATTCAAACACAAACCTCCCCGTTTCATCTAGATCTAAGCCTCCTTTCAAGAAGTGATAGAAGGGAAGGTTGCTCACCTCCGTGCTACGGTGCTTGTGGACCAACTTTGGAAGCGGTGTTGCGAGCGGGAAATTTACCGGATTTACTCACGGTACCGTAATCGAACGAAAAAGCTAACGTTAAGGTAAGGGCTCCTTCCAAACTTTTAGTTTGCATTTAGGGACTTACTTGAGGTTGTGTGGAAAAGAATTTGGTTAGGGTTTAAGTAATGTTTTGTGGAGAATGAATTTTAAACCCATTATGTATGATTTCGAGTATATGAAACTTGTTGTGTTTGAGTGATGGATTGTGTTAATTTGTGTCGTCGTACTTGGCATGTTCTTACTTGATGGTTGTTGATTGATGTGATTTGATGTGAATCGTTGGTTGATTTGGGTTGAATTTGATAACATGTTTGAGATGTGTTTTGTGTGGTTTGTGTGGAAAAATGATTTTTGTGTGAGTTATGGATTGAATGTGAAAGTACGTTTGAGTTTGTTTTGTGTGGAAATTTGAAAACCATTAAGTTAAACGAGTATTAAGAATGGGGAATCTCTTAATGTCTTGTTTATCTAATATGTACTTGTGAAAATCGTTTAAGTTAACTGGGTGTTAAGAATGGGGAATCTCTTAAAGTCTTGGTTACTTAATGTTGTTTTGAAATTCGTTTAAGTTAACTGGGCGTTAAGAATGGGGAATCTCTTAATGTCTCGGTTACTTAACGTTTGTTTTGGAAAAATCGTTTAAGTTAAATGAGAATTAAGAATGGGGAATCTCTTAATGTCTTGTTTACTTAATGTTTGTTTTCGAAAATCGTTTCAGTAAATGAGCATTAAGAATTGGATTTGTGTATGAATGTGATTGAGTTAGTTTATGTATTTTTGGAAGAATATGCAGGGAAATTGATTTCCCAATCGATTGGCATTAAGTCAGTGGCTCAGCTATGCTGTCAATCGATTGCCCAATCAATTGCCCAATCAATTTCCCAATCGATTGGCATTAAGCCAGTGGCTCAGCTATGCTGTCAATCAATTGCCCAATCAATTGCCCAGTCAATTGCCCAATCGATTGGCATTAAGTCAGGGGCTCAGCTATCCTGTCAATTGATTGCCCAATCGATTGCCCAATCGATTGAATTAATCCCAGAATTCAAATTTCACTAAAAACCTTCAGGAAATCGATTTGGAAATCGATTGGCTTAGTAGAAATACTTATTTTGAGTTAGATAACAGATTGCTCAATTGATTTATCAATGTCTCGGTTAGTTATGTATTACTTGAGGGATTGAGAACTTTATTTTGATTTCATTTTTAATTGGCAAGCATTATATGAACTTTTAGCATATGGAAAATCCTTCTAAGATGCATGATAATTTGAGAAAGTTACTTGTGCATTTAAAAGCTTAAATGTTATGTGTTAACTGTTAATTTTCGGTTGGTGACCCTTTACAACTATTGTGGAAGTCTGGGCTTTGCCCTCAGATGAGAGTCAGGATGATCCTACCGGTTTGTACCCTCCGGATGGGAATGTGGATGGGAGTGCTTGATTTGGAGCTACGTTAGGATAATTTCACGGGGCGCGTGGAGATTACTCAAGGCATATAGTTTTTGTTATGTATAGAATGATCAGACTAGGCTATCACCCAAGACACTTATGTCTTTCTTTTGGGCTACTTTTATGTTAAGTTGGAAGGATGTACATGTACTATTGTGGACATCAGGATATGCTTTGGATTTATATTTTGAAAAACTTTTCCGCTGTTTGTAAATTATTATGACTAAGTTATGTATCCAAAGGCTTCTCCTTATGTACTTACTCTATTTTATTTAAGTTCTTTTGAAAAAAAAAAAAAATACACCCTCGCTCTGAAAAACGGGGTGTTACATTGTGGTATCAGAGCTCTGGTTTGGTTTTCTTTGGGGGCTGTGGAACCTTTAGTTATAGATTGCAGGTTAGGAGTTGTTGTCTGATCATGTGTCGGTTTAGGTGGTTTGAGTTGTCAAGTTCAGAATAATTATTATGTGCTGATATGGTCGAAATGTTATTTTGGAATTATGGAAGTAGTGTTAAGACTCTACTTGATGATGGTTTTATAGGAAAACCATGCCGCCAAGGAGGAATGACGTTCCGAGAGCCTATGCCAATAGGGATGATCGAATGGCGGAGGCTATGAATAACATGGCTGCTTCTGTTGCTGCACAGACTGCTGCCAAGACTCAACGCGATCTCGAAAAGAGGGAAAGAGAGATCCGTGCTGCGGAGTCAAGAGGGTTAGAAGACTTTCGTCGTTACAATCCTCCCAAGTTTAAGGGGGATGAGAACTCAGAGAAAGCGGATCAGTGGATCCAAGAAGTGGAGAAGATCTTCGAAATGATTAACTGTCAGGCGGCAGTGAAGGTCAACTATGCCACTTATATGTTATTGGGAGATGCTGAGTACTGGTGGAGGAGTGCCAGATTGTTGATGAGATCAACTCATGAGGAGGTGAACTGGGAATCATTCAAAAGGAAGTTTTTGGGCAAATACTTCCCGATGAGTACCAGAACTAAACTGGGTGATGATTTCCTGAAACTACATTAGGGGAACATGACCGTGGGCGAATATGCGGCTAAGTTTGAATCACTATCGAGGCATTTCCGGTTTTTCCGTGAAGAGATTGATGAACCATTCATGTGTCATCGCTTCCAAGACGGACTAAAGTATGAGATTCAAGACTCTGTCTTGCCCTTGGGAATTCAACGTTTCCAATCCCTCGTGGAAAAATGCAGGGAAGTTGAGGAAATGAAAAATAAGAGGGCTAGCCGAGGAGGGAACTTTGGTACAGGAGGACCCAGTCGGGTGAATTATCAGAACAACAAGGGGAAACAAGTTGCTAAACCCTATAACCGACCACAAAGTAACAATAGTGGGCAGAATCGCCCAAGGAACCAGAATTTCGGAAGACAATTGGGACAAGTACTTAGATGTTTCCGATGTGGAGAAGAGGGACATTATGCTAGTGCTTGTACCTCTAATATTCCCACCTGCTACAATTGTCGGAAGCCAGGGCACGTGGCCAGGGATTGCACGGCTCCAAAGGTGGAACCAGTTGTGAATGTAGCTAAGGCTACCCGTCCTACTGCTAGAGGACGCATTTATTGTGTGAGTGCTGAAGAGGGGAATCCATCTGGCAATCTGATTCAGCGTGACTGTGAGATTGCAGGTAACACTCTAACTACACTTTTTGATTCGGGGGCGACCCATTCCTTCATTGCTATGGATTGTGTAAATCGTTTGAAGTTATCTGTGTCTGCTTTGCCGTTTGATTTGGTTGTTTCCACACCTGCTAAGACTTTGACAGTAAATTCTGCATGTTTACATTGTCAAATAACTATTCAGAATAGGGATTTCTTGGTTAATTTGATCTGTTTACCCCTACAATCACTCGAGGTCATTCTCGGTATGGATTGGATGTCTTACCATTATGTGATCTTAGATTGTGCTCGTAAATTGGTTCTTTTCCCCGAACCAGGAGTTGTTAATTATTTAGCCGCTAACAAACTCCGAGTGTCTCTAAGTGAAGGAACTCATGAGTTTTTGTCTCTGGCTAATATGGAGGCAAAGATAAATGTGAACATAGAAGATGTGCTGCTTGTCAATGAGTACCGGGATGTATTTCCAACAGAAATTCCAGGGTTACCTCCAGTAAGAGAAGTGGAGTTCTTCATTGATTTGCACCCCGGAACCGGACCAATTTCAATTGCACCGTATCGAATGTCACCATTGGAATTAAATGAGCTCAAAGGCCAAACTGAAGATTTGTTGAAGAGGAAATTTATTAGACCAAGCGTATCGCCATGGGGAGCTCCAGGTTTACTAGTTGAGAAGAAGGACGGAAGCTCACGCTTATGCGTGGATTATAGACAGCTTAATAAGGAAACTATTAAGAATCGTTATCCTTTGCCACGCATCGATGATTTAATGGATCAATTGAGAGGGGCCGCGATATTTTCGAAGATTGACTTGAAGTCGGGTTACCATCAAATTCGAGTAAGGGAAGGAGATATTCAGAAAACCGCTTTCCGAACCCGTTACGGACATTATGAATATCTCGTTATGCCGTTTGGGGTTACCAATGCACCATCAATTTTCATGGACTACATGAACAGAATCTTTAGTCCATTCCTTGATAAGTTTGTTGTGGTGTTCATTGATGATATATTAATTTATTCGAGAACTGAAGAAGAGCATGGAGAACATTTACGTCAAGTTCTTGAGATTTTACGCGAGAAACGATTGTATGCCAATCTGTCGAAGTGTGAATTTTGGCTAGAAAAAGTGAATTTCTTGGGACATGTGATAACCAAGGAAGGAATCGCTGTAGATCCGGCTAAGATTGAGGCGGTTCTTGCTTGGAAACAACCTCAGACTGTCACAGACATACGAAGTTTTGTAGGACTGGCAGGGAATTACAGGAGGTTTATTGAAGGTTTTGCTAAGATTGTGACCCCATTGACACAACTTACCAGAAAGGATCAACCTTTCGCATGGACGGAGAAGTGTGAGGAAAATTTTCAATTACTGAAGACGAAATTGACGACCTCACTAGTGTTGGTGTTACCGCAATCTGATGAACCCTATGAAGTTTACTGTGATGCGTCTCACCAAGGGTTGGGATGTGTTCTGATGCAACACAAGAAAGCTGTAGCTGATGCCTCCAGGCAATTGAAGATTCATGAGAGAAACTATCCTACTCATGATTTGGAGCTTGCTGCGGTTGTTTTTGCATTGAAGATCTGGAGGCACTACTTATATGGGTGCACATTCACCGTGTTCAGTGACCATAAGAGTTTGAAATATTTGTTTGATCAGAAGGAATTGAACATGCGTCAAAGAAGATGGATGGAGACTCTCAAGGATTTTGATTTCACACTGCAGTACCACCCTGGGAAGGCCAATGTAGTGGCTGATGCGTTGAGTAGAAGGAGTGTATCGGTATCTTCCACGATTATGGCTAGACAACAAGAACTGTGGGAGGCTTTTAGAGACCTACACTTGAACGTAGAGTTTGCACCGGGAATTTTGAAACTCGGAATGATTAAGATTTCGAGTGGACTGCTTGAAGACATTGCAAATTCTCAAGATGACGCCTTAATTCAAGAGAAGAGGAACCTAATAGTGCAAGGGAAGACAACTGAATTCAAGATTGGATCAGATAATATCTTGCGATGTAATGGTAGGATTTGTGTACCAGGAATTACAGATATGAGAAAGACAATTTTAGAAGAGGCTCATAAGAGCAAGTTGAGTATTCATCCTGGAGCAACAAAGATGTATCAAGATTTGAGACAGAATTATTGGTGGCCAGGAATGAAGAAACATGTAGCGGAGTACGTGTCCACTTGTCTAACTTGTCAGAAAGCGAAGGTGGAACATCAGCGACCTGCTGGGATGTTGCAACCTTTAGATATACCCGAATGGAAGTGGGACAACATTTCTATGGATTTCATAACTGGATTGCCTAAAACAAGGAGAAAGAATGATTCTATATGGGTGATAGTGGATCGATTGACTAAATCCGCACACTTTTTGCCAGTAAAGACCACCTATAAGGTAGATCAGTTAACAGAGATTTACATTGCTGAAATTGTGAGGTTACACGGAGTACCATCAAGTATTGTATCAGACCGTGATCCGAAGTTCACATCACATTTTTGGGGAGCATTGCACGAAGCATTGGGAACGAAACTACGGTTGAGTTCAGCTTACCATCCCCAGACGGACGGACAGACTGAAAGGACAAATTAGTCCCTTGAAGATCTGTTGAGAGCATGTGTGTTAGATGATAGAGGAAGTTGGGATGATGTACTTCCGTTGATTGAGTTCACCTACAACAATAGTTTCCATGCGAGTATTGGAATGGCGCCATATGAGGCTTTATATGGGCGCAAGTGTCAAACGCCTTTGTGTTAGTATAAGGACGGTGAAAATATGATTGTCGGACCAGAGATGGTGCAACAGACTACAGCTAAGGTAAGGAAGATAAAGGAGAAAATGAGGACTTCACAGGATCGTCAAAAGAGTTATGCGGACAAGCGTCGCAGACTTTTTGAAATTCGAACAGGGTGACCATGTATTCCTAAGAGTCACACCTACTACCGGAGTTGGTAGAGCATTGAAATCGAAGAAGTTGACTCCAAAATTCATTGGACCATACCAGATTTCTGCACGAATTGGGCCTGTTGCTTATCAGATTGCATTGCCTCCGATATTGTCCAATATTCATGACGTGTTTCATGTGTCACAGTTGAGGAAATATCTTGCAGATCCATCTCATGTGATTGAACCATACACAATCCAGCTAAAGGACAACATGTCGTTCGAAGTACCTCCTGTGAGGATTGATGATAGAAAGATTAAACGACTGAGGACCAAGGATGTTACGTTAGTCAAGGTGATTTGGAACCCAATTACTGGAGATGCGACTTGGGAACTGGAGAGCAAGATGAGAGAACAACACCCAGAGTTATTTATCGATGCATAGTTTCGAGGACGAAACTAATTTTAGGGGGGTAGTAATGTAAGACCCATAATTTTAAATTATACCTTATGTATGTTAATGGATTTTGGTATTGAACTCAGGGACTTTTTAGCCAAGTTATTAATATTTTGGAGTTTATATGATCAAAAAGATATTTTGATGCCCGATTAGAGTTACTCGTCGATAAATAAATTAAATTAACTGCGGTGAATCTTTTACGAATAGTTTAATGTGTTTTGGGTAAAAGAGTAATTTAATAAATATCTAAAGAGTTGGAGATATTTGTTAATTATTATTAATATATATATATATATATATATATATATATATATATATATATATATTTGTATTTATATATAAAGAAAAGGAAAAGAAAGAAATAAGGAGAAGAGAAGTAGAAAGGAAAGAAAAAGAGAGAAAGGAAATACAAAGGAGAGAAAATCAGAATTTTCCATCTCCTTCCTCACTGCCTCGCGCAAGAAGTTCAATTTCTCCCTTCCTCCATTGTTGCTCGTTTTTGCTTCCTTTTCTTTCCTTTGAGTTCGAAATTGATAGTGGGTGATAGGACAAGGATCTCTCAACTTCATTCTCCCTCTTTGATTCGAAAACGGAGAAAAACGGTATTAGGGATTCAAACACAAACCTCTCCGTTTCATCTAGATCTAAGCCTCCTTTCAAGAAATGATAGAAGGGAAGGTTGCTCACCTCCGTGCTACGGTGCTTGTGGACCAACTTTGGAAGCGGCGTTGCGAGCGGGAAATTTACCGGATTTACTCACGGTACTGTAATCGAACGAAAAAGCTAATGTTAAGGTAAGGGCTCCTTCCAAAATTTTAGTTTGCATTTAGGGACTTACTTGTGGTTGTGTGGAAAAGAATTTGGTTAGGGTTTAAGTAATGTTTTGTGGAGAATGAATTTTAAACCCATTATGTATGATTTCGAGTATATGAAACTTGTTGTGTTTGAGTGATGGATTGTGTTAATTTGTGTCGTCGTACTTGGCATGTTCTTACTTGATGGTTGTTGATTGATGTGATTTGATGTGAATCGTTGGTTGATTTGGGTTGAATTTGATAACATGTTTGAGATGTGTTTTGTGTGGTTTGTGTGGAAAAATGATTTTTGTGTGAGTTATGGATTGAATGTGAAAGTACGTTTGAGTTTGTTTTGTGTGGAAATTTGAAAACCATTAAGTTAAACGAGTATTAAGAATGGGGAATCTCTTAATGTCTTGTTTATCTAATGTGTACTTGTGAAAATCGTTTAAGTTAACTGGGCGTTAAGAATGGGGAATCTCTTAAAGTCTTGGTTACTTAATGTTGTTTTGAAATTCGTTTAAGTTAACTGGGCGTTAAGAATGGGGAATCTCTTAATGTCTCGGTTACTTTAACGTTTGTTTTGGAAAAATCGTTTAAGTTAAATGAGAATTAAGAATGAGGAATCTCTTAATGTCTTGTTTACTTAATGTTTGTTTTCGAAAATCGTTTCAGTAAATGAGCATTAAGAATGGGGAATCTCTTAATGTCTTGTTTACTGAATGTTTTGTTGTGGAAATCATTTAAGTCAAAAGTATATTAAGAATGGGGAATCTCTTAATATGTCTGTTTGCTTAACGTTTAGCGTGAAAATCGTTAAGTTGAATGAGTATTAAAAATGGGGAATCTTTTAATAGCTGCATTTACTTAACGATTGTTGTGAATGGAGTTAGTGTATGCTCATGCATTTCATTTGGTAAATTGTGCTGAACCCTTGATAGGTGGCACCTCGGTAAACTGTATTGACCCGTGATAGGTGGTACGTTTACGATTTACTTTTTTGTAAGTTGTGCTGACCCGTGATAGGTGGCACCTCGGTAAGTTATACTTTGGCCTGTGATAGGCGGTACCCTTACGACTTACGCTTTTTCTTTTAGTAAATCGTGCTGACCAGTGATAGGTGGCACCTCGGTAAACTGTACTGACCCGTGATAGGTGGTACGTTTATGATTTACGCTCTTTAGTAAATCGTGCTGACCCGTGATAGGTGGTACGTTTATGATTTACGCTCTTTAGTAAATCGTGCTGACCCGTGATAGGTGGCACCTCGGTAATTGGTACTTTGGCCTGCGATAGGCGGTACAATTATGATTTACGGCCCTTCGAGGAGGGTTTTGGTTTGGAATTCCGAGTCCATGCATTTTGGCATATACGCATTGCATTAGGGTGCTTGACACACGAGTCGTGGTTGATTCAAATTATGATTGTGTTGATTTTGCTAAGTGCTATGTTTTGAAACTGTGTGTAAGTATGTTTGATTCAAATTGTGATTGTGTTGATTTTACTAAGAGTTATGTTTTGGATTTGTGTGATAGTATGTTAGATTGTCAAACGATTTCGAAACTCAAGTTGACGTGGTGATTGTGTTGAAAATGCTAAGTGTTAAGATGTGGATTTGTGTATGAATGTGATTGAGTTAGTTTATGTATTTTTGGAAGAATATGCAGGGAAATCGATTTCCCAATCGATTGGCATTAAGTCAGTGGCTCAGCTATGCTGTCAATCGATTGCCCAATCAATTGCCCAATCAATTTCCCAATCGATTGGCATTAAGCCAGTGGCTCAGCTATGCTGTCAATCAATTGCCCAATCAATTGCCCAGTCAATTGCCCAATCGATTGGCATTAAGTCAGGGGCTCAGCTATCCTGTCAATTGATTGCCCAATCAATTGCCCAATCGATTGCCCAATCGATTGAATTAAGCCCAGAATTCAAATTTCACTAAAAACCTTCAGGAAATCGATTTGGAAATCGATTGGCTTAGTAGAAATTCTTATTTTGAGTTAGATAACAGATTGCTCAATTGATTTATCAATGTCTCGGTTAGTTATGTATTACTTGAGGGATTGAGAACTTTATTTTGATTTCATTTTTAATTGGCAAGCATTATATGAACTTTTAGCATATGGAAAATCCTTCTAAGATGCATGATAAGTTGAGAAGGTTACTTGTGCATTTAAAAGCTTAAATGTTATGTGTTAACTGTTAATTTTTGGTTGGTGACCCTTTACAACTATTGTGGAAATCTGGGCTTTGCCCTCAGATGAGAGTCAAGATGATCCTACCGGTTCGTACCCTCCGGATGGGAATGTGGATGGGAGTGCTTGATTTGGAGCTACGTTAGGATAATTTCACGGGGCGCGTGGAGATTACTCAAGGCATATAGTTTTTGTTATGTATAGAATGATCAGACTAGGCTATCACCCAGGACACTTATGTCTTTCTTTTGGGCTACTTTTATGTTAAGTTGGAAGGATGTACATGTACTATTGTTGACATCAGGATATGGTTTGGATTTATATTTTGAAAAACTTTTCCGCTGTTTGTAAATTATTATGACTAAATTATGTATCCAAAGGCTTCTCCTTATGTACTTACTCTGTTTTATTTAAGTTCTTTTGAAAGAAAAAAAAAATACACCCTCGCTCTGAAAAACGGGGTGTTACAGGATCTTTTTGTTCAATTTTAGTAATTAAATATAATTCAATAGTAAAACGCAATCTTTGAGTTCAACACTCGGTACTACCGTTTTATTATTACTTGCAATGATTCATTACACTTGATGAAATGCTATCAACTAGACATGGACTTTGCTAGAGGAATTAAGGAACCATAAAGGTCCATATTCAGAAAAGCAAGGTATTTGTTAATGCGAAACAAGGAAGATATGGAATTCTTTGGGGGAGACAAAAGCTGGAGACATTTGAGATGGGGTGTTAGGATACCAAAGGCATGATCATTTTAAAATGGGGTGAACATTCTTTAGGAATTTGGACTCCAAAGTTATGTGTATTTGGTTTTAAGGATGTTTTCCTTTAAGTATGTTTTGTATTGCTGGAACCAAGATAAAGGAGACTGGTCTTAAGGGATATATAGAGTTGGTTGAAGCGATGAATCTTTCTTCATGTGAAAGATGTTTTTGGAAGAGAAAATTGAAATTTTGATGATGGGGTTTTCATTTTGAGAAGGACATTGTAATATTTGAAAATTTTGGTGAGAACCATAACATAGGGAACAATATTCCTTTTGTAATCTCGATTTGTGGAGGCTACCATGTTTTGTATGATGATGTAGGAAGGGTTAAGGTATTGGCAATGAAGGAGGAGATAGCTGATTAAGGCATCATTTTTAGAGACATACTTGTGACTGCCATAGTGTGATAGAATTGAATGCTGACTGATATTGCTTAAAATTTTGGGAAAGGGTTTCAAATCTACAAATACATAGTTGGTTGAGCTGGGAATGAAGAGATCATTGAAAATTGTATCTTTGTTAACATTTAGAGAAGAACACCAATCTTTTTCAAAGGTGGTTGGCCCTTTTATGGGTAGATGCAAAATTTCAGCCAAAATTGAAGGAGTTAGACGAATTGCAACCCCTTTTAAAATGGTGACAAACAAAGCTTTATCAGGGAAGATTTGAGCTTTGTAGAAGAAAACACGAATGGCCTCTAGATAGTAAGAATTTGAAATTTCCAGGATCTCATACCAGCCAAGAGCATTAATGTGTTGTTTGATCGAGATTCCTTCAAACTGAAGGTTATCAAACACAAAGACTCATTTAATCCCAATGGATCTTTCAACTCATTTGTCTTGATTGATTTTTTGGTATTTGGTTGATAGTAGTGGTAGGATAAGGATTTTGGAAGTTGTTCCTTAGGAGGTTTTGGTTGGGTTTTAGGTTTGCATGAAGAACATTCTAATGGAGTTGATATGGGTGGAGAACGTTCTGGTGGAATATTTTTTTGGATGGAGAAGGTTATGCACTTTTGGTTTTCTATACAGGTTTTTTGGAGAGTTGTTTCAGTTTTTGTTTGGCCAGAAAATGAGATAACGTGGGAGATGATTTTGAGGGTGATATTGTTGGTGTATGTTGAAGAAAGGATTTTGAAGATGGCTTTCATGATTTTGGTGTTAGAGAAAAGGATTTTGATGATTTTGATGCAAGGGGTTGTGATCATTTTGGTGGTGATTTTGAACTAGATTCATCATCAAAGATGCTATAGATGGTTGTGTCCACACTTTTGAATTTCTTGGAGGTACCAACTCCAACCATGATTCTCATTAATCTTCATTTAGATGGAGGATTGTTAGATTGTGTTTTTTGAGGGTTTTTTTTTTTGGATATGTGGTGGTGCTTGACTTGTCTTTGGGAGGATACATTGGAAGAGATGAGGAAGTACAATGGTGAGAGGGGCGAGCAAAATAGGAGGTGGACTGGTTTCGGGAGATGATGGGAGATAGTCAAAAAAGGTGTTTGCATATGGAAAAATTTCTGGAGAGGTAGGTCATGGTGGCAGAGATGGTGAAGGAGATGGGGTTCTTGGAGTTAGATTTTTTTTCTTGCAGAAGCTTTGGTACAACCATTTTTTGTCGTTGAAAGAAATGAAGTAGAATGAAGAGTGAGAGTACAGAGGTTTTGACGAAAAAAGAAAAAGCAGTTTTCTGGGAAGAGAAAAGGGAGAAAGTGACACACATGGGTATATAGGAGTAGGTAGTTGAGAAGTGACTAGTGATATTGGGAAGGTGGAACGTGGGATATGATGAGGCTATGGTAGCCACTTTTTGAAGAGAGGACAAATCCGTTACTGACCTCTTTGTGTCAATTAGAAATTTGAAATTTTTAACCTTCACTTAAGCTTGACACAAACACGAAGATTGATGCAAAGAGGAAGGAAATAGAGATCATTCTCCGTATTGACTAGAACAACCTAGTCATGCTTTTCAAAGGAGATAGTTTGAATTTTTGATGATTTTTAATTTTTCTTTAATAAAATTAAAATTATCTTCAACTAGAGGTTTAGTAAAGATGTCAACAAGTTAATGAAAATTTCTTTTTACAACAGATAAATGAGACTCTTTACGCAAAGATTGAAATCTAGCACATAGTCATACTACAAAAATAATATATGGCGTAATTGCAGTTAGATATAGCAATGAATCTATCATACCTATGTATTCCTTTTCAAAGATGGATTTTTCTGGTTAATCTTTGTCCAAATTTTAGGATGGATGCATGGGAGTTATCATTGTTTTAGCTTCATTCATTTTGTATTTCCTTGAAAGATCTTTGATATATTTTTCTTAACATATATATTCCATTTTCATATTGTTTCATTTGCAAGACAAGAAAATATATCAATTCTCCCATCATACACATTTCAAATTCACTTTGCACGAGATTTGAAAATTCATCACACATTTTTTCATTTATTGATCCAAAGATGATGTCATCAATATATACTTGAACAATTAGCAAATCAGTTTTATTAATTTTTCTAAAGAGTGTAGTATCAATCTTGTCTTTGGAAAAACCATTTTTGATTAAGAAGGAACTTAGTTTTTCATACCAGGCTCTAGGGGCTTATTTCAATCCATATAGAGTTTTAGTAAGTTTAAAGACATCGTTTGATTTCTTTTGATCTTCGAAACCAGGAGACTGATGAACATATACTTGTTCATTAAGAAAACCATTTAAAAAGACACTTTTAACATCCATTTGAAAAAGTTTAATAAGTTTATGAAATGCATATGCAAGTAGAACTCTGATAGTTTCTAACCTCACAACTAGAGCAAATGTTTCTTCATAATCAATACATTCTTGTTGGTTATAACCTTGAGCTACGAATCTTGCTTTATTTCTTATTACTTTTCCTTCTTTATCCAATTTGTTTCTAAATACCCATCTCGTACTAATAATTATTTGATTTTGTGGATTTGGGACAAGAGTCCAGAGTTGATTTTTTTTTCTTCAAATTGGAGATATTCTTCTTGCATTACTTCAATCGATGCGTTATCAACTATAGCTTCTTTGGTTGACTTTGGTTCCATTTGATATATCATTTCCATGTTGTTGTTGTTGTCATCTTTAAAAGACATTATTGTCATAAAGCCATCAAATGTGTTTCCTATGATTTAGTTTTGTGAATGATCTTCTACGGTTTTCTAGCTTTATGGAGGAGTTTGAGATGGAGATTGATGATCAATCTCGTTTTTCTGAGGTATGATCGGCTCCGATTCTCAGATTGTTCTTCTTCTTCTTTATCATATATCTTTTGTAAATTAAGATAATCAAATTAGTCAAATAACACATGCATACATACCTCCACAATTTTTGCTCTTAGATTATATATATGATAACCTTTGGAATCAATGGAATATCCTAAAAAAATGGTTTTGTTTTATTTAACAACAAACTTTACTATATTTTATTTGTTATTAGGATATAACAGTAGAAACCAAAAATATGAAAGTATTGAGATATTTGACTTTCTACTTTTCCATAATACATAAGGTGTTTTATTGATTATTTTTCTTATTGATGCATGATTTTAAATGTAGCAAGAAGTGTTGATTGCTTCAGCCTAGAAATATTTTTCAATTTTTGATTCTTCCAAGACTATTCTTGTCATTTCTTGTAACGTTATATTCTTTCTTTTAACAACTTCATTTTGTTAAGGAGTTCTTTCACAAGAGATATTATGAGAAATGCCATTTTCGTAAAAAATACCATTCGAAAGATGCATTTAAGAATTCTCCTCCATGATCACTTCTTACAGATATTATGTTAGAGCATTCTTAATTTTGAACTTTCTTATAAAAGGTTTGAAAAGCATCACAAGGATCATCTTTTTGTTTTAAGAAAAGTACCCATGTTAATGTGAAAAATCATCCACAATAACAAAGCCATATCTCATTCCTCCTAAGCTTCTAGTTTCAATAGGACCAATGTGAAGTAACTTGAGAGATTTTTGAGTTGAAATAAAATCTTTTGAATGAAAACTACTCGTGACTTTTTCCTTTAGCACATACTTTATCTTTGTCAAAATTGATTTTTGCCCATACCTCTAACAAGATCAAGTTTGGATAACTTTGAAATTGTTTTCATGCTAACATGCCCATTTCGTTTGTGCCATATCCACTTATCTTTGTTTATAGACATAAAACATGACTCAGTGGGTAATTCTTTAAGATATAAAACATATAGATTTTTCTTTCTTGATCTAGAGAAAAGAATTTTTCCGAAAGATGTTGCCTTGACTTCTCATATGTTTGGTTTAAAAATAACTTCAAGAGCATTTCCACATAATTGACTAATGCTTAGTAGATTATGTTTGAAACCTTCAACATATTGAACATGATATATTTTTGTAGATTTTGTTTTACCTATAATACATTTACCTTTGATTTTTGCCTGATCATTATTCTCAAAAGTTATAAATCCTCCATCCTTCTTGAGGTAGGAAAGAAAAATATTGTTTATCTTCTGTCATATGTCTTGAGCTGCCACTTTCCAAGTACCATGGTTTTTTCTTGAAATTTTGAAAACCAATCTGCATTTAATATTAATAGATTCTTAACAACCTATTTTATCTTGGATCCTTGAGGGTTAGGTTTTTCTTTAAAACTATATTTTTTTAAGGTAATAGTTTTGTTCAATATGACCAATCTTTGAACAATAAGAATTTTTCTTATTGCTTTTGGTGAAGGTTCTAACATGATACCAAAATGTTTTTCCTTTTTGAGAGGTCGTCTTGATTTGAAATTTTCATCTTGTTTTTTGAAAAAACACGTGGAATCAAGATGTCCAATTTTATTTCAATAAGAACCTTTTGTTTTGCATTAATCTTCTTTTCTTTCTGGTACAAAAAAAATTTCATAGAGTTTTTGCTTTTTAGATTTGTCGAAATCGAGTCCAGCTTTATCGAATATTCATACCTGAGATCCTATAATATTTTGGAAAGTTTGAGTGGATTTAATAAAGTTTGACAAATTATTTTTAAGATTCTCAATTTTTTGTTTTGAGCAAAACGTTCTTCACATTCATTCATAGCTTTTTGAGTTGCAAAGCGTTCTTCACATTCAAATTCTTTAGATGTTTTCAAATGAGAACTCTGCAAGCTTTGAATGAATTTTCTAAGTTCATCATTCATAGCTTGGTCTTTCTCTTTTTCTTTGTAAACTTGTTCTTTTAATGGTCCTCATTTTTTAGCAAGAAAGTTTAAGTCATTTAACAAATTATCAAATTCTTTTTCCATTTGTTCATATAAAAGACATAATTCAGAAGAGGTTACCTCATCATTTTCTGAGTTTACCATTAGACATATGTTGGCTTTTTCATTTTCTTCTATGTCTGATTCTTCAAAATCATCCAAGGTGATCATCATGGATTTTTTCTTAAATGAAAATATTTTTGGTGCCTTTTTGTTTAAAAGACATTGAGTTTTGTAATGTCCAAGTTTGTTGCACCCGTAACATGTAATTTGACTCTTATCTATTTCTATTTTAGAGTTTTCCCTTTTGCTTGAAAAACTTCTTTTGATCTAACCGCTTCTTCTCATCATTCTTTGAATTTTTCTTGTAAGAAGAACTACTCCTTCATCAGCTTCTTCTTGACAAATATTTTCTAAGTCCTCTCTTTCATCTTGTTGTGAAGATAAACTTTCTTGAAGGTTTTATGAAGATTTTAAGGATATTATTTTGCCTTTCATTGTTGGTTTATTCTTTTGCAACAATACCTCACATGCTCTTAAAGTTCCAATGAGTTCTTCCAATCAAGTGTCTCAAGATTTTTTGCTTAACTTACGGTTGTGACCGTTGGTCTCCATATGATGGGAAGACATCTCATAATTTTCTTATTGTGTCTTGGACTGAGTATGCCTTACCAAGAGAGCACATTTCATTTACTATGGTTGTGAATCTTGAATATATTTCATCAATGGTTTCCCCTTCATTCACCTCAAATAGTTCAAACTTTTGTACACCAATATCAATTCTTGTTTCTTTGACATGTGTTGTTCCTTCATGATGAGTTTGTAATGTATCTCATACTTTTTTAGCTGTATCACATTCATCAACTCTTTTGCTTTCCTCCTTGCTCAAAGCACAAGACAAAAATAATTGAGTTTTAGAGTTTAGAAGTACCTTAGCTTTGTCTTCTATTGTCCAGTTTTCTTCTTTCTTTTCAGCAGATATTGAATCACTTTGATCAACCATTGGTATGAAGTTTCCATCTGTTATGATGTGCCTCATTCGTGTATCCTATGATTTAATGAATAATTGCATTTTGCTTTCCAAAAGTAGTAGCATGTACCATCAAAGTAAGGTGGTCTATTTAATGGTACTCCTTGAATGATATACTTGGCTTTTAACATTGCTTTATGTATCTTTTCCTCTAACACTTTCTAGGTTTTTAACCTTAGAGGCAGAGCTCTGATGCAAATTGAAGTAGCAATATCAATTACAAGGAATATGGGTTTGAATTGTGATCCCTTTTAAAAATATTAATTCTTCCTTTTATTTTAAATTAACTCAAGATCAATCTTGGTTACACATAAAAATCCATAACTTCATTGTTTAATTAAAAACTAATGAAACAAATTATTTCTAGGTGATTAGTGATAGTGAGTGAGAAACAATAACGGATAGGGATAAGATAATCACACAATGATGTATCATGGTTCACCCAAGGTGGGCTACGTCTAGTCCTCACCATTTGGGAGTTTTTCCACTAATGTGATTCAGACAAGAACGTTCTTGCTTTCATATAATATTTCTTGATCACTTACAACATTCACCTTTCAATATTGAAAGAATTTTTATAGTTATTGTAACACCCCGATTTTCAAAGCGAGAGTGTATTTTTTTTTTCAAAACAAATTCATAAAACCAAGAAATAAATACGGGAAATACCTTTGGATAGATGTTTAAGTCATAACGCAACGACATTTAAGTCAATATAATTTACAAGCAGCGGAATAGTTTTTGAAATATTAATCCAAAGTATTTACACATCAAAAGTGGTACATGGAACCCATCGAAAATAACGTGTCATGCTGACAATAATAGTATAAGTACAGTCTTCCAATTTAAAATAAAAGGAATTCAAAAGAAAGACATTTGTTCCCTCTATGTCAACCTAATCTGATCATTCTACAAAAAAAAAAAAAAAACTATACACCCTGAGTGATCTCCACGCGCCCCGTGAGATCCTCCTAACATAGCTCTAGTCAGGCGTTCCCATCTACATTCCCATCCACATGGTACGAACCGGTAGGATTATCCTGGCTCTCATCTGAGGGCAAACCCCAGATTTCCACAATAGTTGTAAAGGGTCACCAACCGAAATTAACAATTAACACATAACATTTAAATTTTTAAATGCACAAAATAGCCTTTCATCTTAGCATGCACCTTAAAAGGGTTTTCCCATATGCTAAATGTCCATATAATGCTTGCCAAATAAAAATGAAATCAAAATAAGTCTTAAATCAAACAAGTAATAAACAACTGGCCAATCCATTGATGAACCAATTGAGCAATCGACTATCTAACTCAGAGTAAGAATTTCTACTAAGCCAATCGATTGGGAAATCGATTTGGATGAAGGTTTTTAGTGAAATATGTGCTCTAGGCTTAAATCAATCGATTGGGCAATCGATTGAATGAATAGCTGAACCCCTATAACAAATTCAATCGATTGGTAAATCGATTTGGACCAATTAGCTGAGCTACTGTAATAGCCCAAATCGATTGGCAAATCGATTGGCTTAATACCTTTTCAAGATTTAATAAAACAGGAGACACAACAATCGATTGGGAAATCGATTTCTTAATTGGTTTTATGAAACATATTTACAAAATCGATTGGCACATCGATTTTGTCAAATTGGCTGAGCTCCTATAATACATCAAATCGATTGGCAAATCGATTTGGGAATCGATTTCCCTGAATGTTTTTCTAAAACTACATAAACTAACTCAATCACATTAACACACAACTCCAAAACATAACACTTAGCAATTTCAACACAATCACCACGACAACTTGAGTTTCGAAATAGTTTTACAATCAATTACACTTACACACAATTTGTTCCAAAACATAACACTTAGTAAAATCATGACAATCACAATGACATCTCAAGTTCAAACACTCAATCATCAACTTGAATCAAACACGTCTCGTGTGCCAAGCACCCTAATGCAATGCGTATATGCCAAAATGCATGGACTCGGAATTCCAAACCAAAACCCTCCTCGAAGGGCCGTAAATCATAATCGTACCGCCTATCACAGGCCAAAACGCCCAGCACGATTTACTAAAAAAACGTAAATCGTAAACGTACCACCTATTACGGGTCAGTACTGTTTACCGAGGTGCCACCTATCACGGGTCAGTACAATTTACTAAAAGAAAAAGCGTAAATCGTAAACGTACCGCCTATCACAGGCCAAGTACTATTTACCGAGGTGCCACCTATCACGGGTCAGCACGATTTACTAAAAACGTAAATTGTAAATGTTCCGCCTATCATAGGCCGAAGTACTATTTACCGAGGTGCCGCCTATCACGGGTCAGCACGATTTACCAAAATGAAATGGATGAGCATACTCTGACTCTATCCACGTCAATCGTTAAGTAGATGTAGATATTAAAAGATTCCCCATTTTTAATACTCATTTAACTTAAACGATTTCCACAACAAACATTAAGTAAACAGAGATATTAAAAGATTCCCCATTTTTAATACTCGTTTAACTCTAATGGTTTTCACGACAAACATTAAGTAAACGTAGACATTAAGAGATTCCCCATTCTTAATACTCATTTAACTTCAACGATTTTCACAACAAACATTAAGTAAACAAGAATATTAAGAGATTCCCCATTCTTAATACTCATTTAACTTAACCGATTTTCACAACAAAGATTAAGTAAACATAGATATTAAAAGATTCCCCATTTTTAATACTCGTTTAACTCTAATGGTTTTCACGACAACATTAAGTAAACGTAGACATTAAGAGATTCCCCATTCTTAATACTCGTTTAACTCTAATGGTTTTCAAATTCCACACATAACATACTCAAACATATTCACAAATTCCATCCACAAATCACACCAAAACACATCAATTCATTTCTCCACAAAATCCAACCATACACATATCAAATTTCATAAGCATTAATTATGAATACGTCAAATACGATGAACACAAATCATCATAACATACCACTCAAACACATCAAATTTCATTTACTCAAAATCATGCACAATTGAGTTAAATTCATTTTCCACGAAACATTCATCAATATCACCAAAACCTAACTCTAAGATTTTACCCATAAAGCCTTAGATTCATTTTCCCCAAATCAACACTTTAACCCTAACAAAATTCTTTTCCACACAACCACAGATAAGTCCCTAAATGCAAACTTAAAGTTTGGAAGGAGCCCTTACCTCCACGTTAGCTTTAACGTGCGATTACGGTACCACGAGTAAATTCGGTAAAATCTCCGCTCGCAACGTCGCTTCCAAAGTTGGTTCCCTAGCACCGTAGCATCGTAGTGAGCAACTTTTCCTTCTATCTCTTCGCGAAATGAAGCTTAGATCTAGATGAAACAGGAAGGTTTGTGTTTGACGGTTTTGAAATTCCTAACACCGTTTTTCTTCGTTTTCGAATCAAAGAGGAAGAGTGAAGTTGAGAAATCCTTGTCCTATCACCCACCAAGCCTTGGGTTTCTATTCTTGAAGCCAAAGAAGCAACGAAAATGAAAATGAAAGGAGGATGTAGGAAGAAGCTTCGCGCGAGGCAGAGGAAGAAGAAGAAGTTTTGTTTTGTTTTCTCTCCTCTGTCTTTCTTTCCTTTGTTTTTCTTTTCTTTCTTTTTCCTTCTTTCCTTTCTATTTCCTTTTCTTTTCTCTCCAAACAAATACATATATATATTTATATATATTAATTACTTTTAACAAATATCTCAAAATATTTAGATATTTATTAAATTACCATTTGACCCATAGCCTATCCAAACCACTTTTTGTTAAAAATATCTACTATCATCGCAACTCAATTGACAAATACAATTTTTAGCAACTCGAGATATTTTTAACAAAACTCCCCAGAATTAAATTCTTCGTAAAGGATTCACCGTACTTAATTTAATTTATTTATCGACGAGTAATTTTAATCGGGCATCAAATATCTTTTTGGTCATATAAACTCCAAAATATTAATAACTTTGGCTAAAAAGCCTCCGAGTTCAATACCAAAATACACTAAAATACATAAAGTATACTTTAAAATTATGGGTCTTACAGTTACCTTTCACTCCATAAAGGATTTTTACAAGTTACCTTATAATCACTAAAATAATTTTTACCATATACTCAAACTATCTTAAGAAATAGACGTGAGTTTCAAATGAAACTATGATGAAAGGTTGTACGATCATAATCTACTCAAAACTTGTTTGAGATTGATTATTAGCAATAACTCAATAAAGATATCATTGAATCTAGTGAGAGAGAGCTGATGTTTTTGCTTGATTGAAGAGTTTTGTTTGCTCGAGTATGATTGTTTTAGTAATGAAACAATTGCATTGAAAACTCTTGCTATTTTCTTCACCTTGATGTTCCTTTTGTAGACTTAAGGTTAGAAAGGACTCATTATGGCCGTTATTAAACCTGAAGAAACACATCTATTCAGAGTGATATTTAATAGACATATGCATTATTTAATCCATAACATTCTTATTTGTAACCAGAACATTGCTGGTTTTGTGTTGAATTGAAAACATGGCTAAACGATTGAGCTGATGTATGATGTCAGTCTTTTATCTCAAAAGCATGTTGAGCTTTCTACAAAAGGTGCAATAGCAGTGTCCTTTCATCCTTGTCGTCCCAATTGTACTTGCTCGTAGCTCAAAATTTTGGTGATTGATCTTGATGTTGTTTTACTTTTTAGCGCCTTTAGCTACACTTTTGGGCTTGATTATTGTTTTGAATAGTCTTGATATTCGTTTATTTTTATGATCTGGACTATGAGGAATGATTGGATTTTACTTCTTTCCTTCAAATGAACTAACCATAATAATCTCGATAAACCAAAATGATCTTGATAAATCAGAATGATACTTTTATAAACTAGAATGATCTTGATTATCCAAAATGATCTTATAATCAATTTCTAGTTCAATGAAGGCATGATGTTTTTTGATTTATATCATGGTGCAATCATTGACTGTTGTATGAATGTATTTGATCACACATCTTTGAATATAACACTAAAAAACACAAGTTAAATAGCAACACAATCAGAATCATGATTAGAGATTAATTAACTTGTTTGTTTATCTTTAAAATACTTGATTTGAGATTTTACCTCAATAGCTACATCTAGACATCCCTTTACAGAGAGATTTTGTCTTAATACAGTCGAGCACTTAATCCATTATTAAATCAATAACATACAAGTATTGTTTGCTCTACCTCTTTAGACTATGATAATTCTTTTCTCTACCTCTCTAGACTATGGTACTAGAAGTCTTTCTCATCTTCTCAACATTCTAGCAACTACCATTGAGGATTCCAAGTATTATTTCACATCTTCAAGTACCTATTTTAATATTAAAGAATTGATGCACTATCAGTCTTACATATATTCATTCTACCATGTGTCTGAGTTGACACATAATCTTTCTTCAGATGTTTAACTCTCATTGAGAGGATAATACAATTCAAATCCTAAATTTATTTAAGTGTATAAAAACAACTTGATTGATTCATATCAATTTCTAATAACTCTCAACATAAATGATTTTTCATTCATTATTTTTTTTTGATGTGTTTAAGACTTTTTCTAAAATATTCTTTGAACATTGCTTTTTTCTTTTGATATATTAATCATTTTAAAATGTTCTTTCTTGTATCAAATTCTTTTTCTCAAGATATTCATGATTGGATAATTTATTTTTGAATGATGAAGATCATTGAGATTGTCATGATCATCACAATGATAACATTTGCTAATTATCGTTCTTCATAATATCTAACATCATCAATCTTCTTTAATTTGAAAATGTTTCTAATTTCTAGATGATAGCTTTATCATAGGGAACAATGCTTCGAAGAACTTCTAAAGTCATTTTCTTCATGAGATGTTTTGACTTTTATCAGAGCATTAACTTCTTTTGAGGCTTGATTCATACGTTACTCTTATTTTTTGAATTAGATGATCAACAAAAGTCTTGATTGATAATTGACTTTATTAAAGGAAGATGATCATATTTGCGCTTTTTCTTTTGTGATCAAAGGATCATTCATTGACTTATATATACCATTTTCTTTGTATCTTTGACCCGAACTGTAGATTATCATACACTCGTTGCAATGTTTCTTATTGTTATATCATGACATACTCTATTACTAAATATAATTGCTTATTCTTTAGGTAATAATATTATTTGTGTTAACAAGACTCAAATTATTACATAATTTACATTTAACTTATTCATAAATTATGTTACCTTAGAATAAATAGTTATTAATATAATATCTTCTAACTTAATTCAAATACTAGCAAATATAGTTAGAGGATAATTGTTTGTTATAATCAAAACATCAATTAGATAATTGTAATTAAAATCATTTTTCTTAATATTCTCTTTCTTTTTTGTAATAACAATCATCTATACAATTAAAGAATAATTTTTCTTCACAAAATAAATTTTTTAAAAAATACTACATAGTCAAAAATATTGTATAACTTAATAATCCTTTAAACTTCTTTAAGAAAGATGTTTTAAATCAATATTTTAAAACTCCCCATAAATATGACAAACAAGGTTTTTAAAAATTTTAAATTTATTAAATTATTTTATATTTTTTATACACACAAGAGTAAAAAAAAAATTGATGTTAAAAGTACAAGAAAACAAGTAAAGAAACAAATAGTAAAAAAAACATAAAATTCTATCATAATTCTGATAATTCTTTTCAATTGAATTTATATATTCCAATGATGTTAAACCTTTGTATTTTTATAAAATTTATTAATTAAACATTTCATAACTTCTTAAGATAATTATACGTAATTGTATTTTCTATCATCAAAAGTGTAATTAAAACCACTTTTGGAATAACATCTTTTTATTTCATATTTCTCTCACTCGAATATCTCTGATCACTCCCATGAACAAACAACTAGCACCAACACCGCATCTCAGAGCAACACCAACATCAAACCCATAAAAAAGTTTTACAGAAAAATGAAGATGTAAATGAGATGGGTAAGTGAAAGCCAAAGAAACAGTACGCTAAATCCATCACCATTTCCATGAATCCAAAATGTAAAAGAATTTCGTTCATCCAAATTCATAATATTCAAACCCATACAAAAATACATACATACCCATAAATTGATGGTGATTATTTATTGGTGGATTTAAATATTGTTGTTTAGGAATCAGAAGTTCTGGAAATTCCAGAATAAAAAAGAGAAGGAGGTCCCAAATTTTTGGTTTTTTCTTTGTTCTTTGGGATTTTGGAATTGAGGTTAGAGAGGGAGTGGGTCACCACGCAATGGAGAGAACAAAATCGACTTCATGAAATACACGGTTTCAATTTTTATTTATTTAAAAAAACAATAACAATTACTAAACATAAAAACCCATCACACCCACTCTCACACTTTTATTTAACACAAAAACCACTTTCCACCTTCTCTCACTTTCTCTCTCCCGTAACCCCCTTTTCTTCCCCTTCCACAACAATCAATTTTTTTTTTTCTTTGCTCCATTCCTTATTTTCTCCACCCACCATTTATTTCCATCTTTCTTGTCACATTTTCTTTAAATTTTACCATGTTTTCTACATTCATTGTGAAGTCACGATGGAAGAAGATATCGATTGAGAAGTGAAAGTACCTACATAGGAGGTTTTTCTCTTTGATGTTCTTTGAGGTAAAACTCTATGACTTATGAACTTAGAGATGATAATAAGTTTGGTTGAGTAGAAAAAAAGTAGTACAAGATAGTATAATCTTATATTTCCATGGCTCCCTTCAAAACCCTATATCAAACAAATTAGGGGGTTTTGTCGTCACAAGGACTGAGATTCTTATTTGATGATCAGATTTAGTGGAAATTTTGTGGGTATCTCTTTTTAAGATTTCACATTGATTCTTCATAGTTGTGAAGAAATGCCTATTATCATTACATATTTTTATTATAAATGATAATTATTATTTTTTGTTTTATATGTTAAAATATTTATTTATTTAAAATTGAAGAAACATAACTTTTGATTTTTATTTTATTTTATCCTTTATTTATTTTTACTATTTTTAGTATATAATATATTTATAGTTTGATTTATTTATGAGTCATAAAATATTTAACTATTAAATCAATGTATAGGAGAATGTTTTTTCCATGAGTTATGAAGAGATGATAAATGATTTTGATATATGTGTTTTGGAAAATGTTATAAGTATGAAATCGTTAACACATGTATGTGCACATTCAGTGGCGGAGTTTGACTAAAATACATGGGGTGGCCGACATCAAATTTTTATTTCACTCTTCATCTCTTTCACTCTCACAAATTTTGCTCTTGAAAAAAGAATTAATTCTTTTACTTTTCTTCATTCTCACAAACTTCTCTAAATCAACCAATTTAAGAAACATTAAACATCTTTTCAGTGAAAATTAAATGAAAACAAAAATTAAACATATGCAACAAAAAAACTCAAACGCTTTATATAGACAAAAAATCAAACACTTTACATGCAACAAAAAACTCTAAACAAAAATTAGCAATAATATCTAATTTGAAACAAACAAAAACTCCAAACAAACAAAACTCAAAAACAAAACTCCAAACAAACAAAACTCCAAATCAAAACTCCAAAACAATTAATTCTTTTACTCTTCTTTATTCTCATAAATATATCTAAATGAACCAATTTAGGAAACATAAAATCAAAACTCCTTATTTGCAACAACAAAACTCAAATACTTTATATAGACATAAAATCAAACACCTTATATTTAACACCAAAACACTAAACAAAAATCAGCACTAACATTTAATTGAAACTCCAAATCAAAACTCTAAACGTCATATCAAAGCTCCAAACTCACAACTAACAAAACTCGAAATCAAAACTCCAAACATCAATTCTGATTATAAACAAAAATACGAAATTGAAATTTGAACCTTTTGAGTTTTGACGATAGACGAACGACCAAGGCAGAGTTGATCAGAGGCGGCGAGCAAAGGAGCGACGCAATCAGGAGGCAGAGGCGGTGAGCAGCGGAGCGGCTAAGCAAATGAGAGTGAATCGTAAGTTTGAGAAAGATTGAGCGTGAATCGCATGAATCGCAGATGAGCGTGAATCGGTGAATCACATGTTTGAGCGACGCGGGACGGCGAGGAGTGGTTAAGCAAAGTTCGAGTTCACAAGTTTGGGGTGGCCGCGGCCACCCCCTGTCCCTACAATGATCCGCCCCTGTGCACATAGAAGTATGTGCTCATAGAACGTTTTGTTTGGGGAGAGTTATCCATCAGATAGAGTTGATCTTATGAGATATGTCATCCTTAAAAGGAAATGACTGGGAGCCTCACCAAAGAAAAAAACAACATTTAGGAGACTATAACTATCAGTAAGATGAAATTGCCTCTTAATTCTAAAGGATATATTTTTAACATGTTAAATTTTTTATGATCCTTTTAAAGTGGCTTATTTTGATTTTGCCTCTTTAATAAATTGAATTTAAAATATTTCTACTTGATATAATGAATTTACAAGTTTTTTACTTTTGATGTGTATACTTTATTAAGAAATATCTATAATAAGTGTAGTGTCATTTTAGCATAAATGTCCCAAAGTTTATAAAACAATTATTTGTGCCTTTGTTTCTCTTGTAGGTGATGGTAGTTGTTGTCTCCTCATTAAGTCTATGTGATATTTGTTCCAAATTCATAGATGGTTGAGTAGTAGGATGCTGATAGATTCAAGCTTCAATCACATTTGTTTGGTAGATCTCCTTGATCGACGTCCCTTTTGTAATGTATTTGTTGAGTCATGGTGTATTCTGCAGTTATTGTGTGTCTAGAAAGTCATTTCGAAATGAAATAACCTTTTAGATTTACTCTTTCGAAATATTGACGATATTAAATTTTCAAAGCAAAATTTTTATATTTGGAAACGTTGAAATTATAGAGACTTTGTAGAAATTTTGAGATTTTTTTTTTGGAAGTAACAGTTATTTAGAGCAATTTAATTTATTATTTGTTAAGTTGATTGATAGACTTGTCAGAATAGAAGTATTAGTCTACACGTTGGTCATAATGTTAGTTTTTTGGTTAGTGAGACTTTATTTCTCGATATGAGCTCCCAATGGTCGGAGGTGGGAGTGGAAGTGGAAGTGGCGCAAGCGACTAGGGTTTGGAGGGAGAAGATGAAGAATAGTTGAAGAGATTAGATGTGTTTTATGTTTTTGAATTTTCTTTTTCTTTTAAATTTTTAGTTTATGATTTTAGGTTTTTAATTAAATGCAAGGTGAAATTTTAAACATCAGTAAATAATCATTTAATCACAATTAGTGTACTAACTAAGCATTTTTTGATAGCCAAAGTTAAATAAGGGACTAAAAATGAAGAATATGAAATCTCGGGTGGAATTTAAACTTTTTTACAAGGACTAAAATCAAATTTGATCATTCTATAGAATTAAAAACTGTATTAATCCAACATGTTATTTTATTAGTCAATATGTAATTTTTACAACGATAAAATTGTAAACCCTCTCGTACAATTTTTGCACAAAAAAAATCATGAACCATATCAAAATACCCAAATCAGTTATCCATATTTATTATAAAGTCTCTGTTTCTTTCTTCTTCACTCTATTCAATGTGGAACTTGGTTGAATACTCAATTTGACACAATGTATCCTCTCTTCATCAAAAGTCTCACATTTCATCACTTTGATATCAACTTCATCCTCATAAAACAAACAATCATTCTTATAAATAACTAGATTTACGCTATAAATACTCTTTCAAATTTTATGTCTTGTCCTTTATTGATCTTCGGAAATCCCCTATAAATTTTGGACATCTAACATGTAGGGGCTAAAATTGTTTACAAGATATATAATTTTGTAGGGATTAAAAGTTGTATTTTTTATAAGGACTAAAAACGAAAAAATGTTGAAATTTCATAATTACTATAAACTTATTAAACCCTTCTAGAAAATGAAAAGGAGATTCTTAATGTAACTAATTTTTTTAACAACAATTAGTTTTAGTACTAAAAATATAAGGACCTGTTTACTTTCATAAAATTTGTCTTAAATTTACTTGTTAACAAGGAGATAGAAAATCTCTTGAAGTGAAGAATTGTCTACATATCTAATAACAATAAAAATATCAAAAAAAATATTTTTATTATTTTCAAAAATGTGTCTTTATTAACTATCATTCCGTAATGCTATAATGTTATAAAAAATACTTGGCAAATTTGTCTTGTTGGTTGGGGGAAGTCATCCTGCCTCTTGTGTATAAGGCTATGGTTCAATATTTTCAATCAGAATGAATTATGTCTAATTGGAATGCTAATAATCTGGAACTTATTCCAAAAGTTCCTGAGGCAGACAAATTGGAAAACTATAGGCTATTCTCTATGGATAATTTAAAATCATCACTCTAAAGTTGAGGCTGATAGATTAGCTAAACTTGCCCCCAACATTATTTCTCCTAATCAACATGGTTTCATTCAAGATAGACATATATCTGATTGTATTTGTTTGACTTCGGAGTCTATTAGTTTCAAGCTATAAATTTTTAAAAGTAAACTTGCTATGTTGGTAGTATTTCTCCTATTTTTGATTTCTCTATAGGCAATATTCCTTTTACTTATCTTAGTGCTCTTATTTTTGTAGGTAAACCTAAGTGCAATCATTTACAGCCTATTGCAGATAAAACCAAAGTAATGATCTCTACTTGGAAATCTTCTATGCTATCTATGGCTGATAGAGTTCAACTTGTTAAATCCATTGTCCAAGGTATGTTGTTGCATAGAATTTTAGTCAACTTGTGACCCAAATCCTTATTATATAAAGTGGATAAGTGGATCCATAATTTTATCAAGAAATTAGTCATTGTTTCATAGCATCATGTTTGTAAGCCAATTGATGAGGGTGGTCTGGGGTTGCGTTAGATAAAAGCTATTAATAAAATTGCTAATTTGAAGCTTTGTGGAGAGCATATTAATTTGAATCTTCAATGGATTGTTCTTTTTTGAGCTACGGTTTAAAAAAATTCTAGTCCAATTTCTTACTATGTGAAGTCTAGTATATGAATCGACAACTATTTAACAAGTATATCAAATCGTTTAAGTAATAAGTAATAATAATGATTGGTAAAATCGTCTCCATATGAGTTGTTATTAATTTAATTACACAACAAAGTAAATAACACTTAGGTGAGTAAGAGATTTATAAATTGGTTGTTTAAGTAAAAACAAATTAAAATTAACAAAATAGAGATTATGAGCAAAACGATTATGGATTCGAATCACCTCGTTTTCACTATATAGTTATTAAACTCTATTTTAACAATCTAACTTATTTGATTACATCAAATTAAACCAACTAGACTATGACCAATTCCTTAGCTCAAAATCCCATTTTAATAACAACAAACCTTAATTCCTTAGGTGATCATACTTGTTACTTAAAGCGTGTATAAACGTTAATTTCTTATGACACATGTTAATATTTTATATCCCTATAACAATATTGAAACATGAATATATATTTTGATTCCAGTTGTTATAACCTATTTCCCAATAATCAAGTAATACTTAAGTTCAATCCTATAGTGATCAAGCACAAAAGAGTATTAATAACAAAAATAGATGAATAATCAAACATATAATAGAATAAATATTATATAAAAACCAAAATTACATCGATTCAAGGAGGTTCATCTGCATCCTAATCAATGAGAAAATTAGTTCATGATTAAGAACATAATAATAATGAAGATGATAAAATTACACATACCAAAAATGCAATGAATCCTCACTTCTTGTTTCCAAGAGTGTAATCTTTCAAGTTCCTTGCCTAAAAAACATGCCTTTATGATTGCCAATAACCTCTAGGTCAGAACCCTTGCAAAATGTAAGTTTTTTTAGCTTAAATAGGGCTAAAAAATGCGTGCTAGCGCATTGCAAGCAAGTCTGGGTGCAATGCTATGATTTGAGCAGAAAAAAGTGACATGAAAGGAACTTAGGAGCATGGTTGGGCACAATTATCTTCTCCTGGGCGCAATTATCTTCTCCTGGGCGCAATGCTCTAAAGTGTTCAACAAATATATTCGTTCTTCTAAAAATGATCTCTCTATGATTTTACTTGCACTTTTCAACCTTTTACAATCCATATTAGTTTTTGGTGTCTTGATGAAAGTTGTAGCTATGGATGTTAGTTGTCATTTACAACTCCTTATGTGATTAAAATAACGCACATTGTTCATGTTGTTTTTTGACCAAAATTCAGCTCTGCGCTAAACCAATGAAGCAATACAAAAATACACAAAATAGTTGGTTAATCGAGAAAATGGAAGCACAAACACCTGATTTAATTGAGTAACCATTTATTCAAAATAATCTAAAACAAACATTAAATTGAAAAAAAAAGCTAAACAATTGACTGAAAACGACTCTAAAAATAATGGGTGATGAAGGTTCTGAAGTAAATTTACAAGGAATGGGGTTTGAATTGTAAATTCACCTATTTAAAATTTTCAGTTAAAAATTTAAGAAAATAACTCAAGATTGATCTTGGTCGTGAAAAAAAAAATAGAGAATGTTTTTGGTTCTAGAAACAGAAAACGGGGAATGTTCTTGGTTAGTTAAAATCAACCGTTTAACATATCTATTTAACTTGATAATCAAAATGACTGAAAGTAAATAGATATAAGGGAAGAGATATCACACAATGATATATCCTGGTTCACCCAACTCGGGCTACGTCCAATCATAACAACTATGAGATTTTTGCACTAAGTGTTCAAACTGAGAATGTTCTATGTTTTACACAATTTAATTTAGATCAACCTTGATCTGTAACAACAATTCCTTTCCACCCAAAAGGGATTCAACCAAGTCGCTTATCAATCTTTAGAGAGGATTTTATAATTCACGTTTTAACCATAAAAAGATATTCTACAAACTACTCAAACTATAAACAACTCTTCTAGTCTTAAGTTCACACAATAATGATTTAAAGAGATTGGTAGAATCTGAGTATGTTCAACTTGTGTTTGAGAATAGATTCTTGATAAAAGAATTTAGTAGTATGATTCTGATATTTGAAGTGAAGATTAGAACTGATTCTTTTGTTTCCGATTGAGAAGCTTTTAAGTATGTAAGTGTATATAAGTGATTGATTTTCTTAGCACTTGAAGTTCTACTTCTTCCTTGAGCTTGGGGTTCCTTTTATAGGCTTCAAGGAGGTTGATGAAAACTATTATGACCGTTGAAAATGTGCTTAGCTGTAATGTGTCTGACTTGACCAAAGACCATACTTTTTAAACCTTGAATGTTCTTGATTTGAACATTCTGTGTTTTTGCTTTTGTGATAATAATGTTTGATATGTAACTTATCGTTCTTGATTGTGACGATCCTTTGTTTATGTACACAAAGATCTCAGAGATGTGCTTATTTAATTCAGATCAAGACTGCCTTTTGATTCATGTAACACAGGCTAGAGAATGATATCACAATGTTGAAGAATGATTGTCAATATGTTGGAGAATGATTGTATCACTGGGACTGATGTCAACATACTGGAGAATAATGTTATCATTATGGAGACAATTGTTAATCATACTGGAGATTATTTGTAACATGCGGGAGAATGTTTATCATTCTGGTGACTGATGTTACCATGCTGGTGAATGATCATTTTTGTCTTTTGCATTGAGTGGTGCCTTTTAATCTTTGATCTTTTGGAGTGTTTCTTTTGCTCATATGAGAATTGTATATTCCTTGTAGATGTACTGGAAATGCATTCTTAATTTGTAGGAGTTTTCCTGGCATTAACAACTGATTTTATCTTGTTTGATGAAAATGACAAAAACGTGAAGAACATTCTTAGTTTTCCATATTTTATCAAGAACGTTCTTGGTTCAGTTTTGTTCATTTTTTTGCTCATTCTTTAAACTGATTTCTCTTGCATTTCTTAGTATCTATATTGTCTTATTACACTCAAAATCACATGTTAAACTAACACATAATATATAATCATAATTAGAGTATTTAATTAACTTTTATTTGTTTAAATCAAAACATTAATTTGGGTTTTTGCCTCAACAAAGTCATCAACTGGTATTAAAGATTGTTTACTCTTACTTCATGAAAACTCTAAATGTCAGATAGGGGATGGTACTCGAATAACGTTTTGGACATATCACTAGCTTTCTCAACCATTGGTTAATCTCTTTTGTATCCTTGTTCATTTGTGCATACTGCCATTTGAATTCTAAAGTGAGTTCTTTTATTGATAACTAGTATAATACTCGTGCTATTGCATCGGTGGTGCGTTGTTTATATATTTTTATCTAATTAAGTATTTTTTTTATAATAAATAGAATAAAATAAATGAAGTTAATTACTATAGTCAATAATTATCAAACTAATATATTAGTTGGACTTAAAGTTATTAACATCAGAACAAAATAATTTTTGATGTGGTTGTGGTTATGAGTGTTAAAATTTCATGAAGATTTATTAGTGATAGTATTGTGATTGCTATGGAGTATCCCAAATAATTTTGATTTGTAGAAAAAAAAATTTCAAGACAATGAGCATCCAAATTACAATGAAACCATAATTATAATAGAATTTGAATGCTATTGATTAAGACATATAATAATATATCATAGTTTACTAAAATATGTTTTACATGTAAAGAAATCTACAGTAGAAATGCCATTCATACAAAAGACAACTTTATGTATCATCATTAAGTACTAATGTATCATCATTAACTTTTGTAATGCCGAAAGAAAACTTCATGTCTTGTATTTTTTCGCATCAAGGGTCATAATCTGCACCAAAGTCTAGTAACATAATCTGCATCAAGGATCATAATTTGCACCAAAGCCCTATAACATAATCTTCATGTTAATTAATATGATCTTATGACGTAATTTCAATTGTATTTTGATTGTTTGATAAGATAACAAAATGTGAGAAATAGAGTTAACAACATACTTTAACTTTTAATGGTTGGACTACATTCTCTATAGTATATTCTTTCTATAACATATTCAATGTTAGTTGACGATCCATCTCAGCAAAATAATAATGATTAAAAATTCTCTTCCTATTGAAAATTCCACAAAAAAAAAAAAAATCAAAATCGCTAATTGTATTCTTTACTATAAAAATAAGCACATTCGATAAATTAGATTTATGTATACTATGATAAAGCATTAATGTGACATATCTATGATGAAATACTCAATAGATTAGTCTAAAGTACAATATTGAATTACAAAATAATTGAGCAAGACCTTTTAACTAATTGAAAAGTTGATTAAGTGAGTGATGAACTAAATTTATAGGTTATGTTGATCATTTAGATGCTTTCAATGTGTAGTTGTATATTTTTTTTAGTTTGCGTATGGAATAATTAAAGGAAATAATATACTTACAAATCAATTAGATTGGAAACCTCTTTGTATACAACATTGTTTGTTGTATATGATGTTTGCTTATATTTGTCATGTATTAAGATCTTCAACTCATTCATGCTTTTAGCTCTTGAAATAGCTACATATAACTGACCATAACTAAAGACTGGCTTTGACATGTATATCCCAGCGTAGTCCAATGATTGTCCTTGTGATTTGTTGATTGTCATACCATATGAGGCAATTATGGGAAATTGTCTCCTAATTAGCTTGAAAGGCCAAGGTGATTGAGAAGGTGACAGAAACATTCGTGAGATATATATCAAGTTCCCAATATTTTTTCATGAAATTATCTTTGCTTTGAGGAAATGATTTGCAAGACTTGAAACAATAAGTATTGTTCTATTTAACAAACCTTCAGATTGATCAAGATTTCACAAAAGCATGATTGGAGTTCCAGTTTTTAGTTTTATTTTGTGGTTGGGAAGGTGTAAGGTAGTTAATGTGCTGAAAAATTCAGGTGTAAGGATACTCATTTATTCAACAGAATCTGATAAGGCCAAAGTATGATCAACAAAATCTGAACTTAAATACTCATTTTCTTCTCCTATAGTTATTGCAATAAAGCAATGATATTAATTGGATATACACATAACTCAATAACTAGAATTATATAAATAAATGTTTAATAATAATAATAATAATAATAATAATAATAATAATAATAATAATAATAATAATAATAATAATAATAATAATAATATTAATAATAATAATAATACTACCTGGTATTAAGCTCATCACATATTCATTTATTGAATCAACAATCTCTATTGTTGATGCCAAAATTGCTCTACATTGCAAAAAATCTTCTTTCTTTTAATTTTGGATTAAATTTGGATATGTACTCTGAACAATTGCTTGAAGTGGATCATTGAAGTTAGTGATTGTCAACTCTTGTGGTATTTGGATCTCTGCATCACCGTCATTAGGCTCTGAAAGCTTTCCATCTCCTAATTTTAAGATCCATTCTGAAAATTGTTTAAGTTCATCCATATTTTTTCTTTGCATTGCTGGCAATAAACACATGTTTTTCGTGAGTCTTAACACTTGACAATGATACCAAATATAGGAAGAGTTAATTATTGCATTAACAATATCTGATCGGCTTCCTCCAGGGATAACTGGTAAAATTTGCCTAAAATTTCCATCAAATACTACAACCTTGCCTCCGAAGATAGTATTTTTGAACTTAGTTTCACTCGTGATATCTTTAAATGTTTTATCAAATGCCTCAAAACAAAACTTGTGAGCCATAGGCACTTCATCCCATATGATTAATTGGCTTGCCTTCAATAATTATGGATGATCACTACATTTATCTATATTACATGTAGACAACTCTAGTGTAGGAACAAGAATTTTAAACTTTGAATGTGTTGTTCTCCCACCTGGTAGCAATAGTGATGCTATTCCACTTGGAGCCACTGTCAACACAGTTTGCTTTTGTGAACGTATTTTTGAAGCCAACATTCACCACATAAATGTTTTTAATGTACCACTGTAGCCGTAAAGAAAAAATACTCCCCCCGTTTGCTCTTCCACAACTTTCATGATTTTATGAAAGATCACAATTTGCTCATCTATTTTCAACAAATATAATTAAAATTTAAAATATAGAATAAAAATCATATTCAAATTTATTTGAAAACAATTGTCAACTAAACTGTAAGCGTAGCATACAAAGTTTGAAACTCTTGAAATTGTTCTGTTATATTGTAGTTACGTTCTTCATAAATGAGTGTATTCCCCAATTGTGTCATCACATATCCTTTTGGATATCGTATTGGCTTGTATTCCTTTAAACTATTTCTGTTATGTTGCAAATGTTTCTCAATTTGCACGAGGGTTAAATTTTGAGTTTCCTCATCATTTTCCATCAAATATAATAACATAGAAATTTTTAATTACTTTGATTGGACAATATATTTTGAATTATAAAGAACAAATGAAATTAGATTCTTCTAAAATCTAAAAAACAACATCTATTAAATTTTGATGTACCTTGGAATTGGTTCGTCAACTTGAACACCCCATTTACATTGATAATTTGTACTCCCTTCTTTAGCTTTGACTGTGCAATTAGTGCAACCAACATAAAACCAACCAAGTTTGTTCGACACAACCTTTGATAGAGTAGTCACAGTGACACAAATCATTTTCTAAAATCCATGTTGTAATTAAAAAATTTGTAACAATTAAATAACGTATATACCTACATAAAAATAGTGTTATGAAATTATAGTTACATGTCCAGTAGCTTTGATTTGACGAAGGGTTTTAGCTTGAGCATTGTACATAAACTTCTCTTGTGAAGTGTATTGAGATAAAGATGTGATATGAGTTTGTAGTTGGCTGCCCTAAATGTAATCATCTATATCATCTATTGTAGGTAAACTGTATTCATTGAAAATTAACTACTTAATAGAAAAACGATTGCGTATAAACAAAGCTGCTAATTGAAGATGAGTGGTCGACATCATTAAAATCCTTTGACCTCTAATTAGGCTAAATCATAACTGCAACATTTGGAAGACATTTGTAAAGAGTGTGTCAACTTACTGATTTATGAATTCCTTGATTTGGTGCGTGTTTCTGAATTCCTTATAGAGACTTGACTCGTGTATGGTGAAAGATTATAATGATGAGACAAGAGTTGGGGTGAGCATTAATATAATTGAGGAATTGTGTACCATAAGCCTCCCAAAGGAAACAGGTAAGGATGTTTCCGCTGATCAAATGAATAATATCATTTGAAACATGCTTTGTATATTAATTAAATGTAAATATTGTTTTTACCCGAGATCTTTGATTTTGACGGTGATACAAGGCTTTTTGGTTAATGATGTTGAGGTTGAAGAAATGACCTCATCCAATACTCCAATAATATCTATAAATAAAAAAATATAAGTTATCCATTGAAATACGAAAAATATAAAACACATATATATTATTCAATTACAAAAAAAGAAAAAAAATGATAGTATTACCACTTAAGTTGTTAGGAGGCTTCTACCAATTCAAAATAGTGCTAAAAGACACAAAACGGTACTAAGTCGGTGGAATTTTAGAGAGATCAATCTCTTCTTCAAAAGTCGTAGAATTCAAAATAATTTTGAATTTATGGAGGCAATATTTGAATTGGAAAGTACTTGGAAAAACTAAAAAGTTATGGATGATGTATGTTTGATTCTCTTTGAGTTTGGCCATGCATTTAACAAAATCATCTTGTCGTATAACAACATATATTTGATCAGCCTTTTAATAACAAATAATTTATAAAATTAGATACTAACCAATATAATGAAGATATTTGTTAACCATACATAAAGAAAAAGTAAACATTTAGACCTATTGATCCATCGAAATAACTTCATCGTGTATATTCCCATTTTTAGTAACAACGGTGAAGTAATTTGTGACCCTAACTGCTATTTTCCAAGTTTCCTTTGAGGTGTTAATGTCCTTCAATGGTGTTGCATTTCTTGTCTGTGACCCAATGCAAGTTTTATAAACATAAATTCAAAATTTATCATTTATTTTAGATTGTAATATATCTCTAAAGATGAAATGCAAAAGATTTGGAACTTAAAGAGTAAAGAAAAGCTAAAGAACTTGAAGATGCAATTTCAGTTTGTAATAACATTTAAAAATACAAATAAAAAACCTAAAAAAATGCAAAGGAATATGAAGAAGGTGGGTTACCATTTTAGTCGTGGTGGCTGAACCTCCTGTAGTCTATTTGAAAAACAAAAGAGAGATAACATATATAAATGTCTATAGGTGGGTTACCAAGAATAATTTAAAGAACTAAGAAATAGTGGTTTTAAGAGCATTTATAACTACAAAAAAAAACCCTAAAATATAAAATGCAAAAGAAGATGAAGAAGTTGTGTTACGTTTTTTGTGATGGAGGCTTAGAAAAATTAAAGACCAAAAACATAGCATTTTTAATAGCATTTAGAAGTACAAACAAAAAACTTAAAAAAATAAAAAGGAATATGAAGATGGTGAGTTACCAAGAATAATTTAAAGAATTAAAAAATAGTATTTTTAAGAATATTTAAAACTAAAAAAAAAACTCTAAAAAAATGCAAAAAAAGATGAAGAAGTTGTGTTGCGTTTTTTGTGGTGGAGGCTTAAAAAAAATAAAATACCAAACAAATAGCAATTTTAATAGCATTAAGAAGTAGAAAAAAAAAAACAAAAAAGTGCAAAGGAATATGAAGAAGGTGGGTTACCTTTTCAGTGGTGGTGGTTGAACCTCTTGTAGTCTATTTGAAAAACAAAAGAGAGATTTAATATGTAAATGTCCATAGAAGGAAGAACTGAAAAATAAAATGGGTTTGAAGGAGGAAGTGACAAACCTTGACCAGACTTGTATCACAGATTATGAAAACCCCTTCTTTATACTGTTCCATTTGCGATTTTCTTATTTGTTAATATCTCTGATTTTCTTCTCCGCAAATCTATTTGATTTTCTTTACTGTAAATATATTTGATTTATTTCTCCTTGACCTTCATAGGATAGTGTAGAGTCTAATTTTTGTAGATATGTTGGTGTTGTAGTTCGTAAACCAAAAATATTTAAAAATGACAACAATGCCCCAAAAATATTTTAATAAGAAACTAAAACTAAAAACAAAAGGAAGGATGATGATGTATTTTTGTATGATTTGAAATAAAAAGCCATGTATGTACATAAAATTAGAGTAATTTACAAGTGTAACCTTAAAAGTTTTGCAAAGATTAAATTTATGTAGGACAAAATTGTTATTTTGGTATAGTTGAGAATTCTTATAGTGTATTGTAGATGGCTCCTAGAAAACTCCATTTTACATTATTCGAGTCTTTCTGAGTTTACTAGATGAATTGCAACATGTAAATGTTTCTCCTACTCCTTCTTCTAACTATAGAGTTTGGGTTTATTCTAAATTTTGTGAACTTTCCTTCAAGGATGCATACCTATTTTTCAAATCCTAGAGTAATTACCTAGTTTCCTTCAAGGATGTAATTTCCTTCAAGGATGCATGCCTAGTTTCGTAATCGTTGGCGTAATTGTCTGAATATTGTGAAATCGTTGTTTGAGATTCTTCTTTGGTCATATAAAATTTCATCTGCTAACCAATGCCAACTCTTTTTCCACACATGAGTTGGTCGATTCATAGTACTTGCCAAGAGCATGGTGACAAAATGTTTTTTGCTAGAAATATCCAGATACCCATTTATGTGCCTCTTTGATAGCTTCAATGTATTCTTTATCATCTCCAAGCAACCCCATTGCGAAACATACATCTTGAAAGCTATCGTAAATAAAATTAGAAATTGTCTTTATTTCTTCATAACTTTGTGGGCTTTTGACATAAGTGAGCATCATTCTCAAATAATATAACTCTTTTGTACATGGTGGAACCTATATAAGTCTTCCAACTGTATACCGTTTAGCCCGTGGTTTGCAGCATCTTCTACTTTTAACATATACAATCTTGGACACAAATTTGCTATATGTTAATTCTCTAGCTTGAGGATATACCTTATTTTCTTCCATCCATGAGGTGAACATGGATTTTGTAACAGATGGTTTTTACAGAACATTATTAATATTTTCATAGTCATGATAATAAATGGATTGTTCACCTTCTAAGTGGAAATACAATATTTCAATAGCCGATTTTCTTCCATGTATTGGTAAAGTTAAGATTCTCCAACATGCTCCACTAGGTGACACATATCTACAATCAAGACAATGTTTTATCTCATCAAGTTTTGGGGATCCGGGTGATGATTCATTTGGCACTATCGATGCAGTTATTCAGTCACAACCTTTGTTGATGTACTTAAATAAGCACTTGATTGATGTACTTTGATTACACCATTCGAAATTGATGTGAGCTTGATACTTATGAAGAAAACCTTGGTTGTATGCGACAACAGACCGATTGCCTAGGTGGATGCCATTCTTCTCAAATGTTCGTGTATTATGACTTCTTCTATACATTGGAAATCCATCTTGATCAACAATTGTTCTATCTTGGTACTTTTTGGGAAAGAACTTTGTACATTTTCTATCTTTTGTGCACAGTGTTTTTTGGTTTGATAAACCACATGGCCCATGTATCATATGTGATTTGACCAAATTGTACAATTCTGGATCATCGACATGGTCCGGAATTTCAACTGAAATTATTTTGTCAATATCATCTGGTGTTGGCTATTTTGTTGATGGATGAAGGAATATCAAGATATGGGCATGTGACAAACCTCGCTTTTGAAATTCAACGGTGTACATATCTACAAAGGTAAATTTTCCATTTATCACATGATGAGCATAAAAGTTTACAACATATAAACTATTAATAAATATTAAGAAGAATACTTTCATGCAAGTATTTTGTCATTGTAAGACCCTTAATTTTAAATCCTAAATTATACAATTTTAGGGTATTTTGTGTAGAATTTCTCAGACTCTTAGCCAATTTTTGGAATTTAGTGGGTTAAATACCAAAAATATATTTTTGGAAATTGGATTAAAATTATTTGTCAAAGAATAATTTATTTAGATTACGAAGAATGTAATTCCGAATAGTTTAGTTAAAAATATCACTCGTTGCTGAAAACAATTGAGTTACGACGAGAATAGATATTTTTAATAAATTAGTTTGAGATGTGAATGAAGTGAGGTGTGTAAGAGTTGTTAGATATTCATTTGAATTTGGTTTTAAGTATAATATATATATATATATATATATATATATATGCTGGAAAGGAAACGAGGAAACGGAGAAAGAAACAAAGGAAGCTTCCATCTCCTCGCAAAATCGCCCTTCTTCCTTCTTTCTTTTCCATTTCTTTTTCATTCTTTGGCTTCAAGAATAGAAACCCAAGGATTAGTGGGTAACAAAGCTTCATACTTCCTCGTTGTTTCGAAAACGAAGAAAAACGGTGTTAGGGATTTCAAAACCGTTAAAAACAAACCTCCCCGTTTCATCTAGATCTAAGCTTCGTTTCGCGAAGGGATAGAAGGAAAAGTTGCTCACTACCACGCTACGGTGCTAGGGAACCAACTTTGGAAACGACGTTGCGAGCGGAGATTTTACCGGATTTACTCGCGGTACCGTAATCGCACGTTAAAGCTAACGTGAAGGTAAGGGCTCCTTCCAAACTTTTAGTTTGCATTTAGGGACTTATCTGTGGTTGTGTGGAAAAGAATTTTGCTAGGGTTAAAGTAATGTTTCGTGGAAAACGAATTTAAACTCATTTATGTATGATTTTGAGTAAATGAAACTTGTTGCGTTTGAGTGGTGGGGTGTGTTGATTTGTGTTCGTCGTATTTGACGTGTTCTTAATTAACACTGATGAAATTTGATATGTGTACGTTGGATTTTGTGGAGAAATGAATTGATGTATTTTGGTGTGAGTTGTGGATTGGATTTGATAATATGTTTGAGTTTGTTTTGTGTGGAATTTGAAAACCATTAAGTTAAATAAGTATTAAGAATGGGGAATCTCTTAATGTCTTGTTTACTTAATGTTTGTTTTGGAAAATCGTTTAAGTTAAAAGAGTATTAAGAATGGGGAATCTCTTAATATTTCTGTTTGCTTAATGTTTGTTGTGAAAATCGTTTAAGTTAAATGAGTATTAAGAATGGGGAATCTCTTAATGTCTTGTTTACTTAATGTTTGTTTTGGAAAATTGTTTAAGTTAAAAGAGTATTAAGAATGGGGAATCTCTTACTATTTCGGTTTGTTTAATGTTTGTTGTGAAAATCGTTTAAGTTAAATGAGTATTAAGAATGGGGAATCTCTTAATGACTTGTTTACTTAATGTTGTTGTGAGAATCGTTTAAGTTAAATGAGTATTAAAAATGGAGAATCTTTTAATATCTGCATTTACTTAACGATTGTTGGGGATGGAATCAGTGTATGCTCATGCATTTCATTGTGGTAAATCGTGCTGACCCGTGATAGGTGGCACCTTGGTAAACAGTACTGACCCGTGATAGGTGGTACGTTTACGATTTACGTTTTTGGTAAATTGTGCTGACCCGTGATAGGTGGTACGTTTACGATTTACGTTTTTGGTAAATTATGCTGACCCATGATAGGTGGCATCTCGGTAAATAGTACTTTGGCTTGTGATAGGCGGTACGTTTACGATTTACGCTTTTTCTTTTAGTAAATCGTGCTGACCCGTGATAGGTGGCACCTCTGTAAACAATACTGACTCGTGATAAGTGGTACGTTTACGATTTTCGTTTTTTGGTAAATTGTGCTGACCCGTGATAGGTGGCACCTCGATAATTGGTACTTTGGCCTGCGATAGACGGTACAATTATGATTTACGGCCCTTCGAGGAGGGTTTTGGTTTGGAATTCCGAGTCCATGCATTTTGGCATATACGCATTGCATTAGGATGCTTGACACACGAGTCGTGCTTGATTCAAGTTTATGATTGAGTGTTTGAACTTGAGATGTCATTGTGATTGTGTTGAAATTGCTAAGTGTTAAGTATTGATTATTGTGTTTAAGTGTGATGGATTGTAAAACTATTTCGAAACCCAATTTGTCGTGGTGATTGTGTGGGAATTGCTCAGTGTTAAGATTTGGAGTTGTGTATGAATGTGATTGAGTTAGTTTATGTATTTTTGGAAGAATAAACAGGGAAATCGATTTCCCAATTGATTTGATGAGTTACTGGGACTTCGCTAATTTGACAAAATCGATTTGCCAATCGATTTTGTAATATGTTTTTCAGAACCATTTAAGAAATCGATTATTAGGTCTCCTATTTTCTTGAATCTTGAAAATATGTTGAAAGAATCGATTTACCAATCGGTTTGGCCATTACAGTAGCTCAGCTATTTGGTCAAAATCGATTTGGCAATCGATTGGATTTGTTACAGGGGCTCAGCTATTCATTCAATCGATTTCCCAATCGATTGATTAAGCCCAGAGTTCAGATTTTTCAAAACAACCTTCAAGCAATCGATTTCCCAATCGATTTGCTTAGTGGAAATTCTTATTTTGCGTTAGATAATCGATTGCTTGATTGATTCATCAATGGGTTGGTTTGTTGTTTATTACTTGATTGATTTAAGACTTTATTTGATCTCATTTTTAGTTGGCAAGTATTATATGAACTTTTAGCATATGGAAAATCCTTTTAAGGTGCATACTAAGTTGAAAGGTTATTTTGTGCATTTAAAAACTTAAATGTTATGTGTTAATTGTTAATTTCGGTTGGTGACCCTTTACAACTATTGTGGAAATCTGGGCTTTGCCCTCAGATGAGAACCAGGACCATCCTACCGGTCTGTACCCTGTGGATGGGGATGTAGTTGGAAACACCTGGCTGGAGCTATGTTAGGAGGATCTTGCGGGACGCGTGAAGATCACTCAGGATGTATAGTTGTGGAATGATGAGATTAGGTTGACGTATAGGGACTAGATGTCTTCTTTTGGATTGGGTTTATTTTAAATTGGAAGTACCTATACTAATATTGTCAGCGTGACAGTTTATTTTCGATGGGTTCCATGTACCACTTTTTGAGGTGTTAATACTATGGATTCATATTTCAAAAAACTTTTCCGCTGCTTATAAATTGTAATGACTTAAATATTTATCCAAAGGTATTTCCTTATTTATTTCTCTGTTTTATTTTAATTAATTATTCTTTGTTTCATTTTAAATTTTTTTTTTAAAAAAATATACACCCTCGCTATGAAATTCGGGGTGTTACATTGTGGTATCAGAGCTTTGGTTTGGTTTTCTTTGGGGGCTATGGAGCCTTTGGTTATAGATTGTAGGTCAACCTGTAGGTTGAAAGTCGTTATCTGATCATGCGTCGGGGTAATCGGTCTGAGTTTTCAGATCAGGGGTAGTTATTATGTGTTGATGTGGTCGGAAGTTAGTTTTGGAATTATTTGTAGTGTTAAGACTCTACTTGATGCTGTTTTTGTTGCTGCACACACTACTGCCAAGACTCAACGTGATCTTGAAAAGAGGGAAAGAGAGATTCGTGCTACAGAGTCAAGAGGATTAGAAGACTTTCGTCGTTACAATCCTCCCAAGTTTAAGGGGGATGAGAATTCAGAGAAAACGGATCAATGGATCCAAGAAGTGGAGAAGATCTTCGAAATGATTAATTGTCAGGCAGGAATGAAGGTCAACTATGCCACTTATATGCTATTAGGGGATGCTGAGTACTGGTGGAGGAGTGCAAGATTGTTGATGAGATTAGCTCACGAGGAGGTGAACTGGGAATCATTCAAAAGGAAGTTTTTAGACAAATACTTCCCGATGAGTACCAGGACTAAACTGGGTGATGATTTCCTGAAACTGCATTAGGGGAACATGACCGTTGGCGAATATGCTGCTAAGTTTGAATCTCTATCAAGACATTTCAGGTTTTTCCGTGAAGAGATTGATGAACCATTCATGTGTCATCATTTCCAAGACGGACTAAAGTATGAGATTCAAGACTCTGTCTTGCCTTTGGGAGTTCAACGTTTCCAAGTTCTTGTGGAAAAATGTAGGGAAGTAGAGGATATGAAGAATAAGAGGGCTAGCCGAGGAGGGAATTTTCGTACAGGAGGGCCTAGTCGGGTGAATTATCAGAACAACAAGGGGAAACAAGTTGCTAAACCTTATAATCGACCACAAAATAACAACGGTGGGCAGAATCGCCCAGGGAACCAAGACTTTGGGAGACAAGTGGGACAAGTGATACGATGTTTCTGATGTGGAGAAGAGGGACATTATGCTAATGCTTGTACCTTTAACAGTCCTACTTGCTACAATTGCCATAAACCAGGGCACTTTGCAAAGAATTGCAAGGCTCCGAAGGTGGAACCAATAGTGAATGTAGCTAGGACTACTCTTTCTACTGCTAGAGGACGTGTTTATTGCGTCGGTGCTGAAGTTGGAAATTTATCTAACAATCTGATTCAATATGACTGTGCGATTACAGGTAACCCTCTAACTGCACTTTCTGTTTCGGGGACAACCCATTCCTTCATTACTATGGATTGTGTGAATCGTTGGAAGTTATCTGCGTCGTCACTACCCTTTTGATTTGGTTGTTTTTACGCCTGCTAAGACTTTGGCTGAAAATATTGCATGTTTACATTGCCAAGTAATTGTCCATAATAGATATTTCTTGATTAATTTGATTTGTTTACCTCTACAATAACCCAAGATCATTCTTGGTATGGATTGGAAGTCCTATCATTAGGTAATGATATATTGTACTCAATGTGTCGGTGTCATACTTAGTGTTTAGGTTTAGTACTAGATGGATGTTCCGTACAAGGTGGACGTATATGAGGCCACGTGACATAGTCTTGGGTGATTGCAATTCGTCAATAAGAGCAAAGTTATAGGAAAATACGGAAAGCTCAATGGACCTTGAGAACTTTGGTTGATTGCTTGTGCATTAGGATAACTTTAAGTGCAAGTCGTGGGGAGCGCTATTACAGTTCGGACAAAATCATGTTAAATGGAACGGACGAGCCTTACCGACTATGGATGTGTGTAGAGTTATTAAGCACCCTATGAAAAGGGTTAGGCAACACTTCTTCGAGAAGGCCGGGTGGAACATGTTGCGACTGGTATGTTGGATTCGGGTACAAACCAAGTGTGGATTGTTACTCGTTCTTTAAGTTTCGAGGACGAAACTAATTTTAGGGGGTAGTAATGTAAGACCCTTAATTTTAAATCCTAAATTATACAATTTTAGGGTATTTTGTGTAGAATTTCTCAGACTCTAAGCCAATTTTTGGTATTTAGTGGGTTAAATGCCAAAATTATATTTTTAGAAATTGGATTAAAATTATTTGTCGAAGAATAATTTATTTAGATTACGAAGAATATAATTCCGGACAGTTTAGTTAAAAATATCACTCGTTGCTGAAAACAATTGAGTTACAACGAGAATAGATATTTTTATTAAATTAGTTTGAGATGTGAATGAAGTGAGGTGTGTAAGAGTTGTTAGATATTCGTTTGAGTTTGGTTTTAAGTATAATATAAATATATATATATATATATATATATATATATGCTGGAAAGGAAACGAGGAAACAGAGAAAGAAACAGAGGGAGCTTTCATCGCCTCGCAAAATCGCCCTTCTTCCTTCTTTCTTTTCCATTTCTTTTTCGTTCTTTGGCTTCAAGAATAGAAACCCAAGGATTAGTGGGTAAGAAAGCAAGGATTTCTCAGCTTCATACTTCCTCGTTGTTTCGAAAACGAAGAAAAACGGTGTTAGGGATTTCAAAACTGTTAAACACAAACCTCCCCGTTTCATCAAGATCTAAGCTTCGTTTCGCGAAGAGATAGAAGGGAAAGTTGCTCACTACCACGCTACGGTGCTAGGGAACCAACTTTGGAAGCGACATTGCGAGCGGAGATTTTACCGGATTTACTCGCGGTACCGTAATCGCACGTTAAAGCTAACGTGAAGATAAGGGCTCCTTCCAAACTTTTAGTTTGCATTTAGGGACTTATATGTGGTTGTGTGGAAAAGAATTTTGTTAGGGTTAAAGTAATGTCTCGTGGAAAATGAATTTAAACTCATTTATGTATGATTTTGAGTAAATGAAACTTGTTGCGTTTGAGTGGTGGGGTGTGTTGATTTGTGTTCGTCGTATTTGACGTGTTCTTAATTAATACTGATGAAATTTGATATGTGTACGTTGGATTTTGTGGAGAAATGAATTGATGTATTTTGGTGTGAGTTGTGGATTGGATTTGATAATATGTTTGAGTTTGTTTTGTGTGGAATTTGAAAACCATTAAGTTAAATAAGTATTAAGAATGGGGAATCTCTTAATGTCTTGTTTACTTAATGTGTGGTTGTGAAAATCGTTTAAGTTAAATGAGTATTAAGAATGGGGAATCTCTTAATGTCTTGTTTACTTAATGTTTGTTTTAGAAAATCGTTTAAGTTAAAAGAGTATTAAGAATGGGGAATCTCTTAATATTTCTGTTTGCTTAATGTTTGTTGTGAAAATTGTTTAAGTTAAATGAGTATGAAGAATGGGGAATCTCTTAATGTCTTGTTTACTTAATGTTTGTTTTGGAAAATTATTTAAGTTAAAAGAGTATTAAGAATGGGGAATCTCTTAATATTTCTGTTTGTTTAATGTTTGTTGTGAAAATCGTTTAAGTTATATTAGTATTAAGAATGGGGAATCTCTTAATGACTTGTTTACTTAATGTTGTTGTGAAAATCGTTTAAGTTAAATGAGTATTAAAAATGGGGAATCTTTTAATATCTGCATTTACTTAACGGTTGTTGGGGATGGAGTCAGTGTATGCTCATGCATTTCATTGTGGTAAATTGTGTTGACCCGTGATAGGTGGCACCTCGGTAAACAGTACTGCCCTGTGATAGGTGGTACGTTTACGATTTACGTTTTTGGTAAATTGTGCTGACCCGTGATAGGTGGCACCTCGATAAATAGTACTTTGGCCTGTGATAGGCGGTACGTTTACGATTTACGCTTTTTCTTTTAGTAAATTGTGCTGACCCGTGATAGGTGGCACCTCGGTAAACAGTACTGACCCGTGATAGGTGGTACGTTTACGATTTACGTTTTTTAGTAAATCGTGTTGACCCGTGACATGTGGCACCTCGGCAATTGGTACTTTGGCCTGCGATAGGCGGTACAATTATGATTTACGGCCCTTCGAGGAGGGTTTTGGTTTGGAATTTTGAGTCCATGCATTTTGGCATATACGCATTGCATTAGGATGCTTAACACACGGGTCGTGCTTGATTCAAGTTTATGATTGAGTGTTTGAAGTTGAGATGTCATTGTGATTGTGTTGAAATTGCTAAGCGTTATGTATTGATTATTGTGTGTAAGTGTGATGGATTGTAAAACTATTTCAAAACCCAATTTGTCGTGGTGATTGTGTGGGAATGTCTAAGTGTTAAGATTTGGAGTTGTGTATGAATGTGATTGAGTTAGTTTATGTATTTTTGGAAGAATAAACAGGGAAATCGATTTCCTAATCGATTTGATGAGTTACAAGGACTTCGCTAATTTGACAAAATCGATTTGCCAATCGATTTTGTAATATGTTTTTCAGAACCATTTAAGAAATCGATTTGGAAATCGATTGGTAGGTCTCCTGTTTTCTTGAATCTTGAAATTATATTGAAACAATCGATTTACCAATCGGTTTGGCCATTACAGTAGCTCAGCTATTTGGTCAAAATCGATTTGGCAATCGATTGGATTTGTTACAGGGGCTCAGCTATTCATTCAATCGATTGCCCAATCGATTGATTTAAGCCCAGAGTTCAGATTTTTCAAAACAACCTTCAAGCAATCGATTTCCTAATCGATTTGCTTAGTGGAAATTCTTATTTTGCGTTAGATAATCGATTGCTCGATTGATTCATCAATGGGTTGGTTTGTTGTTTATTTCTTGATTGATTTAAGACTTTATTTGATCTCATTTTTACTTGGCAAGTATTATATGAACTTTTAGCATATGGAAAATCCTTTTAAGGTGCATACTAAGTTGAAAGGTTATTTTGTGCATTTAAAAACTTAAATGTTATGTGTTAATTGTTAATTTCGGTTGGTGACCCTTTACAACTGTTGTGGAAATTTCGGCTTTGCCCTCAGATGAGAACCAGGACCATCCTACCGGTCCGTACCCTGTGGATGGGAATGTAGTTGGAAACACTTGGCTGGAGCTATGTTAGGAGGATCTTGCGGGACGCGTGAAGATCACTTAGGATGTATAGTTGTGGAATGATCAGATTAGGTTGACGTATAGGGACTAGATGTCTTCTTTTGGATTGGGTTTATTTTAAATTGGAAGACTGTACCTATACTAATATTGTCAGCATGACATTTTATTTTCGATGGGTTTCATGTACCACTTTTTGAGGTGTTAATACTTTGGATTCATATTTCGAAAAACTTTTCCGCTGCTTATAAATTGTAATGACTTAAATATTTATCCAAAGGTATTTCCTTATTTATTTCTCTGTTTTATTTTAATTAATTATTCTTTGTTTCATTTTATATTTTTTTTAAAAAAACAAATATACACCCTCATTTTATATATTAATGAATGTCTGATAACTATATGAAATCGTATACTCCATTTTGTGTTTTTTTTTTATTTTGCTATAGAAGCTTACTGAACATAATACAATTGATAAAATGTATATTAAAAATGCTAACATAATACTTATAGATGATAAGTTTACCTGAATCCTTGGATTCTATTTTGGATTCTGTTTTGAATCTCATATTCAGTATCATAAATATATAGTTGTGCAAACTTAGGTGTTTGATTAGGTAGTGGTAACAAACTGCCTATCATGTGACATGTTTGACCTTGTATTCTCATATTTGGTGGTCCTCGTCCAGTATTAAACCTAGTGTCCAACATTGCTCCTGGAGAGGTGAATGCAAACATCATATTATACATCCTAATATGTTGTTGGAAGTTTTTACATTTAGGGGAATCATGTGTGAAAAGTAGTTTTTGAAGAAATGGTGGTAGTGTCTTTAGCTGAGGAAGTTGCACTTTCCCATTTCCACGACATATGGAAAATTATGGTTTTGCATAATGAGAACTTTTGTTCATTCATTCTTAGTACCACATGTTTGCTCCACAATAATTGCATTTAATCATAGCATTTTCAAGATCAGAATATACTGAAATAAATCAACATCAAGTAATTTAATATTAACAACTTCATAACATATTAAATTATAACCTTAAAATGCATAAATAAACCTTGTCTATTGACATATTCTTCAAACATGTTATTGTTGAGGAAAACTTCCGCTTCATCAGTATTACTATTCACGAAATTATTGCATTCATGCTAAGACATGTATTCATGTTCATCAACTGCATCTATTAAGAGAATGATTTTAGTTTGTTCATTTGCATTTAGTTTGTACATGATTTTCAAAAGATAAATCACATATTTGGCTAATACAGTCTTTACCTTCACTATCATCGAATTCAGGATCCGAGACATGTAAGTCATCGTCGCTATTGTCATTTTCATAGCTTTGTGTGTTTATTGGGAGCACTTTTGGTAATGCTTTTGATGTTGAACATAAACCTAAATACGCATTTTGAAATTTTCTGAAAAAATTAGCCCCCAAAGCATGTAGCCCAATGTTTTCCCTTTGTCCGATGACATAAATTGGAATGTGGTTGACTTTGTATAACACTCTCCCCTGTCTTTATGTTTGAGGTGCAACTCTGATTAAAAGAAGATATTGAACTTTTGTTGTTAACACCCAATGTAATATCAGACAACAGAGTTATTTGATGATGATGTATAAGATTTAATTCAGAATCGGGATTTGACATAGTAGAGAGACAACCAAGTTTGATCCTTTTTTCTCTTCTTTTGTCCAATATAGTTTTCCTTTTATGTTTGCTTTTGTAGCTCTCATTTTTCGAACAATAGTGTAATCATCCATATTATCTTTTATGATTTCCTACACAATGTAGATATAAAATTAAAAAAAGGTTAGACTAATACACGACATGGTTATGAACATTGTAGTAGTAATAATTTTTTTAAAAATAAAAATAAATTTATCGCTTTAAGCTATATTTCATTTGATCGGGTAAAAAACTTATTGTTTCATGGAGGTTAATATTTTTTTTTCATGTTAAATCTAAAATTTAGGAACATCGACAATGCTAAAATCCAAAAACTACATTCACAGTGCTAAATCAATTTAGGAACAATAAATATTTGATATTGCTAAACCAAAAATTTATCAATATTTAACAAAAACATAGAATTGCCATAAAACACATTATTGCCATTGAACTGTACATTTTCAAATCACATTGAATTTGGAAACCGTACTATACGAAATTGTCATTATTGATTGACATTAATTGTTAAAAATAAATAAATAAATGAAGCAAACTAAATATTGAGACTGTTTAAAAACCCAAAACACCACACCAAACTATTAAACCAACTCTAATTGCATTGAAACAAAGATAACTATGACAATTTGATTTTTTAGTGCAGTATGGCTTGATTTAGATGTTTGTTTCGTTTTTGGTATCCCTTTAACCGGAGCTAGACCATGAAATGCTGAAGCTATAGATTCAATCCGTTAATATGAGGATATTGAACTAAGCATCACAAACTTTGTATCACGACAGATTTACAACAACTCTGTTCTTCCTTCAATATGAATTTGGAGCGTCAAAAGTTATAAGATGTATTTTGTAGTTTGCAGTTCAATTGTTAACAAAAATAATATAACTCTTAAACTTTAGTTTATTAGTTATTTGAACTTGTTGCTTCTGATTAGAAAAAAAAAATAAAAGAATTATATTGGGATAATCAGCGAGTTTATATTTTTTCAATAGATAATATATCAACATTTTTCCATATTATTGTTTCTAAAGACATTAATCAATTAAACATCCATCCTATAATAATATCACTAAACCAAAAAGTGTATTTGTGTTTAGTGTTTACAACACTACATGATTTGAGAATATACATATCCTATGATTTAGACATCATGAGACCAAAACATTATTAAACCTTAGGATTACAACATATAATAATAGTTTTTAACATAATTGATGTCATCATCTACTGTCTGGCATATAAATTCATTGTAGTTCCTATTAACATTTGATAGTTTTGAATGGTTTTGATGATGATAGCTGGGAACTTGCAATTGCATCGTTAACCCCATTATCTTGTTGGTCATCAATTGAAGGCCTTTTAGCCGGTGTAGCTGACTGAACATTTTCAAGATCGTTTTCACCAGTCATTGATAATGATTGCCATATATTTAATAAAGTTTGTAGGATTTAACTAGATTATTGTCATAAAGATTTATGAAATCATAATGTATTTATCAAAATGATGCACTTATAGAGACTCATGTAGATATACTTACAGTGCCAAATAGTATTTCTTGACTAAGAAGTTCACGACTCGGTTCTCCTTTAGATGTGTTCTGAAAAAGGACTGCTATTAATTTATGTTGTGTAGTTTTAATATATATAATTTATTACAATTTAAGTTGTGTTCTGAAAATAGACTGCTATTAATTTACGTTGTGTAGTTTTTAATATATATCCTATTAATTTATCTAATTTGAATACCTCTTCAATTTGAAATTGTTCCTTAATTGTAGCAATAAGTGCATCATCACTCCATGACTTATTAATATATCATTGTTTTGAAGATGGTTGTAATTTTACACGAAAAATTAGAGTGGTCTCCATTATGTCTTGAAGTTCTGATGGATATATCCTTATGTCAGTATCACCAGCCTTTAACATGTTTCAGGTAAATGAGTTATGTCATATTATGTGGTAAACAATAAATATCCAAACTATGAATTTACTTGGACTAAGCATTATATACATGCCTCAATCATATTATTCCTCATTTGAAGTGTTGAAATTCCGAGTAGTGAAGTACAATCCTGGTCTCACATAAGAAAGTTACAAAAGCAATTATCGTGGAAAACATCAATGATCATTTTGTACCTATTTTATGTTGTTAGTATTGATACCAATAAGTGTTTGATATAAGGACTCTAATAATGATTTACAAATTTTGATAAATAAAGGTTGAATATTGAACTACTCTTATGGGCTATTTGCTTTTAGTTTGGGAACAAATTCATATCCTTATATAACACTAATCCTTAATAATATACAAGTTGTTTCTACTTTATTCCATATGCCTATAAGTTAAAAAATTTTAACCATTTAGTTTTACTTTGATAGGACAATATATTTTGAATTATGAAGAACAAATGAAATTACATACTTGTAAAATCTAAAAAACATCATCTATTAAATTTTGTTGTACCTTGGAATTGGTTCGTCAACGTGAACACCATATTTACATTGATAATTTGTACTCCCTTCTTTAGTTTTGACTATGCAATTAGTGCAATTAAGATAAAATCAACCGAATTTGTCTAACACAACCTTTGATAGAGTTGCCACAGTGACACAAATCATGTCCTAAAAATCATGTTGTAATTAAAAAATTTGCAACAATTAAATAATGTATATACCTACATAAAAATAGTTTATGAAATTATAGTTACATGTCCAATAGCTTTGTTTTGGCAAAGAGTTTTAGCTTGAGCATTGTACGTAAACTTCTCTTGTGAAGTGTATTGAGATGAAGATGTGATATGAGTTTGTAGTTGGCTGCCCTTAATGTAGTTATCTATATCATTTATTGCAGGTAACCTTCATTCATTGAGAATTGACTATTTAATAGAAAAAAGATTACTTATAAACAAAACTGCTAACTGAAGATGAGTGGTAGACATCATTAAAATCGTTTGACCTCCAATAAGGCTAAATCATAACTGCAATATTTGGAAGACACTTGTAAAGAGTGTGTCAACTTATTAATTTTTGAATTTCTTGATTTGGTGAGTGTTTTCATTGATAAGAAATTTAGTTCCACTTTATGCATTAGTGATTGTGTGTTTGACTCGTGCATGGTGAAAGATTATAATGATGGGACAAGAGTTGGGGTGAGCATTAACATAATTAAGAAATTTTGTACCATAAGTCTCCCAAAGGGAGTAGGTAAGGATGTTTTCGCTGATCAAATGAATAGTATCATTTGAAACATGCTTTGTATATTAATTAAATATAAATTTTGTTGTTATATGAGATCTTTATAAGAACACATAAAAAACCTAAAAAAATGCAAATAAATATGAATAAGTTGAGTTACCAAGAACAATTTAAAGAACTAAGAAATAGTATTTTTAAGAACATTTAGAACTACAAAAAAAAAATACCCTAAAAAATAAATTGCAAAAGAGGATAAAGAAGGTGTGTCACGTTTTTTGTGGTGGAGGATTAGAAAAAATTAAAGACCAAACAAATAGCATTTTTAATAATATTTAGAAGTACAAACAAAAAACCTAAAAAAAATGCAAAGGAATATGAAGAAGGGGATTACCTTTTTAGTGGTGGCGGTTGAAACTCGTATAGTCTATTTGAAAAACAAAAGAGAGATAACATATGTAAATGTTGCTAGAAGGAAAAATTGAAAAATAGAATTGATTTGAAGGCGGAAGTGACAAATCTTGATCGGACATGTATCAGAGATTGTGGCAACCCCTTTTTAATGTCGTTCCATTTGCGATTTTCTTCTTTGTTAATCTCTCTGATTTTCTTCTCTGTGAATCTATTTGATTTTTTTTTTCTGCGAATCTATTTGATTTACTTCTTCTTGACCTTCATAGTAGAGTGAGATTTTCACATAAATATTGGAGTGTTGCAGTGTGTGAACCAATAATATTTCAAAATGACAACAATGCCCCAAAAATATTTTAATAAGTAACTGAAAATAATAACAAAAGGAAGGATGATAATGTATTTTTGTATGATTTGAAATAAAAAGATGTGTATGTACATAAAGTTAGAGTAATTTACAATTGTAACCTTAAAATTTTTACAAAGGTTAAATTTATGAAGGACAAAATTGTTATTTTGGTATAGTTGAGAATTTTTATAGTGTATTATAGATGGCTCCTAGAAAACTCCATCTGACATTATTCGAGTCTTTTTGAGTTTACTAGATGAATTGCAACATGTAAATGTTTCTCCTACTCCTTCTCCTAATTATAGAGTTTGGATTCATTCTAAATTTTGTGAACTCTCCTTCAAGGATGATACCTATTTTTCAAATCCTAGAGTAATAAGTTCAGTTGGTCTAAGTTGATTTGATATGTTACCATTCCCTATTCGAAATTTTTCATGCTCTTTGGAGTCGTGGGTATTATCTTTTTACCATATGTAGTTTGTGTTTTGTTGCGACTGGATTTCACTTATTATGCTCCTATCCTTTCGCTTCTCGGATTTGGACCTAACTTTGTGGCTTTTTGGAAGTTCGTATCCATCATAGTACCAATGATTCTATTTTTTTTTCTATTTGAGAGCAAGCTTGGTTCCCTATATGTTGGACATTGTTAGATCATTTGTTGTTCATGTCTTTTGGATTATTTGGAGATGTAGAAATCTTCTCAAGTTCAAAAATAAAACCTTAATTTTTCTAGATTATTTATCCTATATTTTCTCTCTGGCTGGTTCTTATAGTAAAGGTTGTAAGACATATGACTCCCTGATCATGAACTTGATATAGGGGGAGAATACTTGACATATGCCTCCTAAATCAACTGATAAGTCAATTGATGAATCAATTGGGCAATCGATTGTCTGACTTAGAATAAAAGTTTTTTCTAAGTAAATCGATTGGGAAATCGATTACTTAAAGGTTTTTAGTGAAACCTACATTCTGGGTTTAAATCAATCAATTGGACAATCGATTTGCACATCAATTGAGTAATCAATTTTGTGATTCACAGAACCAATCTCGTGCTGAGTTAATTGATTGACAAATCGATTACAAAAATACTTTTTCATCAGACATGGGTTATGTGATCAACGCAATCGATTGGACAATCAATTGAAATAAGTTTCTTAAGTTGCAAGGTATGCACTAATCGATTAGGTAATCGATTGAAAGAATGAACTGGTTAATCATTTATCAGAAACATATTGCATAATCGATTGGCACATCGATTTTAACTAAACAGCTAAGTCACTATAAAAAGCCAAATCGATTGGATTAAAACATTTGAGTCACTATGACCAGTCAACTCGATTGGCAAATCGACTGGAATAAAACATTTGAGTCACTGTGACCAGTCAAGTCGATTGGCAAATCGATTGGAGTAAAACATCTGAGTCACTGTGATCAGCCAAATTGATTTGCAAATCGACTGAAGTAAATGTTTGAGTTACAGGGAGAATTCAGCCCATTGCCAAATCGATTATGACAATGAATATGAGTCGACTGAGTAATCGATTGTTTTGATCTCGTTGTTTGAACAAAACACCTATAATCGATTATTCAATCGATTCTGATATAAACTTAGTATCATTTTCTAATTTATGCATTAAAAGAATCGATTAGCAAATGAATTAGTTCTTCTATTTTCAAGATTCAAGAAAAACAAGAAACGCGATAATCGATTAGGCAATCGATTAAGCTGAAATTACACTTTAATAAAATCGAATTGGAAAATCGATTTATCTGATGTTTTTCTGAAAATATATAAACTGATTCAATCACAAATTTCACATAACACTTGAATCATAACAATCATTTTTTTCTCATAAACTCAATATGAAATAAACTTGAAAAAAGATTGTCATATCTCACTAAAGTACAATGGCAAATTCTATGTGAGATATTCATTTCTGATTGAGTCATTCTTCTTAATCTTCTTTTATTTCTTTTGTAAGAACAACTATCTGTATAGAAGTTTCTGGAAAATCCAATGGTGTAAACTGGTGGCTATCTTTGTAGGTGCTTGTGTTCATCAAGAAGAAGTCTCAACTTGATCTCGTGAGGGTTTGGCGAGTAGCTCTTAGGGATAAGTTGGTGTTGTAATAGAAGTGACGTTGAGTTGGATGGATAGGCTGTGATTAAGCTGGAAAGTCTGTAAAAAGTACTCAAGTCAATTCTAGTGAAAGGCTGAAATCATTGTTGATTTCAGGACTGGATGTAGGCTATCAAACTAATAGCCGAACCATTATAAATTCCTGGTGCACGATTTCCCTTATCTGTTCTCTTTATATTGATATTGCATGAATGTTTGTTCTTGAATGTTTGTATTTGTGAATCTTTGTTTCTGAATAATTTCTTGGGACTGTCATTGTTAACTTGGTTAATAATCTTGTAAAATTAGTGAAGTCATTTCATATAATTTTTAATAACAGAGGCCATCATTTCTAACAAAGGTTACTCATCTTTTAATAACAGAGGCCATCATTTCATTGTGTAGTTAAGCTTGCAAGTTCTTCTTTCAATACCCAAAAATTTACTTGGTGTAATACTATCCCTCCTTTTAATAGTGATGATTTATTAGGAATAGACTTAGTCTTTCCAACTACAAGTTTCATTAATCTGTTTTGAGAATATTTAATTTTTGAATTCTCTAATTGTATTAGATTTGGGAATCTGTTTTGCCTTTTTTTGTTGTTATGCACTTCACTCTTTTTCCCTTTACTTTGATTTTATACATTTTGATTTTCATAATAAGATTTTTAACTAGTTTGTTGTTTGTTCTTTTGTATATTTCCTTTGATTTTTGCATAATCTTTCCAAGTTTTCTATATTTTTATTTTATTAATAATATTTATTCAGGTGCTGAAAATGAGTTATGCTGATTTTGAAGTACCAATCTTATTGGAATGTCATTTCTATTATATGATGCTTTTATACTAATTTTTGTTAAAAAAAAAAGAC